>CM046855.1:45943843-46128258 GCA_025617745.1 Heliocidaris erythrogramma | reverse complement strand
CTACATGTACATCCAATGAAAATGTATGTGAGTGAGTGTTTGGATCTGTTCAATAAGTGTGTGTGTCAGTCAAGTCCTCCTAAAGACCATTGCTCGAGTTGAGACTTCAAGATTGGACAAGGGTGCAAACAAGGTTAAATTATTGCATTATTTCAAAACACTACGAAGGGAAGCCAAATGACAAATACGGAACAAGAAAGAACATTTTTCCTCCATTTAAAAAAACCCGAAGAGTTCCAATAGTGTAATAGAGTGTGCCTTTGATAAACCATGAGATATTGGTACTCTACAAATTCCTAGATTGGATTGGATTGGCTTAGATTGGATTAGATTAGATAGGATTGGATTAGATTAGATTGGATGGATTGGATTGGATTGGATTAGATTGGATTAGATTGGATTGGTTTAGATTGGATTAGATTAGATGGGATTGGATTAGATTAGATTGGACAGATAACAAAGCGAATGATCAGGTCCTCCAGTGGATTTGATTCCACTTTTCATCACATGGTTCTGTTTCATCTCTCTTTTGACCCATCTTCACAAGTATGAAATTTGCACAACATCACATGTACAAAAAAGGTCATATTCAAGACTATTTACACTTGTAGCAATGATCATTTGGAGTAATGGCTTGTATGCAATGTGAGTGTGGCGACTGTCACCGTGACTGAGCCATGTTGCAGTGTGTAAGGATGTTGAGAGTGTGGTTCAGGGGGACACTGACCTTTTCGCAGAGCTGCATTCAGGATCTCCTGTAGTTCCCAGGCATCGACCTCCATGTCCTGTACACACAAACAAAGCAGATGTCATTCAGAGGCTGATACAACAATTGCTCGGCAGCCATTTTCCTACAATAACACAATTCCTGGCTTAAACCGAACCCTAACCCATACCCTGACACCTAACCTAAATAAAACCAAATCACATCCCTAACGCTAACCCTATATCTTTGGCAAAATAAATCCCGGGGCAAAAGTCGCCAAAGCAAAAATTGAATCACATATCAAAAGTTATATCCAAGTTTTTGAAATCTGGAAGTTTTTTTGTACAATTCAAACGTAATCTTAAATTGTGGTAAGATAGTTCCATTTCAAAAGAAACTTGCTAAAGATCAATCTGAACTGTCAATCACGAAATCGTTTGTTTGGCCCTGCATAACAAAAATGGCTGAAATCTAATTTACCCCAAAACCACAAAGAAATTATGCATCATCTGTTGAGAGACCCACAAGAAGTTAATAAAGTTTTGATTCTAAACAGGCAACATAACAATTACAACCACATAAAGTGTATTGTAAACAAAATAATTTGTAGCATGAACTTACAGGTCCGGTGAGTTTCTTGAAGAACTCTCGGAAGCGGGCAGTCTGAGCATCGTCTTGTGGGGGTGGTGGCTGTCAAAATAGATTTTCAAACATACTTTGGTTTAAAATACTTTAAACTTGTTCCATTCTCACCCAAAATTTAAAAACAAATACTTTGCAGTATGTATAATTGGTTGACAGACATTGGAGAAACACTCAGGAGCAGACAGCACTTAAGCTCTGGGCCCTGTTAAAACTTGTTATCAATAACAACTGCCCCATTTCTATGACAAAATTGCTCTCAGCCAATCAGATGCAAGGATTTCAGTAGCTTTTAAACAATCATTGTTACTTGTTTTTTATAACAAGTTTCATGAAACGGGGCCCTGGAAAGCTCTTAATTTAAAGGAGAATGAAACCCTGGGGAAATATCCATTTTAATGAAAAGATAGTAAAGAGAGAAGCAATTTAAAAAAAGTTCCATCAAAATCGGTTAAGAAATGAAAAAGTTGTGAAAGTTTGAAAAGTCTCGATTTACTTTCTATGGCGATCCTCAAATTGGCTATTTGCTTCAATGTGGCAGGTTTTTGTGGACAACTCTCCATATGTTTTGTACACAAAATTTCAGATTTTCTCCATTATCTCTCAAGGTACAGCTTGTCTCTTTTTTAGCTCTATGTATATCATGGTAAAATGTATTTTACACAACATATGTTGAGGTCACAAAGAGACAAGTAGCATCTTTAGAGATAATGGAGAAAATATGAAATTTTGTGTACAAAACATATGGAGAGTTGTCCACAAAAACCTGCCACATTGAAGCAAATAGCCAATTTGAGGATTGCCATAGAAAGTAAATCGAGACTTTTCAAACTTTCACAACTTTTTCATTTCTTAACCGATTTTGATGGAACTTTTTTTAAATTGCTTCTCTCTTTACTATCTTTTCATTAAAATGGATATTTCCCCAGGGTTTCATTTTCCTTTAAACAGCTCTGAAAAACAGAAAATCTCACATTTCAGACAATTCAAATAGGGCTCCTAAGAAAAAGGTAAGTTTTGCATAGGCTGGAAGTATTGCACATGTTGTTTCACATGTTTTAAATGTTTAAAAAAATTCATTCACATGGATAAATTTCCAAACACACTCAACATGATCATGAGAAAAAAGAACAATAATTTGGATCTACATATGAAACTTGTTGGAAGGTATTGTACAAGTATATAGAACCACAAGTTTCTACATGTCTTGCCCAAATTGTTACAAAAATATGAAATTGAAACCCAAACTCAGTAAAGTCAAGAAAACAATGACACCAATGGTATGAATCAAGATTAGTATATGATGATAGTTGCATGAAATGAATTTTAACAATGGTATGTACTTCTATAGATTTTGTTTCTCTTCAATTCAAAACATATTGCATAATGGTAAAGAAACAATTCAACAATTCAATCTGATTGAATTCTAGTTGATTGCTTTTAAAAATGAGATATTACTGACAAGTTGCTATGTACTTTCACTACAGAATAATGCTTGTAGTTTTGATACACGGCAAGAAAAAAAAGAGAGAAAAAAAAGAATACACACAAAAACAGTAACCATTAACTATGAAACAAAGTTAAATAAAACAATGACATGCCGATCAAGAACTGCAAATGCGTCCATTGCAAATCACACACTATGATTCACTACTTGCATAAATTCATAAATATTTATGCAAACCTATTCATTTTAGCCTTAAAAGTTGAAACCTATTTGAATACATAATGTTAAACCCTTTACTAGTTTTGGTCGACCAATGGGACAAACAGGGGACTGCCACAGTTGACTTTTGGCACACATAAAGTGTACATGTATCATAATACTAATAATGTGGCAGCCAGTTTTTTTAATACAAACTCTGACATTGTGAAAATGAGTTATGATACACATAGTAATTACAAATTTCCTATATTTCTAAAGTTTGTACAGGATATTTGCCAAATATGCTACAGAAAGCACGAAAATGGAACAAAATTGAGTTGTAAAATGAAATCATTGGCTATATGAGATACTTATGAATGAAAGTTTAGTAATACAAGAGTTAAAATAATACCCCACTACATGTAGCTACAAATAGTGTGGGGAAATCTAATCTACAAATTCTATCTTGATTCAAGCTTGATTCAAATCAAGCTTGGCATTCTTGAAACTAGCTGAGTGAAACCGAGTGGCATTGAAAAACATAAAAGTGGTGGTATTCTGAAAATCATTTGACCTCTATTTTCGGATATTTTAATTGTCATCCCGAATCTAAACGTTATATGGCATGTTACTCTTTAATGACTGCACGTGGGTGGATGCATGCACGCAGAAGATACCTGCATAAATACCAATAAAAAGTTGCAATTGTTTTTATGACAATTCAAAATAATTTTACCGAAATAAAGATGCAATCATTTTTAGAAAACCACCCCAAGATGGAT
The DNA here is from genome assembly GCA_025617745.1 of Heliocidaris erythrogramma. NCBI lineage: Eukaryota > Metazoa > Echinodermata > Echinoidea > Camarodonta > Echinometridae > Heliocidaris > Heliocidaris erythrogramma. The sequence continues at coordinate 46,124,483 of CM046855.1, read as the reverse complement.
GGTGGTTAATTTACTTGTATTGATCAAAAGGTATATACATGAATATGGCCAATTGTTTTGGTACTTTTAAGCCTAAGAAGGTATGAGTTTTAGTGTCTTAGAGTAAAAAATAATCAATATTTATATGACAATGTGAAATATTAGCCCTCACACGGTCTGAATGCAGTTTTTCATGCCACTTGATTCCATATATCTCATAGCATGTTACACATCAAAATCTCCTTTAACCCGTTTTACTAAAACTGAGATACCTTTAATAGTCTGGTATCTATTGGAAACTGTTATATCATAATCAAATCCTATGCAATGGGTTAAAAATATGCCTTATTCTCCACAAACATCTTCTAGACATCCAAGATGAAAACAATCTTCATTCTAACTCTGTGCTACATTCACTGATCGACAACCACGTAGCCAGGATTTCATTTGGGGGGGGGGGACGGTTGTGAGCACGCGAAGCGTGGGAAATGCTCTCCAGGGGGTGGGTGCAGGGAGAGGGGAGTTTCCCCCTTCCTGCGCGAAGCATGAAAGCTCTGAAGTTTTAGCAAATTTGAAAGAAAGATAACGGCTTGTAGCAAACATTTTTTTAGGCGGAAAGTTATAGTTAAACCCCCTGACTGCTTTTCAGTTATTTGAGCGCAATACTGCACTGTATGTACAGGGGTTGGTGCAGGGAGGGGGAGTTTCCCCCTCCCGCGTGAATAGATGTTCAGGGAGACTTCTAATTCACACGCTACTGGATTTTCAATGACTTCTTCTCATAGTATAAATAGTTTTAAGTCTTCGGACTTCCTCTGTGCTGTGCTCCTGCCCATGCAGGCCTTGATAGGAGCAAGTCTTCATACCAAGCCCTTTCGTATCACCAATATGTCTTGACTGTTCAAATGTTATATTTTATCATCTGCTACTTCTCTGATGCCAATTTATTCCTGCCTGGACAGGAGTACCCATATATACAAAGCTCTGACGATTTATAGCAAATTTGAGAGAAACATAATGGCTTGCAGCACCCTTTTTTAGGCAGAAAGTTAGTTCGACACCCGGACTGCTTTTCAATTATTTGGACGCAATACTGTACTGCATGTAACACGGGCAGTGGGTGTAGGGAGGGGGGAGTTTTTTTTATTAACGTTTTAGCAAATTTTGAGGGAAAAATAACGGCTCTTAGCGCCTTTTTAGGGTTTATATCTCTCACTTCCCCCCGCTATTTCGCTTTCGCTTTTTTTTTTTAGTTGCCGTTTCTTTTGGGCGACTGCCCCCACCGCCCCCCGACTATGCGCCTGCTGATCGACACAAATTCTCTCACATGCAATGTTCTACGATTAGCACAGACAAAAGGCAACAATTATCTATGGCATAAATTGCTTATTATCAAAGTATTATTAAACTACACTGTCACCTCTATACAAATATTAGGGGAAATATTAGGGGGAAGTGAAAATCACTGGAAAGGTTTGGTATAACTGCTATTTTCAAAAAACTTTATGGCACAGGGAATGAATTTTTTGAGTTTATACATAAAATTAAACTCAAAGGCTAAATTCTGGATTGGGCCACTATTCAAACACATTGCAATGGAACCCATACAGTTATAAATACAAGGTCTTAAAATCAGGTAAACTTGAATCAGAATTCAGAATGAATTCATTAATTTGGTGACTTGTGTAAAAAAAAAAAAGATTAAAAATGACACTAATATTGTTTTAAGTGTGAGAACATTTCTGATTCAAATTTACCAAATTTAATTCTTCTGGCAAGAAAAATATCGTTTGACACAACTTCAGAAACCAATAGTAATCTGTTTGTCATCTAATGGCACTGAACACAATTGAACTCATTGGCCCAAATTCCTGAAGGTTGTCTAAATCTTTTTGGTTCACCTCTGTTTTTCAGTCATTTCAGCTGCCAATAGCATATTGGTGGTTTATAGCATGGTCTACTGTTAAACCAAAAATTGTATGCATGAAGCTTTTCGCTAATTATGCAAGTGGTGATACGTTTCATGCCACACAACATATGAATTGTATTTGGCACAACATGGAATTTTTGCAATTCACAAAAATTTCTATGTGTGAAAATGACTCTCATTAACAATTTGCAAAAGCCTTAGGTCACATAAGTTTCTAACTCTACAATAAGATAAAACAACATTCAAGAATTTGGGTCATTTTTTTTTTAGTACACTACTTGGACATCATTATCTCAACATCACTAACTACCAAAGCTTTTTGCAAGAAATACATATTTATTCCTAGATAACCAATGCCTACATCAATCATGCATAATGCTTATATAGAATTCTGAGTTCATTTTGGTGTCCTGTTTCAATGAAAACACAGCAGATAGTTGGACAGAATTAAACTGAAATTATATGTTCACATCTCACATCTCATGGGTATTGATTGATGAGTGGAGCATGATAGATCAGTATGCACATGAAATCACATCACTTAAAAACTCCACAAGAAAAGAAGACATATTCTAGAAATGTCCTGTTACTCATGTCCACAACGTGAAGGATGGGATGATGTGTGTCAGAAACTTCTTGCAGTGCTCTCAAAAAATGTCTTTTGTTATGAAGAGGGGGGAGAAAAACAGTTTTGTGATGGGCTTGAGGTGGTTTCACGCTGGTCACGTTCAAACCCATGCGACGAGGTCAACTGATCGGTCGAAAACCTCTATGGAAGCCTACCCTCATGAAATCATACGACGTTTGATCCCAGGCCGGCGAATGGATGTAACCTGTTGGGGAATGCGCGTAACCGGTCGACGAGAAACCGGAGGAGTAACCAGAGGGCGACAGGCTCGGCGAAAAACAAGGCTGAGCGTATGACTGGAAGTAACTTGGCTGAATAAACAAATAAAATCTCTCTCTGTACTTACATGTGCACACATCCAAGAAGACACATATCCAAATAGATGGGTATGTGTACAATTTTGACGAAGGGATTACCATAAAAACAAATCACATTTTCAAAAAGTCTGTAATACGCTTTCCAGTAGTCATCATTTTACTACGTTATACATTTTCCATTAATCCAGATGTTATTCATACATTGTGAACAAACATGCACAGGCAATACAAGAATAAAGGCATCACATGGTGAATATAGGAGTTGCAGCAATGTGACATTGAAATGATAGTCATCGGATTGAAGCCATGCTCGTCACCCCAAAGCGGTCATCTCCTGATACCGTGCAACTTCGCTCTCACCTGCGCAGCATGTTGAGTAGGGGATGGAGCTGCAGCAAAGGTAGCATGAGATGACTTTGCAGAGATGGGAGGGGCGGCGTAGGTATCGTAGGACACCTTTTATATGCAGGTACATGTACATATGGGGAGATGCAGAAGGTCATTGGGGAAAAATTACATTGACAGGGTATATGGTTATACAAAGAAAAGGGGGATACTTAGGACAAAGTTGTCACAGAGAGATAAGCACATGCGAATGCACGGCCACAGAGGATGGTGAAATAGAAGGGAAGTGATACAGGCGAGCTGATCTATTTTTCTCTTAAACCTTCTAGAGACTAGGTCTATGTTTTCTTGGGCAACGAACCCATTGAAGATGCATGTAAAAATGAACAGGGCAAAAGGTGGATGCCGGCAAGAATTTTTTACAGACAATGCACGACCACAGAGGGCGGCAAAAAAGAATGGAAGTAATGCGGATGAGTTGATTTTTGTTCTTTCTGACCTATGTGAGACTATAGGCCTATGATTTCTGGGAGATCAAACCCATTTGGAAATGCAGATGTGGAAAAAGATTACATTTCAGAAGAAGCATTCATGATGTACATGTGGGTATTACGAAAGGGGCCTTCGATTGAGAAAACATGTCATTAATTCAAAACTTTCAAGGAAAAAACCATGCATTCACACCAAGTACTTCCATAGCCTCAAGAAGGATAGATAAACAGCTTTTATTTGATTGGGATTAGACTCTCACCTGGCTGGGAGCACTGGGGGCACGGTATGGTTCCTGGGCTGCTTTTGAATTCTTGCAAAGGAGGTCATTTAATTATTAACTAAAATATCAGTCATTTTCCCACCGATACTACTATATCAAGACCTGTCACCTTGCTTGAGGCCACTGCACAGTTCCCCAACAAGTGACCTTTGACTTTGGCAAATGACTCGAGCAACAGCTAAATCAACTGTAAGTCATTTTCTCACAGATATTATGTGATCAAGGCCCTTTACCTTAGCTGGGGCACTACACAGTTCCTGCACAAAGTGACCTTTGAACTTTGGCAAATGACTAAACATGACAACTAAAAGACAAACCATTTTTTCTAACAGATTCCACTCTAGCAAAGGCCCTTTCACATTTCTTTGAGGCACAGTGCACTTCCAGACTGAAGTGACATGTTGGATTTGGTTCATGACCTGGACGACCTTTGACCTCATCAAAGGAGGTCACCCTATGAATAATCTATGTTTTCAAATTTACTGAGGAGATTATAGATACCATCTACTACACCATTTGAGAGAAAGGAGCAATCATATCCTATATTTCAAAACCCAGCTGGACAGAAAGCAAACTAAATTGGTGGGACAATAGAAACAATAATTCACAATAAAAACTAAAAATTAAAATTAAAAAATCATTGCAGTAGTTCAGCACATACATGTATATACAAGAAATAAACTAGCTTTACTACACTTAAAGCATTTGGGTTTAATAGAAATTTGATCAAAATAATTTTGCTAAAAATTAGGTGCATGTGACAGATGTGGAAGGGGAGATCGAAGCAGTCACTTTTCTAGTTGATTTTGCAACACATAAAATGACTGAAACAAATATGCATGTATTTACGACAACTGTGAACATAAGCAAAGGATATTGTCTGTGCTGCTATACAAAAAACATAGAGGTTAAGCACTTTCTTGTGGGTTCTTCGTTTATAGCCCTTAAATATGGTCCAAATCATATTGAGCTTGCTGCAGAAACACTAAATGTTTGATGAAAATGTACTGCGTGAAGCTGCATGAGTTGACATACGACACATTTTGAGCAATAAAAGCGCTGTGATTGATTTTGAAGAAAATAAGGATGAAAAACGTGAAGTGAAGTCATTACCTGTCTAGGTACATCTACCATGCCTGATGCCTCATCAACAGTACTACACGAGAAAATAGAAAAAAGAAATTGAAATCATCAAGACTTGTATGGATATATCCATATAGAAATATATACATTATAATAATAATAATAAGAGGATGCTCAAGGCACCTACAAAAGAGTATTATTACCCTGGCTTATGCATTGTACAACATGTATGTTAATTTTGTATCATGTACTATGTATGTATGTGCAGTATTGGAATGTATGTTCATTTCTATGCGGAGCCCCATGGTTTCACAATACTGATGGGGCCACCTAGTTGACATAAAAGCGAATCAAATAAACTCTAATCATGACCAATGTGGTACATGTACCACTGCCAATTTGGTCAGAAAGGTTTTTCAGCCCAATTTACGATTCTGAACAACCAAGAAAAGTAGAGGAAGCCACTTCATTTAAAAGCGCATTTCTCACTCAGCACATGAATTATGAATTCTACGATGGATACAACAGCATTAGTTTTTTCTTCATTTATTCAATATCAATAGTATTTTCACCATATTTTTGTATAAATGACACGTCATAAAATTTGATGGATGAAATATAGAGACAAAATAAGATGTGTTTCACTCACACTCCCTTGCTCATCTTCATGGAGTAGATACGTAACAGGAAGTCACCTTCCTGGTTGGGTTCAAAGGTCGAAGGGACGATGACGTAGTTCCCTGGTGGTAGTTTGAACCTTCCGCTAACCTCACGGGTGTTAGTGAAGGAGGGTGATCGGGCCGAAGATGCGTTGTACAGGAAGTGATCCTTTGACAGTCCAACGGTGGGGTCAAAGTTTCCCTCACACTGCCAAAGAAGAAAAGAAAGATTGATAATGACAATAACTTCTTCTTTAGTGCCTTTCCAGAACAAGCAAAGAGCTTTAGCTTCACAGTGTGTATTACCAAAGTCATTGGATTCAATAATGATTCCGCACTTGCAGTGAACGTCCTCCACTCCTTTCCAGCCAGTGGCCACTGTACAGGCCCACAAATACTACTACAAGAACAATTATGTTCCCATCCCATCAGGTACTCATTTGATACTTGGGTGGAGAGAAGCAATGCATATAGAATGCCTTGCCTAACAACAAAAGTGTGTCTTGAACCTACGATCTCCAAAGTCAAAGTGATTAAATTCATAATACAAAATTGTTCCTATTTTATACTACATAATTAACCACATAACTAGTACTCAACATTCTCTTTTAAAATATGCTAGAGCGCTGCATATTTGGCCGCTGGGCTATAACCGGGGTAAAATTTATGGAGTGCTAGGAGCATCACGCTGTGATGGATATGAACGCTAAACAAGAAGCCACCATTATTGTCATTATCATTATTACGTAACACTAGACCGCAGTGAGGCAACTGCTCTAGGCTTTATACCATCAAATATATGGGGTTAGGTTAAGGATTGCTTTCAGGTTTTAGGATAGGTTAAGGATTAGGTTTAGGGTTAGGTATATTGTTTAAAATTAGGAACTTGGTGAGTGTTGCATATTGACAGCAGAGCAACTGTAGTTGGAGCATGTCCTCCGTAGGTACCTTGTAAATGGCAAAACCACAGGTGAGGTTGTCCACCCCCATCTTACGCTGTGCTCGCCTGTTCTTCTGCATAAGGGCAACAAGGAAGGTAGATCCAGGCTTGTTTGCTGAGCCATCGTCATCCTCCTCATCCCCGACATCGTCCTTGTCATCCTCCTCCTCTAAAATGAGCTGGAACTGGGGATTGATCCAGAATGTGTCTGATGACAGAAAACAATTGGAGAAAATAGTCTACTGTACGTGTATAGTTTTGTATTGGGGGCTGGATGAACTTATATGTATTCAGACGATAATTATACAAATTATTCCAGGGGTAAATGGTGCACTAGCTTTCACAAGTGCCAAAAAGCTGGCTGCATCATATCGTGTAATCTCAAAATGCAACAAACTAAAAAGCACATATAATAACATTTTCACACTCTAAATGCAAACGGAGATAAATATGACAGAATACTGAGCAACCGCAGAGGTTTAAGAGAAGTAAGATGCTGTCTTCAACTTCCACAAATATCCATGCATTCTAATGAATATGGAAAACATAGTAGCTAACAGAACTTATGAAAATATGGAACAATACATTGGCACTGAAATTTGGGTATTCAGGATTTTGTAGAAAATATTAATCAAGCCTGTTCTTACCCTATGATACAGGTAGAAAAAATATAAATCATAATATGGAAGCTACTCACTGTGTCCCCCCCCCCCAAAAAAAGGAAAGAATATATGCTGTAAAAATATCTATGGTGTCTATGGTGACTCGGTGATCCGAGTCAATTCTATTCACTCAGCCAGAAAAAGTGATTACTTACATGATGACGCCAATATGGCATTAATTCTGTTAATGCCCTTCTGGCTCTCAACAGACGATATGGCCAGTACAATTTGAAGCCTGAAAATGCCTGCCATAGAGCGCTTACAGATCCTGAATTCAGGCAACAGCCTGAAAACTGGTATCTCTGAGTGTACCGTTACCCTTGGTAGGCCTTTATAGAAAGGCCTGACAGTAAATACTACAATTTTGCAAAGAAGCACTTTGATTGGTGCAGTTCTGTCTCACCAGGAAAGTTGCGGCACCCTCCAGCGGTAGCACCTCTCTGCCATTTGCCATCCTTGATGATGGCCTGCCACTTCCTCTTGCCCTTGCCTGTCATGGCCTCTGCACTCAAGTGGCACATGTCCACCCTCTCAAAGTGCCTCCTGAAGTCACGGAATTCCATCCTGCAAAAAAAACCCCAGACATACATCAAACTTATTGACAAAAAGGCAGCATCGTGGTTGCGTTTATAGGCAAGAGGGATAAGCTATGCCACTTTTGAAACATTTACTCCTTCCTGAAGCACTCATGTTTGCTGGAATATATCTCATCATCATCATCAGCCTATTTCACTCCACTGCTGGAGGAAGGCCTCTTCATCCCCTTTCCAATAGCTTCTATTCTGTGCTTTTCTTTGCCATGTAAAGCCTGCATATTTTACGATATCATCCCTCCAACGTCTGCTCGGTCTTCCCCTTTTATAGGAATATATCTACCAATATATATTGCCTACTATGTAAGCAAGTACTGTACATGTATGCATAGATTTAAAGTCGGATCAGAAGGAATAGAAAAGTAGAAACATTACTATTTATCATTCTGGGGACCGTAACAAATTATATGAATCTTCCTTGAACATATCTCCGCGCATATCAAGGGGGTGGATTCCCCCTCCAACCCACCCACCCCAAGGCCCTTTTATGGTTAATTATGGTTAAATTAAAATAAATGAAAAGGGGGAGGACAAGCCTTACAATTTTTAAGGACGAATAATCGATGAATTCAAGCCTTGTGGATATTCACTTTCACTCTTTTACATAATTCACTTCAACTGAAATACAACTGGATTAAATTTTCACAAAAACTCATAAAAGATAATGAAAAAAACCCCATAAAATTTGCCCTACCCTAAAGAAGTCAAGTTTAGATCATGAATCACTTCAAATTTATCCTTCCTGAGCAAATTACTAGAACGAGTTGTTTTTTGTCAGTTGACTACATATCTACAAACAAACAACTTGTTAGATTCCTATCAGTCCGCATATAGGTCTGGGCACAGCGTAGAAACTCTCCTAACAAACCTATCTGATCAGATACTGAGACAAATGGATCAGGGAAATATTACTGCTCTTGTTAGGCTGGATATGTCAGCAGCCTTTGATACTGTGGAACATAGCATCATGATCAAGCGTCTAAAATCTATGGGCGTGGGTGGAACTGCCCTCGACTGGTTTGTATATCTGACAAACAGAAATCAGTGTGTGAAGATCTGTGAATTCACATCAGAGCAAACTGAAGTTAAGTTTGGTGTGCCCCAGGGGTCAGTTGGTGGTCCACTTCTCTTTTCCCTATACCTACAACCAATTAGTAAAATCTTCGAGAAGCACCGCATCGATTACCACTGCTATGCACATGATATTCAAATCCATGTTTCTACCAAACCTTCATTCCCATTACTTTTGGAAACAATACACAAGCTTGAGTCATGTTTAGATGAACTGAAATTATGGCTGACAACAAATGGTCTTAAACTGAATGATAAAAAAAACTGAATTCTTGTTATTTGGATCAAAACAAATGTTATCAAAGACGAATTATCTATCTTGCAAAGTTCGCATTGGTGACAGTCTCATTACCCCATCTACTGCTGCACGCAACCTTGGAGTAATATTTAACCAGGAGATGTATTTTAAGAATCATATATTGTATGTGCAACAGTCTGTAAGATTTCAATTACGCAACCTAGGATTTATCCGGAAGTATCTTCCTAAAGCTACAACAGAACTTTTAATACATGCTTTGATCTCCTCTCGCTTTGATTTCGCTAACTCCCTTTTCTGTAACCTCACTAAAAAAGAAGTACACAAACTCCAGCGACTCCAGAATTCTGCAGCCCGCCTCTTAACACTCACTAAAAAATCAGATCACATATCGCCTATCCTCAGGTCGCTTCACTGGCTCTCAGTAGCAAAAAGAATCTCCTTCAAAATTATTTTGTTAATGCATCATGTTGTCTATTCTTTTTCCCCTGTTTATTTGAGTAAATCTGTCACACTTTACAAACCAACCCGAAATCTCTGTTCTTCAGCAGATACACTTATATTTCACACACCAAAAGTAAAACACTCATGGGGTGATCGAGCATTTTCTGTTATTGGTCCAAAACTGTGGAATAATCTCCCCATAACCCTTCGTCAAATTTCCGCTACTGAACAATTTAAATCAAAATTGAAAACCTTCCTATTCACTCTTTAACTGTCTATATCTTTATGCTGTAATGTATCTGTAATTGTTTCTCTTTTCATGTCTTCGTAATTATTATTGTTCACAGCGCCATGAGCGTCGAAAGGCGGACCTGCGCGCTATACAAGTAGCCACTATTATTATTATTATTATTAAAACTATAGGGTCTGTAAAACGACCATGATGCAGAGGGCAGCCAGCAAACCAACATGCACTCACCAGAATTCACCATCATCTTCACTGACTAATCCAAGGCTTCTGCGCTGATGTTGAGGAATCTTGTCCCATTCTCGAGAACTGAAAAATGGACAAGAAAATTATAGCACAAATATGATCAAATACCCTTTCAGGACATTCCATGCAAGCATTATCATCTTACTTAAAATCCAAAAATTTGTGTTATCATCAGCCATTTCATTGGCATTTCTAGTGTGTGGAACATGGATTTCAATTATGACTCTAAAAGAGGACATAAAAGTTTTTCCATGGGTTACATCAGCCAATGCATAAAATGCCATAAGTAAGCAAATACCTGCAGTATAATTTAATATTCAGCTAAAAATCTGGTTTGTTTGTATCATCTGGAGTATGATTCTGATGTAACGCCAAACCAGGGGAGCGTTTCATCAAGCGTTTTTTCAGTGATTTTTACCGACAACTGTTATAAGCTACTGAAATCCTTGCCTCTGATTGGCCAAGAGCAAATTTGTCAGTAAAAATCACTGATAAAACACTTGATGAAATGCTCCCCTGGTATTACAATCCAGGGATCAGAGAAGAGGATATAGTAAACAATTATTTATTCCTAGGACCAAAACACAGATACAAATATTCTTTTTAAGTACAAATACGTTAACCATGGAATAGTCTTCGCAATGATGCCATTGCTGCCCTGAGTGTACACAGTTTTGAGGTAGCTTGGGATGGATGCTGGAAGAATGAGCCCATCATGTACAATGATAAATCACCTGCAGCAGGAAACGATCCAGCCATCTTGAAAAGGAAGAAAAACATGGAACTGAATACCGATGCATAATATGCCTGCATTCAGTCTCTTATCCAGGTATCTCAGGGTAGGTAAAAAGTTGACCTTATAATAAGGTGTGCGGTGTGGGCAAGTTCTGAGGAATATTACCAAATCTAGCTATTTATACCAATAAGAAATATGTACAGTCATGCTGTACTTCAAATATGTCAGGCAAGTCACACTTGGGATTCATGTCACACATATCCTGGACCTTTTGACATGACCCTGAGGGTTATAGATGTACTAACTTGTCACTCCATGCTCCGTTCCATTCCACCTGACCCCAAGGGTTGCGGATCCTGATAAGACGCAGATTTTGACCACCAACGCTCACCTGTCACAGAAACAGTAACCAGAGGAAATTAGTTTGATGTACAATAAAAGTGGAAATAACAAATCCCCCAAATTGACACATTGCTTTGGTATTAATGAGTGGATATCAAACCATACCGATCTTTGGGCAGTCTATCTGGCTGAGCTTGTTTTAACACCTTCCCTGCTGTGGGTGGCAAATCCTGCCCAAGAATGTGAATTTCTACTATAAGTTTGGAATATAAAGACCTCTCCATTTTGTTCCTGAAGTAGAAACAAATTTCAGCAAATTTAGTCCAATACCCACCCCCCCCCCCCCCCCCCCCAAAAAAAAAAAAAAAATTCAAAATGGTCTAGCAGTAATCAGAAGAAGAATCTCTAGTATTTGATTATTTGGCATTTTTAGTACTGACATTTTGAACACACCTTCTTGACATCAGTGATGGTGTAGGCATGCCCTGCGATGAGACCGCTGGGAAGTTTGGCCTCAATTTGGCCTGGTTTGGCATTGATGGAGCAACCAATCTGGGAGTCCCTGTCATAGGATGTCCTGAGGATCTTGAAGAGACCAGGAGGCGGGTTCTGGGTCAAGTCGAAGCTCTCAGAGACACCACCAGTGAAGTCCTCCATAGCCTCGATCACATTGCCACCCTTCAAGTTTTCATAGCCCCCATGAACCCTAGTATTTAAGGGGAATGAATTCATCAATTACACCTTATTTAATAGCACTGAACTCGAGTAAGTGAATATTTTGATCAGATAAAACACAGTGATATCAAAGCTGCCCTAAAAATGCAATATGATGTTTCCTACTGCCATGCTTTATTTCTTAACTCTATGTTACATACATAAAAGCTTTTTACAATCATGGCTTACAAAGCATACAAGTTCATCTTAAACAATAATGGCAGACCTTTGCTGTCTAAACTCACTTGGCGTAAGCCTTCTCCAAAAGGGCGCTCCAGAACTCATTCTTCTCCTTGGAGTGCACAAAGACTAGGCGACCATTGTAGGTGGGCAGCAGGTCGTCAATGACAACTGTCACCCATTTGCCGTAGTGCCAGAAGTTGAACTTGATGATTCCTAAATCAAAATTCTGGTCAGGGGGAACAACCTTCTGCAGGAGGTGCTCATCCAGAGAGAGACCAGCGATGGCAGCGAGGAACCAACAATCACCTGGTTAAATCAAGTCAAATCAAATCAGTTACACTGTACTTATAAGTTTGTTAGAAGATGACTGGCTGGAAAGCTGCCCTCTGGAGTAGAGAAAGTGCACTCTATGAGCGGGATACCAACTGAATCCACGACCAGTATAATTAATGTAAATCACTTGGAAACATATTAGCTATGTTCATACGGGTCTTGTAATATCGAAATTTAAAGTAAACGAAAGGGTTCACATGGGCCAGAAACAACGATGCTCGTTGCTTTGAAACTACAAGCCAAGCAATCGTTCATACGGCCTGAATAAACTACAAGATAACTACAAGTTAAAGCTCATGTACAGCATTGGTAGCAAAGGGGAAACTGGAAAGAAAAATGTTAAATATAGTTTCATGTTGTTCTCCTTGTATCAAAAGATGTCTGTATGAGATCATTTTGGTATTCCATCTATGATTTCTTGTAAATTTCAGTGTAAATATCTCTAAGGAACGCTCGATCACTGCCATATGCTAGGACCTTGCCACCCCGATGGCTCGCTGCACTGCAATCTTGGGGCTTCACATAGAGACAACATGTGCGTCACTGTGTGTAGCTACATGTACTCATTGATTTTACACGTGTATGTATAGTGTATAGCTCATGCTACCTGTCCCGGCATATAAAGTACTTTTTGCCTCTTATTTGATTAATATTAAACTTTAGGAGGCGAAATCTTCACAGTGTCTTAGTATTGCTAGTATCTTGCTATTTATCAACAAAAATCAAAGAAACCTGGCAAAAAGTTTTTGAGGGTTTACCAAAACTGTACATTACCTTTAACTTAAGTTTTAAAACTACGAGCGAAACTTAAAGTTTAGCTCCCATCGTATGAACCTGACTATTATTAAGTGCAATAGAAATGTTACTATTAAGATGATTACGATTACTATAACTATAACTACTACTATTACAATTATTATAATCATCACTAGAGTATTATTATTGTTATCATTATCATTATTATTATAACTATTAGTTTACTATTATCATTTATTATTATGATTATGGTTATGGTTATTATTGTTGGTGTTGTTATTTCTCAATTTGATAGAAGCTCATTCAATGTACTGTATACAACAACAAAAGTTCACATTCAGCAGAATGAGCAAATATTTCTGCACAACCTGTGCTAATTTCTGTTGGGTTATATGTTGTTTCATGCACAGAATTTTTAAAAGAAAAATAAGCATTCATGTCTTAAAATTTGCAGCTCAATTTTTTGAAAATTTGAATTAAAAAAAATATCTATGCTCATAATCAACCTAGCAGCCAACTCTCATCTCAGCATTCTTGAAATATTGGAAAACATATCATACAAAAATAATTTTCTTTGTACTAAAAAATTTCAATATGGCACGAAAAAGAGACATGATAACAAAGCTTTTCGACCTGCACTCATTACGCTTTCTGGAAGCCGCTTACATTCAATCGCATGAACCCCTTTTATGTAGACAAAAGGAGTTCATCCAAGCTTTGCGATTGTTCTGAAATTACAGCGTCCGAGTTCATCGAGTATAATATAGTTTATTCGAGTAATTTGTTACATACCTGCGTGATAACCTGATGAGTGCAGGTCGAAAAGCTTCGTTATCAGGTCTCTTTTTCGTGCCATATTGACATATCATACAGTTTTACACTTATGACTTAAACATAGTAAGGGATGATGGTAGGGGTATTTCAATTGCTACGGGGTGTAGGGGGCACCCCCAATTTAAAAAAAAAATCAGTTGTTAAATTCAGAAATCTTATAGGCTGTCAAGATATTGTGAAAATGGATGACCTTTTTCTTTTGTTTTTTCTTGTTGCAATAAATGTTGGAATAGCTGTTAGCACATTTGAGATATGATTTTTGAATAATAATAATAAGATTTACATGGTAGTGCCTTTTCCAAAGGATGCTTGGCACTGCCCTCTTAGTCTATGAAAAAAAATTAATAAGAATTGTAGAGGCATGTTTTCAGATTTATTTTTAAAACATAGTCGAGTGAAGTACTATTTCTTAGAAATGCAGGGAGTTTGTTCTAAAAAGGCAGAGAGCAATGGATTGAAAGGATTTGAAGCCAGCCTTTTTCAAGATTTAGAAATGAGAAAGGAAAGGGCTAATGTAGTTCAAAGTGAATATGATTCCATAATATCATGAAAGGCAAAAGGAAAAGACATCTTTTTTTTCTCAAAATCATAAAATTTTGAAACCCTTAAATGCTGATCTGCTCTATGCTTGGAAAAAGAACCCCCACATTATTCCTTGTTTTATTAAATGTGTGCCCATGGTTTAAATGGTGCAGGGGCACAAATGCAGGGCTGTCAACTTTAGGGAACTGCTTGGAGGGAGATCCGTATTTTATCTTCTTGCCAGCCTTCCAAAGGTCGCTCAGTGGGGGGGGGGAGAATTTTTTTTTACCAGCCCTCCAAAAGTCGCTCAGTTGGGGGGGGGGGTTGTTATAAGATTTTATGGGGTCCAGTTTTTCTCTGTAGTTCTCTGACAGGCAAAAAAAAAACGGGGTTATCAGTTCTAAGGTGGGGGGCAAAATGCATACTTTTCTTTCAAAAGGGGGGGGGGGGGCACGGGCCGAGATCCCCCCCCCATAAATCCGCCACTAAAATGGTGTATTGATTGCACCCAGCCTAATTTTGTCGGCAGTAAGTATGAAGGTGCTATTAGCATGCTTCAAATTGGACGGTTATCATCTGTTCTTTTCAAGACGGGGCAAATGGCCTTTTAGAGGCATAGACGTGTATGACTTTCATTTTCCTTTCTCATAACAAGGATTAGAAATCCAGGGCTGAGTCATGATGAGAATTCCAGAACAATTTTGGTTACACACCGCTATAACCGATCATCGTCATTACAAGCATGATAACTAAGCCCTGCTAGACTCCATGTCATATTGAAAGAAAAATGAGAGAGACCTCATTTCATGCATTATCAAAATTTGCAACTGGAGACTTATACAGAATGTCGAAAATCTGATGACAAGCTTTCATAAAATGTTGATTTATTTTTACAGGAGAAGTTCCAATTTGAATCACATGTTGTGCTTGGTTGGCCTCCACGTAATCCAAATTATAATACGTTAAAAGTCTGAGATATTGGAAATAATGTCGCTCGCATCTGTTCAAATGCATGTGTGTTCGCATCATTTGTACACATCAGTTTGGCAGGGTGTGTCCTAGCATGCTGCACATGCAGCGATAAATACCAAAATGATTACGTAGTTTGGTTCAGCAAACATTTCAGATAACTGTCGTACGATTCAAATGAGCATTAATTCACTCCAAATCCATACAAAATCGAAATCTGTTTTATACATTGCATTTTAAATGGAAACTTTTAGTTCCAATTAATTATTCTTAAGCAAATTTAATTTTGAGCTTTAATGCTGTCATTTCACGATAAAAATATTGGTACCATATCATAATGATGATGCTAATATTTCCTTACTTCAAAAAAAATAAGTGGCTTGGCACTATCAATAACAGGTATTTACCTTCCAAATGATTTTCCATATATGCTTTTTTTCAATCACAATTTCAATTTTTTATTAATCAACAGCTAAATTTTTGGACCCCCTTTTAAGACAGATTGAGGTGAACTTCTGTAGGAAACTATTTGCTGTTAGTGGCTGACAAGCTGAAGTAGGGATAATAATTTCCAAGCACTTTGGATGCACATAGAAACACAATCTCGCAAAAGTCAGGTTCACACGGAGGGAGCTAAACTAACTTTCGCTGACAGTTTCAAAACTTCAAGTTTACTTGTAGTTCCAGAACCACAAGCGACAAGTTAACCCCTTCCATGCCACCAGATTTTTGAGCAGTTGTCAAAAATGAACTTTCATGAGTTCAATATTAAAGTTCAATCAGTTTTTTTTTTTAGCAAACTAGGCAAAGATTTATTGCATAGGAATAAACATTATATTGGAGGCACAAGTTTCTGTATGAGGAAGAATTTTCAATCCATTCTGAGTTCAAACAAAATGATCAACACTCACATTTTGGGGCGGGATTTGCCGCCCACGGCATGGTAGGGGTTAATGCCGAAACCACAAGCGGGGGGGTCCTCCCTCACAGTTGTGGACCGTGTGGACAGAATAAACTTTAAGTTTAGCAAACTTGTTGTTCACGTTGACCTCTTTGTTCCTATTAGACTTGTAATCTCAGAACAAAGGATGTTGTTTCGTTAACTTAAAGATTCGCAAACTAAAAGTTCCGAAACCAAAAGTCCTGTATGAACGTAGCTAATTATGTATACATGACAAGTGTGAAAAAAAATCAGAATTAAATTATTATTTTATGAGTATGAAATTGAATACTATATGTTTATAAAATATATGAGATTAAAAATATAGAATTTTTATTCTCACCAAGTTCTCCCTGTTCAATGTCGAACCGACTGGCACCACCAACGAACAGCTGAGGATTGTCCACGATTTGCTGAAAGATAAGAAGCAAAATGTAGCCATTATTTACTATAGTTATCATAACAAAGTCGATACCAAGCCAAAATAAGAAACAATAAATTTTATATTCCTTCAATTCAATTCAATTCAATTCAAGTGGAAATAAAAGTGTTTGTTTTCCTGAAAAGCTTGTGAAAAAAAAATTATCAAACAAACTGGTCAATGATTCAAAGTCAAATTTATGAAAGTAGTTGAAGTGTTCATTATCTCTTACTGTACACCACAGGGTTTAGCTCTCTTTAAAAATTTTACCAAAATGTGATCAATGCTTACTTTTCAAATGTCTGCACTTCATTAACCATCTATTATTTCACAAAATATTGTGTACAAAACTTGTAAGAAATTGATTACCATTTCTTATGATACCAAACGTTATTACTTTACGCAAATTTATGAGAATTATTGAAAATTACATTTGAATTTCTTTTTTGTCCATTATTTTTTGGTTTCTCATTTGTTTACTATTGTTTAATATTGAAATAAGGTAATATCTTTTTAAAAATCTGCAATTTTCTCTGAAAATTTCTATGCTAGCATATAATAAGCCACTTCGGGGATGCAATCTGAGCATGAGCATGAGCAGATAAAGGTCATCTGTACCAAATTCTAAAACCCACTGACACTAATATTCGATATGTGCTCATGAATGTCATGTAATCATTATTCAATTATGCACTAATGGTGCATTCCATGATATCCAGGTGGAAGTATTCTTTTTAAAGGGGGAAACAAAAGCTATTCATGAGGCACCTCTATCACTCCCAGAGTTATTTTTCTGAAGTGCACATAAAGGGACCCTCCATGTCTAAAATATCTGTGGATATTTGGGGTCATTTGTACAATCTCAGTACCATGCACTAACCCCGAACTGGCTTATTATAATCATATAATTAGAATGCCTGATTTATGCTCAAAAGTTTGATATACTGTACATTGACCACCATATACCTTTCCTGTGGTCGAGCAAATGGTGAATGAAAATGACAAGTCTATCTGTCACATATACGTGACATTGGCACTGAAAGAGTTAATATGGCTCAGGAAAAGTGTCCCTGAATGTTCAAATGAAATGATCAATGTTGTTTAGTAAGGAAAAATTAATACCGGGAATACAATGTCATTATCTTGTTCAGGTTTAAATGTATCAAATACCGTTATCAGTCCACAAAAGGCAATTTTCCATTAAAAGTTCCTGCATCATATGACTCACAAAGCTGCACACACCTCTTAAAGATAACAACAAATATTTCAAAAAATGGGCTCCTCAATAAATTTGTATATTAGTATAATCTTTTCTTCAAAAAAAGGAAATATGAATACAAGAGATACATTTGCATGTATTTAGAATACAATATCACAATACATACTGTAGTGAAATATGCCACTAAAAGTTAATTTCCCCTATCATATGACTCACAAAGCTGCACGCACAGCTAGACCTCTCTTGAGAAGAAAATGAGAAAATGTTTCAAAACATGGGGGCTTCCCATCGATTGCAAACAGTATGAGCTTGCAGATCAGCGCCAAGCTCTATTGGATTACACACAAGCTGCAAGCTACGAAGCTTCCAACCTGGATCACTCTGCAAGCACATGGCACTGATGACTGACGGGCAGTCATTTTTAAGGGGAAAGGAATGCCACACTGGGACCCTTCAACTCTAGCTCACATCCTCCAACTGCCATGTATGGAAATGTGGTATGCTGAGAATGGAATAAGGGGGCTGGGCTTCGGGGAAGCAAGAACTCATTTCGTGGAGGCTTGTAGCATAATTTGAGTCTGGATGGACCTCGGTTTGACCATAATGCGGGCAAGGACTGACCATGCTGTTTGACTATTTTGAGTAGCATCTGTGGTGTTGCATCAAGATGCTCGTTTTCATGCATCTGTTATGTGAATCAATTGATGCTAATACTGAAAACAACAATTTTTAAAATTGTATCATCATCAATGACTTTAATACAAAATATTTTGATTAGTTAAACATGAACTCTCTGTTTAACTATTTACTTTTTTTAATATAATGAAAAATATTGTTTAATTCAGCAACAAATAGAGATTATATGCTAGTCTTTTTATACCTCAATCTGCTGATATGTTGGATTATTATTTTTCATTCTATTTTATTTCATCCGGTATATATCTTTTAAAGTTTGCGATACATTTCAAGACTATTTATTTAGTCTTGCCACTTAATCATTTTGTATTTTTGAAGTTTTTGTTGTATATTTCTATGTACTGTTTAGGCCTACCCAATTCAAGCTTTGCTTTTGCTTTTGGAACAACACCACTTCTACAGGGTGTAAAAAAAACCCCAAGAATTAAACTTTCAAAATCTTTTATAAATTCTCTATCATTATCAACAAAACTTCAGGAATTTTGTTGTTGAAGTATCCAGTATACAATTGATTTAAATTTTCACAAAGATAAAACAAAAGATAACAAATTAATCAATGTCTAAGCATTTTCAAAGGTTTTTACAAGGAGAGTAACTTTACAAGAAGAGTTTAATGTATACACAATAGGTGCATATTATTGCCTTAACATGTCAGAGAGAGGCATTCAAATTGAATGTTTTGATGAATTTATTAGTGACCATTCTAATTCTATATACATTTTTATTTTGTATTTTTTTAAAGATGAATTTTACTTACTAATTAGATGATCAACAAGAATTGTTGAAAGTTTTTCCTGTATACTACACTTGAAAAAAAAATCATTTTATTTTGCGAAACTACTGAGCTAGCCCCAATGCCAGCGATGAAGGCTTGGCAAATCAATGTAAGTAATTTTATTCAGCTCAGCAAATATCATTTATTTGTATACTTAATTTTCTTTTCCATATTCTGTAAAGTCATTGTTTTAATAGTTATCAGAACTTAAAGACTTCAATTTCCAAGTATTCTGAAACAGGGGCAGATCCAGGACTTTGAAAAAAAAAGAGGAGGCACATATTCAGAAAAATTTTCTGACAAGCAAACAAATGTGGGAAATAAGTACTTGAGGTATGCCACTTGGGTTTCAAGGGGGAGGGGGCACATGCCTGATGTGTCCCCCCCCCCCAAAAAAAAAAAAAAATCTGCCACTATACTCATACATAATCAAAGCCTACTCATCTCTGATAGGCATACTACAGGGATGTACACATGTGACTTTGTATTAGCAGTGCCCCTGTTTGACGACTCCATCATCATCATCAACATAGCTCCATCAATAACATCCACGCTGTGGTTGTATGATAAATTGATGCTCATAATATTCCCAACACTCACATGATTAATCCACGATGACAACAATGTAATGAGCTCTTCAACACATACCCTATAGCTTATCCAACACTCCATTAATCATCAGAAAGACCCCCCCCCCAATAAAAAACAACAACAAAAACAACAAAACAACAAAAACAACAAAAAAATTAAATTAAAAAGAAACCCAACTGATTGCAAGCTACAATGTAGGTTAAGTAGAAAAATACCACTAAATAAAGGACTACCTTTACACTAAATTTGTCTCGAGGATCTTTCATGCCATTCATCTTTTGTATCACCAATTAAAATAATATCAATGATAATAATATAATATGTCCATTCATATACTGTAACTGCTATTTCCCCCTAATTATTTCTCACTAATCACTATCACTATCTCTTTCTCTCTCTCTCTCATGCAGAGCCACATTATCTCATACCTGATCAGGTATTTTCCCTCTTGATCTACAGAAGCAGATGTCAGCCTACAGGAAGATATTTAGAGAGCCTGATTGGTTGCGACAAGAAAATTCTACACATGGGTTGAGAAGTATAGGCCAAATGTCTGCATGGTCCTTGGAAGAAGGAATGTATGATTGTATCCAGGGGCGGATCCTGCATTTAGTATAAGGGGGCGCACAAATGCAGGTTTGTCAACTTTTGGAAAAGGTATACCCGTATTATTGGGGTCTTGCCAGCTTCTCGAAAAGTCGCTCAGTGTGTGTGGGGGGGGGAGGGGGATGGGGACAAATTTCACCAGACCTCCAAAATTCACTCAGTGGGGGGGGGGGGGGGGGTTATGGGGTCCTGTTTCCCTCCATAATTCTCTGACAAGCAAAAAGAAAAAAGGGTTTCATTCTAAAGGGGGGGGGGGGGGGGGTACTATCGACAAAAGGGCAGATCCTTTGTCAAAATGCATACTTTTCTTCCAAAGGATCTGCCAATGATTGTATCTACTCAACATGGTTCATCTCCTTGTCTAGGGATGTTTACCAGGTATATCCCAGTCCTCTCTCTGTCTCTCTCTCTCTTAGCATTTTCTTTATCAAGTCTGTCTTTCACTGACTTTCTTTAATGTATCCTTCCCCTTTACCGGTATCTTGTTTTCACAACTCCTTCATATCCACCCCTCTTTATCATCCTCTCTACCCCTTTTGTCTTTTATACTTTACCCCTTCTTCCTCTTTACCAATTTATCTATCTACATTTTTCTCATTCTTATTATCTCTGTCCTACGTTAATTTTCTTATTAATTTGGTATTTAATCTTCCTAGTTCCTTTGTATCCCACCTCATTCACTCTCTCTCTCTCTCTCTCTGTGCCACTCTCAACACCCAGTCTATATCTACCAAAGACGAGTGCAAGTCTAGCCATCAAGAAAGATGGCCAAACGACTATCAGTTATAAAAAGAACTAACACTAATAACTAAAAATTACTTAGCCCTCTTTAAAACCTTCCAGCTACTGAAAGACGTTTGACTTGATTTCTAAGAAATATATCAACTCTGTGGGCTGAGACTACAAAGATGCACCAAGAAAGGGTACATTTCCACAAATCCTATGACCTTGAAAAGTACTGTGGATTATCCTTAAAGCCATGAATCAATCAGCTGCCATGTGATGATGATACAATATTTTCATCGTTCCTTGTATGCCTTATATTTATGGGTGCCTATGTTGACACCCAGTCAGAGTCTTCCACAGAGAGAGGTGGTGAGTTGAGTTGAAGTTCATACCTTGGGAAGACAGCCAAAACATGTCACTTCAAAGGTCACCACAGTAATCAGCCGTAACTAATGCTTCATAATTTCTTCATTTTGCTTCACATCAAGGCAATATCTACCATGTGCAGGTTAGAACTGCTCCAGATATTTACAGAGTTCATGAAGCAATACTAATGGATGCATGCATCAAATACAGAGAAGAATGGATGCGGTGTTTCTCAGCCATGTGTTATTTCTGCCAATATCCCCCACATGCTATAACACTATCCCACAGTCTATAGATCACAAATGTTGATGGGCATCATTCTAACTACTTCAAGAATGTTCCAGTTAAACAAATTGGATATATGCATCTTTAATCAAATATGCATTTAAAGTTCTAAGTCCTTGCATATATCCATTCTGAATAAAATGAAAACCTGTCTGCATAGCTGTCGACATATCGTAATAGTTCAATCAAATTTCTGGACATCCAACACCCCCTCTCCACCCAGACTCCATTCTGGGAC
Source organism: Heliocidaris erythrogramma (assembly GCA_025617745.1). NCBI lineage: Eukaryota > Metazoa > Echinodermata > Echinoidea > Camarodonta > Echinometridae > Heliocidaris > Heliocidaris erythrogramma. The sequence continues at coordinate 46,102,059 of CM046855.1, read as the reverse complement.
AACAACCCCTGAATAATTTAATACCCCCTTAGATAATCACCTCTCCCCCATCCCTTCCCCATCCCATTACAGTATACATTCAGTAAATGGAGCCAATAAAAAGCAAAAGTTAGACAAAGCTGGCCGTTACATAAACCATAATTTATGACAATTAATTAATCATAAAGGATTATCATAAACCAGTATATCATGGAATAACAAATCAAGTTTTTCCTTGGAATAATCTTTTTAAAGAGATAATCTTCCAGGTCAATCTGCTTCATGCAGCAAATAAAGACCTCAGTACAGTATGCTTCCACACCAGACAAGCACTATCTGCCCTTTCAGATGAGCCAAACTGAATGAAGTTTTATACCATAACTATACAGCTATACAATAAAGTCCCATTTGTCATGATTGAACATTGTGTTATGTAATAGTTTTCAATACAAGCCCCCTCCAACTCCCATTCCCACATTCCCACATTTTATGATGTTATATGATCTCGTCACTGCATCATCATTACTGTTGTATGAGACTCTCTATACTCAAGACACCTAAATCTGTAACCTATACGATCCCAACATGACAATTATATTAACATCACATTGCAGAACAAAGGACTGAACATTTCTTTAAAATGAAAACTCAATAAAGAAACAGGGTCTATCACCAATGAGAACCTTGTATTGCATAATAACCATATAACTGGGCAAGGCTCATCACAAGGGCTCAGTTAATGACTTGCCACCTGTCATTTCATATGTACATTAGAGTAATGCACCAGGCATACACTGATGGAAACACAATGCATCATATGATGACATAAATGGTACCCTGGGGTACCAAATAAAAATCGGCCATTTTTTTGAATTATTTAATTTTTTTTTAGGGCTGTACCCTGGGTTACCAAAAAGTGGGAAATTATTTTGGTGTGATTTTCTCAACATTCAATTGTGTCCCCATGTTCTTGTAAAACATCCTGTAAGTCATGTATTTTTCTCAAATTCATTGTTGTTGTGAGTAATTATTCTATTATTGATTTCTATTTCTTCGATTTGAGAGAGGGATTGGGCCAGCAGTGTCATAATAACACCATCAGCCTGCTCCTTCTCTCCCCCGTTACTCGCCTTCCTAAAAACCGCTACCATGTACACAGATCAGCGGCCTGCTTGTCCCCCTACTTCTGTATTGCACGATATCGTGCTCTTTCAACTTTCTCTTTCCTTGGAATCTTCCGTCTTTTACGTCCTTTCCCTTACAGTAAATTTCCGTATCCACCATTACCTTCCACCATTTTCTAAGTTTGAAAGTTTGACAGCTAAAATATAGTAACGATGAAGTTTTTTAGGAAGAAGTGAAATAAAATCAAGTTCTAAAGCCGCGGGAGCTAACGCTATAGCCACTGCGCTTGTGAGGGCTGCTAGCAGCTAGTGCGCGAGCAGCAGTACATACAGTGCATATAACACTGCCCTGTTAACATGCATTGTGACTACGTATACGCACTGCATTCATAACTCTGGGGTTGTACTCGAGTGGACGTGAGATGGCGCTACACAACGTGGTACCCCGGGGTACAACGCTACCCCGGGGTACAACGCTACACCGGGGTACCGCGTGGTGCATCATATAAAACTCCACACATCTCCCTATAACTACATGTAGTTTCTTGCCAAAGACATTTCTGATATGACATTCTTATCCCGTGTGTCTGCCCCTTTCATTGTACAGTTATCATAGGTGATTTTACCTCTTTATGGAACACTTCTTTATACAATGTTTCCTCTTGTGTGTATAGTGCTATATGTGTGTAATTGTGTGTAATTGGGTTTTTACAGACGTGTATCAATCAGATTTGATTATTTACGTCTGGGACCGACCTTTAACGTCACCATCCGAAAAACGTGACTCAGTCTCGAACCTGGGTCCGCTGAATCAGTTTATAACTTCCACTGGTAGCTGGATTACAGGCGCACGCCACAACGCCCAGTAGAACCTTGTAGAACACACTCTATAGGCTTCACCTTCAAGAGAGATCCCTTAAGTCCCTCCAATCGAATTACATAACGGCTGTATGAACCGCACTGATATTCATCTACCAAGGCCCTGCTGCTAGCTAACAACACCAACCAACCACACATACGAATGAGTCCATACCGACTATACATATGGTTAGTCTGACCTTCGGGAACTATGCTCTCTTTGGTATATTTTCCATGAGACAGCTTGCTAGCTTTTTAATTTATCCAGCTCACAGATGAAGCCAAGGTGCAGTCATTACTCTCCATGCAACTTCAAAAGAAACATGGTTGAATAATAATAATCATGACAAAAATAATAAAAACAATAGTAACAACAACAATACTTTTGTGGATGAAGTACTGGTCCTGGGGAGCATTTCATCAAGTGTCTTGTCAGTGATTTTTACTGACAAATTTGCTCTCAGCCAATATGATGCAAGGATTTCAGTAGTTTATAACAGCTGTCTGTAAAAATCACTGACAAAACGTTTGATGAAACACTCCCCAGATCCAAATCAACAAGTTTACATCTACTGAAGATGGATTAAAATGTTAAAACTACACAACAATACGTATAAAAATACAACACATCATTGTTAATTTTCAATGAGGCAAACTGAAAATGTTCATACGTTTTGGGACAACAGGATCTGAAATTAAAGGGAATATAAATACTTTTGTTCTTGCTTTAACTGCTCTTGAAACAACCACAACTTTGCTTTGGAGGTTAGACTAAGTCTCTTTAAATTACAAACGTGTAGATTGGTCCGGGCTAGACACAACATATGCTGGTGCTATCTACCATGCCCCATTGCCAGCCATGAATATATGCCGGTGAGGAGATAACAAGGACATATTGCTTTCGAGGCTATGCAATTCATGCCATGAAGCAGTTAATGCATTTTTATGCTTGAAATCAAGGCTTCATGAGATATCTGTGCAAGCTCCATCTTGTAAAGAAATCTGTTTTGTTTTAGATACTGCAGTCCCAATGATGGAAGTCAACATGACGTAAATGCATAATATTTTTGCATAATCAAGATATCTGTTCAAGCTCTTGTAAGCAAATATGTCATGTTTTAGATACTGCAATTTAAATCATAACAGTGGATTAAGTAAAGGGTTTATATGCTAAATGACATGTCACACCACACATTGCTCTTTACAGATGGTGAAATAATTATTAGTCTGCTCCATTGCCTGATAATAACGCTGTTCAGTGTGACCTTTTAATATTCCATTTCTTGTTGATATTACCAAACCTGCTAATCATATATTCACTGTAATGATCATTGGTATGGAGGCATATTGTCACGGCTTCTGTCATTAGCCAGTTTCAGACAAAGAGAATGAAGACTCTGAAGTCATCTTGTATATCTTCTTAGTTAAGACTTTATTGTAGAGCTCTGCTTACAGCTTCAATCAATACTCAAACATTCAGAGATTCATAACTGAATACTACTCAAGCTAACTCATAGTAACTGACTACCTTCCTCGTAGTAACTAACTCTCCTCATCCTAAAACCGAGGTGCTTATATAGAATCAACAATAGGCTTGACCCCTAATTCATACCCAAGTTCACATGTCACTATTATGACCCACTCTCTACTTAAGACTGACCAGCTGCTTGTCATTCTGTTAGTAAATCACTTGTAGGGCCAAGTATATAGGAGGGCAGAAATGCCTAACTCTGAGAGTTAGAACGTAACACTGTTCCCCCCTTCGAAAAAATTGTATTGCCCTCAATACAAACATAAGATTTAGTGAAACCAGAAAGAAAAAAAAATTAAATTATAATGGTTGAAATACAAGTAAAAGAAAAAAATGAATACAAAAGTACATGGGAAAAAAAACAACAACCCCAAAACTTATCACAACCAGTCAAAGAACTACAAAGTGATTAATCAACTCTATAATGACAATACTATACAGGGTATAGAAAATATCTCTACAAGGGTCTAAACTACCACATTTTGAAACAACATAACCGAAAAACAATAAAAACATAACTACAAAGTGATTAATCAACTCTGTAATGACAATACTATACAGGGTATAGAAAATATCTCTACAAGGGTCTAAACTACCACATTTTGAAACAACATAACCGAAAAACAATAAAAACATAACTACAAAGTGATTAATCAACTCTGTAATGACAATACTATACAGGGTATAGAAAATATCTCTACAAGGGTCTAAACTACCACATTTTGAAACAACATAACCGGAAACAATAAAAACATAACTTTCGTTTATCATGTAAAAAATAAAGCCTTCCAGTACTCTAACACTATTCTTGGCGTCAATCGCAATAAATTCATAGAAGATGCAACAAAATCGTAAACCAAACTCCAAAACAGGAATCCTGCCGTTGTACTTGAATGAAACACTGCTGAATAATACTTAGAAAAGACGTAGAAGGAGATAAAATCTAACAAATTTGTAAATAATACAGAGAAAGGAACCTGTAGGATAGGAATAGGACAAAGGAGTAATAAAGGGAGAGGGGAAAGATACAGAAAGATATGATAGGGCAGAAAGAGAAGAGAGCAATTGAGAGAAAGAGAGACAGACAGAGAGACAGTAGAAGGCACTGACATTTAAATATTACAAAGAGGGTAACTGCTTTGACAATAGTACCACCCATTAAATGAATACAAACACATACATAGATGGAAATCAATTACTATAATGAAATAACACTCGGAAACTCCAACCGAAAAACACAACTACAATGTATATACCTCACAATTGAATGACGCTAATAAATTAGCAGTGTTCACGGAGGGCCAACGAGTATATAGTAGAACAACAAAATTGTAAAATCAGCACTGATTTTCTTATTTACTATATAAATCTATATACCTACCTATTATGCCAGTAGTCTTGACTACGGGACCCCTTCGAGAATTTAACACACATGAGTCACAATATTGTGCGCACCCCCCGTAATCCTATTGTCCCCTTCGCCACTCACGCGCGTCAACACGCTACGGCCATCTTCCTCTTTTGCGAGCAACCCCAAGTAGAAACATGTTGCTTGCAAGGTGAGGGGAAGGAGGGAGGGTCATAGGTAGGTATATAGATTTATATAGTAAATAAGAAAATCAGTGCTGATTTTACAAATTTACTGCAATAAATCATATATACCTACCTATTATGCCAGACCAGCGCCAACTCAAAGACCGGGAGGCATGTTTCAAGCAGAAGGGAATAGGATTACACCAAAGATTACAAAGAAGACACAGCGGCCTTCAAGGTGGCTGACGCAAACATAGCCTCACCTGCGGGAACATCCCTAAGGTAGCAAGAAATGAAGGAATTGGACGAACGCCAATAAGCAGCCTTCAAAATATCAACAAGCGCCACACCTTGAAACAGAGCCCAAGAAGTGCTGATACTACGAGTATCATGAGCACGAGGCTCACTGTCAGATAAAAGAGCCTCTGTGCCAGCGGCCCTAATAGCTTCGACGATCCACCTAGAGATGGAATCAAGAGAGGCAGGAGAAAAAGGCTCTCTAGTGATCAGGAACAGCTGATCATCCTTACGATAAGACTTAGTCTTATCAATATACCATTTGAGGACACCAGGACACCAAACTTTGTCCTCGCGCACAGAAGAAAAGTCAGAAAGCGGACAAAGAAAAATCTCAACAGGGCCAGAGGCAGCTGTCTGATTCTTGGCAATAAAAGAAGCCTTAGGAATCAATCTAACGCCTTTTCTCTCCCAGCGAACATGACCAGGAGTAAGACAGAGAGCATGAAGAGTACTGCGCCTCTGCCCAGAGGCAATAGCTACCAAAAAGAACGTCTTAACCGTAAGATGATGAAGCGAAGCTTCACCTAACGGTACGAAAGGAGGTTTCACCAAGGCCTCCAGGACCTTAGGCAGACTCCAAGACGGTACTAACTTAGAAAAAGAAGGTCGTTTCAGAAAGAACGAGCGAATCAAACCACTTAGTAGCGGGGAATTGGAAATCCCCGAACCATCTGAGAAACCCGAATGAATGGCCCGATCGCCGAACGGTAGCCTCGGATAGTAGAGATAGATCTCCCTTTGTCAAATAACGAGATTAAGAAATCCGCAATTGAACCAATAGGAGCCTTAGAAGGGGTTTGATTTCTCTCTTTACACCAAAGGAAAAAGACCGAGAGACGGGAATTGTAAATTTCCCTAGTAGAAACCCTACGACTGGACATTAAAAAATCCGCGGCTCTATCAGAGAGACCCGACTGTCTTGCAGATTCCCTGACAGGGGCCAAGCAGTCAAATGAAGGGACTCCGGACTGTGGTGAAGTATCCCCGAGAGGGGCTGCAACACCAGATCTGCCCTTAACGGGAGAACGAACGGTTGAGCCCTTAGGAGGCTCATAAGCTCTGGAAACCAATTCCTCCTGGGCCAAAAGGGAGCTATTACAAGCACCCGCGCCCGATCTTCCCTGATTTTCCGCAAGACACGCGGAATCAGTTGGAAGGGAGGAAAGGCGAATCCCTGAAGGTTCTCCCAGCTGAGGGAGAAAGCATCGAGAGCCCATGCTCCCTGATCGCGAACACGGGAGCAATACTTCGGCAGCTGGTGATTTAGCACTGACGCAAATAGATCCACTTCCAGTGGACCTAGGCAACTGCGAATGCGGCAAAAGACCTCCGGATGGAGCATCCATACCGATGGAAGATACCTGCCCCGAGACAGAAAATCCGCAATGAGGTTTTCCCGACCGGGGATGAAAGAGGCCACGGGTGTGATCGCCATGCGACGACACCACCTCCACAGCTGAGCTGCTAGGGCATTCAGGGCAGCCGAACGAGTGCCTCCCTGCCGATTGATATATGCCGCCACAGTAACATTGTCCGTGAGAATCAGAACCGAACGACTGAGAAGTCGACTTCTGAAATGGAGCAAGGTCAACAGAACTGCCATAAACTCCAGGACATTGATATGGGGAAGAGTCCCAAGATGAGACCAATCCCCCGCAACCGTGCTGCCGTTGCAGTGTCCTCCCCACCCCAACCGAGAGGCGTCCGTCGAAACCGATATCGACGGGAGAGGGGCAGTGAAGGACCTGCCTCGCGCGAGAAACTCCTCGCTCGTCCAACAAGAGAGAAGAGACTTGATCCTTACTGGTACTGGAATCCAGACCAAAAGAGAGTCTTTTCCCGGCTTGAAGAACCTGAGATGTCGTCTCTGAAAAGGTCTCATGAGGAGCCGGCAGTCCTCTAGAACGTCGACTAGACTGGCTAGATAACCTAAAAACTGAAGCCACTGTCTGGCCGTGACCCTTCTGGCCAGCAAGAGCTTGCGAGCCGCAGAGACAATGGTGAGAATCCTGTCTCGACTGGGCCGAGCCAACTGATTCCGTATGTCTAACACCGCCCCCAGAAAAACTGGGCTGCGAGTAGGAACTAACTCTGACTTTTCCCAATTTATTAGGAAACCTAAGCCTTGAGTAAGAGAGACGAGCAAACGAGTCTCGTCCAACAAACGATCGCGCGACTCCGCAAGGAGAAGCCAATCGTCCAGGTAACAAAACAAACGAAGGCCGCGTCGCCTCAGAGAGGCCGCCAGCACAGCTACAACTTGAGTAAAAACCCGAGGGGCCGGGCGCAGCCCGAAGGGAAGAGCACGAAAACGATAAGTCTCTGAGAGGAAGGAGAACCCCAGAAGATCGCGGGATGCGCGATGAATGGGAATGTGAAAATACGCGTCCTTGAGATCTATCGAGACCGCGTAGTCCTTCCTCTTGATCAACGGAAGAATGGAGGCGAGTGTCTCCATCCGAAAATGAACCGGAGGAATGAATTTATTCTTTTCAGGTTCAGTATCAAACGAAGTTTTCCCGAGCGCTTGGGAATAACAAAAATTGGAGAAAGGGAAAGAGACGGCCTGTCTCTTACCCTTTCTATAGCCCTCTTTTCCAATAGAGACTCGATCTCCTTTGAAGCATGAGATCGAGCCAGGGCAGACATGGGAGGTGACCGAATTCTTATAGCCCCTCCGGGGAGCGAAGCGAAAAGATCTATGAAGAATCCGTCTCGCACGACGGAGAGAACAAACGTGTCCCCGGAGATGGCCTCCCAAGCGGGGAGAAAATAATGAAGTCGGCCACCTACCAAATTCGGAAGAACAAACGCTCGGGGAAAAACATCAAAACCCAGGCTTGGCCTTATGCGAAGCTGTCGCCTTACCACGAGAACCTCTCGAAAAGCCCCTGCCACGACTCCCTCTCCCGCGAGAAGGAGCTGGCTGCGGCTCAGAAGGCGGGACCCTAGACACACGACTGCGTTGACCCGAGGCGGGACCAGCAGGCCTACGCCGGACAGGGGCCCGCGTTGACTTAGAGCTAGTGTGAAACTGCTTAGTCATATCCGAGATCTGTTTTCGCGCATCGATCTCTCTCTGAAAAACCGTAGCGAATTTACCACCAAAAAGCGAAGGACCCCGAGACGGAACATCCCGGAGAAGTTGAGCAATGCCCGACTCTCTAACACCCAGTGCCGAGAGAGCCAAGGTCCTGCGACGGAACGTAGCCGAAGCAGCTGCGGTGGAAAGCTGCAACCACTGCAGACAAAAAAGAGTATGCAGCAAGTCGTCAATAACCAGCTTGTCACCATCAGTAACATTCAACTCCTCCGCCCTGGACCTAAGGTCGGAGAGAAACCCTTGAAAAGCCGCCAAACGCATACCTGACCTAACCTGGTTTTCAATATTAAACCAAAGCTTATCCTCCGCCTTGAACGCAGCGGAGGTAAGCGGATTAGTCGCCTGCAAGCGACGACCAACTTTTAAAATCTCAGGAGAAAGAGTCTTAGCTTTGAAAAAGCTGTCCTGATCCTGAGAACCGAAGGCGAAAGCCTTACCCTTAACCGCAGTAGGGCGCTTAACCAACAGCGCAGCCTCAATGCGGTCATACTCCAGCTTGAAATCCTCCTCGAGAGCAATACCCTCGGAGGAATCCTGCTGCTTAAACCAACGCGAAGCCGAACCCTGCGCGCGGGCTGACTGAAATTCAGGGAGATATTTAGACAACAAAGCAATCGCTTCCATCCCACACAGGGCGAGCGATTGAGGCTCCGCCTGCCCAAACGATTCAGAAACCGAAGCTTGAGAGGCCGCCTCCAAGTCTGGTTCCACCCGAGTGGAATGAGACAAAGGACCGCAAACAAAGGACTCAGCAGGCAGAGCCCCGCATGGTTCAACAAAAGTCTCCTCGCCCGGCGGCGCCCCAAGGGCCGCGGGAATAGGAGGCACATGCGAACCCGACTCAGACAAAGACGAATCAATCACAAAAGGCTGATTAGTCTCAAAGTCAGACCCCTGAATAGGGACAGAAGCCAGGGTTGAAGTAGCCGGTACAAAGGACCAACCCTGATCCTGAGCAAAAGCCCGCATCATGCTGAACATATCAGCTTGAGAGGAGCTAGCCGGGTTAGCCAGGCCAGACGGGCAAGAGGCCGGCAAAGCCTTGCCACTCTTTGCCTTCTTCTTGGCCTTTTTCTTGGCTGGCTCGACAAGAGTCGTAGCCGAAACCCTTTTCTTAGAACGCTTAATCGGATTCGTTCGGATCTCCGAAGCCGCTTCGGAAACACGAACCGAACCCTCCGCGGAGGGACGTTCACCTCCCTGAAAGGGATTAGAGCGCTCAGGGCGTAAGCCCAAAGATTCGCCCAAATCACCCATATTGGCTAAGCAAGAAGATGCAGGAGCCATGGGTTGGGAGCTAAAAGCACCCAGTGCGGGGGCAGACCAAGATGACTCGGTATGTGCCCGATGACTACTAAAGGCGTGTGAACCCACTATTGGACCGCTAGAGAGCGGCAATAGGGGGAGCACTAGTAGTCACGCACTCAGGTGAAAACACCTGTTGCTCCGAAGAGCGTCCATAATTGTTAGCTCGAGCATTCCCACTAGCTGGCAATGTAGACAGCCCAGGAAGTACTCGTTCCCCCATATGGCGTCAGCCGGGGGCTAGGGTTTGAGAAGCCAGACCAACATGGACTAAGCCCGTGGGTTGCCCTGCAGTAGTGGGGCGCGTCTCCCCTAACGGATCAGAGCGAGTGAACGCTACCGTACGGGAAACAACCGCCCCCCTTCTGGTCTTGACGACCGGGGGATTAGAATCTGACGCCACCCACCCCGAAACCACGGGCTTCGGAGTTGACAATCCAGACTCAGTTAACGCCACCCGTCCCGAAGCCGCAAGCTCCGAGATTGGCAAACTCTGCAAGGAAACACCACTAGGCAACTTACCCTTAGCCCTCCTCCCTACCCCATGTACCGAAGTTCTGGAGAGTTCTGGAAGGCCGAGTCGTCTTGCTAGACGACTCTTCGGAAGAAGCAGGTCTCCGTGACCTAACTGCTTCTTCTTCCGAATTCATACCACTGCAATAAAACAGACAATAAAGTATACTTTTCAAAATAAGAAATACTTCAACTGAATGCAGTAAATAAGACTAAAATTTATTTGGGAGATACGCACAAAAAATTTTCACAGCCAAAACCGTAAGAACAAACACCGAACCCAAAGGCTCGGTGACAAACGGAAACACCCGCAAACACACAGAAATATCTACGTGGGGCTGACCGTGAAAGGGAAAAATAAATGCCAAGAAAAGGAATCAAATATCCCTTGCAATCGGCAAGAGTGACTACTAAAACACAAAGTACTATAATCTAAGCGAATATAGGTACCTAAAAGTGCTTTAAATATGCGAAAAAGCGCGCCTAAAAGATACTATACGACCTGATTTCAGGAGCGCTGTGACTAGACGTCCTATCTCGTCGGGGGCGAGCAAGAAAGAGGAAGATGGCCGTAGCGTGTTGACGCGCGTGAGTGGCGAAGGGGACAATAGGATTACGGGGGGTGCGCACAATATTGTGACTCATGTGTGTTAAATTCTCGAAGGGGTCCCGTAGTCAAGACTACTGGCATAATAGGTAGGTATATATGATTTATTGCAGTAAATATGAAAGTAAAAACAATGAACCTACATGTACATAGCACATTGAATACAAACAAGTTTCCAACAAGCAAAAATATGATATCATCATACACATAAAAAAAAATACCAAGTAAGAAGACATTTGAAAGCAGAAATGAAACAGAAATCAAGAAAGTGAAGATAGGGAAAAAGGAGTGAAAAAGCTATAAAGAAAGTGGAGGAACAGCAAAAAAAAGGCCTGGTGGTAAAGAAGAAACAATTAATTTACTTTGAAATATAACCAGCAAGGCCTAATTATAACAACAATGTATAAGATGTAAAATCAATTCTTAACACTACATTATTCATATGCATTGATACAGTTACAACAGAATATGGCATACTTCTGCCTATTTGTCAGGACTCAGTCTTCTGTTTGCACATGTCTGGATAAATGACACCTTTGAAACTGAAATGCATTCATGCGGCGATGATTCCATTCCAGGGTCACTATATTCATGTATAATGTATGCTGTATTAGTTGCTTGGACAAAGCACTTCTTCAGCCTCATATTTTCTGTATATATTCAACACTGCCTCGCTATCATCTATGCCTATGTACAAGTATCGCTCACGGCCATGCCAAAACTATACAATCATAGACCATACCATACCACGCATTGTATTTATTCAACATTCATCAAAATATACTTCAAGGATAGATCAGCAACTGTTATTCTTTTATTCACAATGTACTATTGTAGGTATTTTTTTGACGGGGAGAAACTAGGGTTAAGCAAGGTAAATGTACATGTACCTACATGTATATACTGATGCTATACAGGCCTTCATGTCTAATAATAGCGTTTGGGCTTGTGATGTGTTCTTTAAGAATTCCGTTCTGTGCGATCAATCAGACGCTTAATAGGCCTCTTCTACAACCCCACCATCACACTGCCAACAAACTACCTTCAAACTTTCTACAAGACATGTGTGAACGCAACCATATTCCCTTTACCCAGAACAACAGACATACATGTACACTGGCAAAGGGGTTGTGCACTGCCTATTAAACAGCCTAAGTAGCAATCGTGGGAACAGGCTACATGTGCTGTGACATAACAGCAAGCAATTACAAACGAGTATGTCTTGATCAAAGACAGGCCTTGGATTATTATTCATGTTGTAAAAGTGCGAGCAACTGCACTCTCCTATTCATTCTGTTCATGTGCCTATGGAAATAAGCCTACGTGCAATTATACTCATGTAACATTTTAAATGACAATTTGGATTGAAATTTTGAAGCAACTACTGTAAACGCTATTCATTCTGTTCATTCAAACCTACAATCCAACTGCGATAGTAGATCACAAAATGCCCAAGAAAATAATGCTACATTCAGTTTTAATGTGGAGATATATGTTCCATTAATGCGTGAGTAACATGCTCTCTGCTATTCGCTCTGTTCATTCAAAAGCACAAACCAACTGTAATAGTAGATCACAAAATGCCTATGGAAATGAGCCTATGATGTGCAATTATACTGATGTAACATTTTAATTGACAATTTGGATGTAAATTTTGAAGCAACTACACTCTGCACAAAATGCCCATGAAAATAGTGCTACATGCAGTTTTAATGTGGAGATAATATTCAATTTTAAATTATTTTGGATGTAAATTTAGAAGCAACTGCACTCCGCTATTCACTTTGTTCATTCAAAAGCACAATCCAACTGCGATAGCAGATCACAAAGTTGCTAAGATAATAATCCTACATGCAGTTATACTGAAGAGATAATATTAAATTTTAAATTTTCATCTACCGGTGAATTTCAAATTAAAATATGAATGTTGAAGTACATGTAACGGCACTCTGCTATTCACTCTCTTCATTCAAAAGTACAATCTGACTGCGGTAGAAGACCACAAAGTGCCTATGGAAATAAGCCTACATGCAGTTATACTGAGGAGATCATGTTGAATTTTAAATCATTATTTGGATGTCAATTTGTATGCAAATTCACTTTGCTATTCACTCTATTCATTCAGAAGTACAATCAGACTGTGAAAGTACCGGTAAACTGCATAGTGCCTATGAAAATAAGCCTACATGAAGAGCTATACTGAGCAGATAACATGACATTCTGAACGTGAGAAATTCAAGTTTGTGCAAATTATTCAATGTGATCAAATTATGCGCATAGTGCGCGTTGTAAACAAGGACTTGAACATTCTCTCACGGTCGAGGAAAATAAATTCAAAGATTGCTCGTTCATTCTTTCTTCATTTGCACATACCATGAAGAAATCTATTGATTTATCAAGTTTGTCTTTAAGTGGGGAAAAAACAACTTTCGATTGTCTCTCTAATAATTCTGTATTACTGTTTTTCGTAATGTGAATATATCTTCCAGTAAATGAAATAATATCACAAGACAAATGTACCTAATACAGAAAATTAAACAACAGGTGAAGTCAGAAGTTTATATTGCAGCCAAAATAACTTGTTCACATAATACCATGAATTAAAAAAAAGTTTTACCCACCCATCGATGTAGTATTTCATGCACGTATTGGTTATGTAAATTTGCTTAAGAAAATGCATTCTTGGTATAGTTGTATTATAGGTCTCTATATTTACTGAATGAAAACAAAAATCTGTGAATGAACATTGACCCGAAGACGTCTTCATTCTTGTGTAAACATACCTTTATCCTTGGTGATTTCACACCAGTCAAACTACAATTGATCGGAGACTTTGCAAAGTGATACAATTATTAGTATAATAAAATCCTCAAGTGAGGGATTTAAATAGCCAATGATTAGTGATGAAATGTATGAAGGACTTGTTCATTAATCATAATCTTAATAGTTCTTTCCAGTCATCTAATTTTTAATTTTTCAATTGCAGTAAGATAATCTTACAGCATATATCACTAAAGAACAAAATGCAAGAATAAATGGATAAGTACAGTATTTATACATGTGCCTTCAACACCCTTCAGAATATTTACATATAGTATTACTGAATGGAATGCAATTTGCTCTAAAATATTTGCTTACAATCATGTAGCAACAGTGTAAAAAATACCATTTTGTTTACCCCAGATCTTTTTTTATTTAATAGCCAGATTTCATTGCAGCGATCTTGATGAATTTTATTTGTTTATAACTAGAGCTCTTTTTTAGGTTTAGATCTAGCTAAATCGCTCACCGCTCCCTTGTATGTTTATCACCGTGTAGCAGAACATGGTGTAATATTTGTTGGGGTTTTTTTTTTTAGTGTTTATAGAGAACTCTTTTGAAGTTTTCCAGAGCTAAATCGCTCACTGCTCCCTTGTATGTTTTTCACCCTTTAACAAAACATGGTGTAACGTTTTTTTTAAAAAGTTTTTATAGAGAGCTCTTTTGAAGCTCTCAAGAGCTAAATTGCTCACCGCTCCCATTCCTCCCAAGTATGTTTTTCACTGTGTACAAGAACATTGTATCATAATTTCTCCTGCTGGCCAGAAGGGCATTAATTCATATAATTTAACATAGAGTTAACACCCTTCTGGCTCTCAACAGATGATACACTCTATCATGTGATTTTCTAGAAGTTTAAGGATGTGATACAATATAAATTGAAGCCAGAACAGCGTTAAATCAAATACAGTCAAAACTGCTTTAGCAACCACCTGTCTATAAAGACCACAATTCTCGTTTACCATAAAAAGTGTTTCCCATTGAAACGTGTATTAAAGGAACCTGCACATAAAGACCACTTGCTCATAAAGACCACTTTTCATGTCTCCCTTGAGTGGTCTTTATATACAGGTTTCACTGTACATGTGACAACCCTCTTCTGGCTGTCAAAAGAAGATTACATTCTATCATGTGATTTTCTTGAAGTTCAAGGTGGTGTGAAGTCACAGAAGACTTCACTGAAGAGTACCTACGAGACTGTTACCTAAAATGTATGTGTGGGTGGGATGGGGAATGTGAACAGTAAAGCACTATGGGACCCACGACCCGTGTCAAAATGAAATATCGAATCAGTACGGTAATATGAACATCCATAATAGTTGGCAACATGCGTGGGTGATAATGGAGGTTTTCCAGAGTAAACATGAGAACCATATCTTTACCTTGAGGGAAGCAAGTAGGTAGGAACTGAAAGCATTTGTATGAGGTGACTTGTCATAAAAGAGTTTTAGCTTCCGGAATGTTTATAAAGGTCTTGTATTTTCCCTTAACTAGAACTCATATGGTCTAATCACTGAAATTGGAGATGGTGCATAGCAAAATTTCATATGAGTTGGTAAGAATGACATAATGGTATCAGTTGCATAAGCATGCACTGATTTCTTCTAAGAATTGTATGATACTAAATGTGAAATATACAAAAACATGTTTGGGACCCAAACCACAAACTTAAAATTCTTCCATTTCATAACTGAATTATGCTTACTTCACACGACTTGAGTGTATTTTTAAATATGCATACAATATGTCAACATTGCTTTTATTCACATGAAAATCACAATGATGCTTTTGGAATTTGGACCTCTGCAAATCAAATTTAAACTGTTTTTCAATAGAAGGTATTCAACTGTCATCTCTGATTTCAATACATTTCATGGCTCAGCCGCGAAATTCCATCTCCAATCCTCCCCCACATTTCTAATCGTATTTCAGGGGGGCACTTCATATTCAGTTTGAAATCGTGTCTAGCCCCTGGGAACTACAATAACATATTAAGGTGCACTGTGGATTTTGATTTAGTCCTACAGCCAACGGCCCATTTACACAAGAGGAATAATCATGTACAAGGAAAAATGGTAAGAAACATGTGACATCCATATAGCGAGAGGGGTGTACACACAGGATAAATATTGTAAAAAGAAATGTATAAGGAACTTGTTTGTGAGGGAAGTGCCTGTTTGTTTTAATACAATTCTGATATTAATGATATTCACAAGAGTTCTGGTATGAAACAATATCTAAACCTCAATTCGGCTTTAGGAAATTCATATCACAAGAAAATAACTGTACTTAGCTATAGAGTTGATTGTGGAAAAAATGTACAGTTTTCTGAACAGGGGGTGGATATACATGTAGGCCTAAATGTTCTGATATATATATCTCATCCAATCTTTCTAATCTTATCTGATTTTATTTTTTATGTGGCATAAAGACTGGTATGATAATATGGTCCTCCATTCTACAGCGGCAGCCAGCATGCCAAAGTCACGACTCCCAACTACAGTTCGTATGCCAGAACTCGGGTTTAGGAAAGAAGATTGTAAATGATATAATGTTACATGTATGTCTGAATGATTGATACTATACCTATATGAAATGTGTTAGGGAGCTAAAGGTGGAGGTGGAGGGGTGTTTACAGAGCAGAGGTTGGGTTGTTGGGATCAGCAAGGGGATGTTTGGGGTGTGTTTGGGGTGTGTTTGGGGGGTGTTTTTAACTTTTATGAGTTTGTAAAGCAATACATAATTGCTGTGAAAATGAATACATGCCACATGGTTCCCATCCCGTTATGATGTCAAGGAAGTCAGAGATCTTCAGGTCAGTCATGAATCTCGGAACAGGTGAACAGGACAATGTGGGAAACATATATATTTTCAATATAATATCAACCATTTAGATCTATTTTTATTTGCCAACTTCATCAGACAGGTTTCTTTTTCCTACATCTTGTTCAATAGATTCTCTTCAGAAGTACTATTCATAAATATGGTACTGGTATTATAAAAAAGATATATAATAAAATCATAAATTACGAAATACAAAAATAGAAGATATACAGGTACTTCAGGAACAGGGAGTCTTGCTCCTTCTGTATTCCTTTTTTCTTTTTCTGTTTTTCCTTTTTTTTTGTCTTCTTCATTTTTTTTTCCCCCTCAAACATACAGCTTTGTAAACTGTACTATAAAGCATATTTAGATGACACATCCATTTTTTTTGGGGGGGGGGGGTGGGAAAGATGCTTGTCACATGCAGGGGATAAAGATTGCATATATTCCAACAGGGTATTATGAGCTTGGCCTTTCACAATCCTAATCTCTTACCAAAATAATCCATTCTCTCTTTTTACATCATTAATAAAACCATATCCTCCTACGGGTCCACAACTGGTTCCGATGTAATTTTCTGCTTGAGGTGTCACGTCTGACCTATTATATGAATGCATTCAAAATATTGTCCAAATACAAACCCTGGGATTTAATCCATTTTATTCCCCTGATTCGTTCAAGTAGGAGAGAAGCATCCCAGAGAAATTCAGTGAGTGCTTATTGAATCCCACTAAATAAAATGAGGCATGAGTCACTTCGTTATCACTGAAACCCTGCTGTTTATGTTTGTGTTTGTGTGTGTTTACTGGTACAACACTACTCAAACAATAATGTTTTCAGGGTTTCCTTGCTCTGTAGAATTCTGACAAGGATATAGACTGTCTAACGTAAAAAATGTGATAACAGTGAGGGTTAAGATTTACAAAAATTGAAAATTATAGAAGATATTACGAGTTTTTCTTTTTTATTCAACATGTTCCATTTTAAAAAGCCTACAAGAATCATTACATTATTTCTAAATACCAAATCAGAGGGTAATAAAGTTATAGTATGTTCGATTAGATATTTATTACTAACTTAACTATATGACTGGAATAAGATTGGTCTTGTCAATACTAAGATTTGTGTTCATAAGAAACTGCTACAGTGTAATTCAATTTGTTGATAATAAAATTAATGTTTGGCAACATCTAAAGAGCTGTTCATGGTGCAGCATATCCTAGTATACTAATCAGAATCATTTTTATGAACAGACATAATTTTTCCCCACACTGAAATACATGTACATGTAGCCATGTAGGCCTATATAATGGGGGGGGCGTTTCATCAAGTGTTTTGTCAGTGATTTTTATGGACAACTGTTATAAGATACTGAAATCTTTGCATCTGATTGGCTGAGAGCAAATTTTTCAGTAAAATTCACTGACAAAACACTTGGTGAAACACTCCCCTGGTCTGTTTATTTTAATAGTTTAATGTTAGAGCCATGCTTCCTATGGATGCTATCTGTGGTGTGCCTTGGTGGAGTAAACGATCAAATAATATATTCCTCCCTCCGGTGAATAGGAAAAGCTCATAATATATAGATAGATAATTCAAGGTCTAAACATCAGACAGTATTGTGACATACATTTAGATGTCCATGACAAGTCTGGGTGTATTGTGACATAAGGGGAGTGTTCCAAATCTACAAATGTAAACTTAAACAGAAAATCATGAGTGGGTGGGTTTTTATGTACATACCCTGTATCTTTGCTGATCCTTAATCAATAGACATACACTCTACATACTCCATATTCTTTCTATTACATGCTCCATTTCAAATCAAATACACGCAATGCCAACCTCTCAATTTATGGACCTTTTTTTCCCTCCAATCTATCATAGTTGGTTTACCATGTATCATGATGAATCAAAATCTAATTTGATTTTTGTTGGAATGTTATTTTGTGGATTTGCACTGAGATATAGTTTGTAGCATGAACAGAATCCCAAGTTCCCGACATAGTGCCATTTTCTGCACTAGTATTAGATATAAATGCATGTAGGCAGTGTGTTCTTATAACTAAATGTACATCAGGCCCTAAAGAAAAACACGTATATTAATAAAATTATGCATTCTGAATGCTCAACAAAAATTATATTATTTTGCAACTGAATACCTACCGGTAGTTGAAATCCAACCCAGATGTTGGAAGCTGCACATTATAGCACTGTAGAGTAGAGCTATCATATGCTATATGTTAAAAAAGAGTACATGAAGCTCTTACAAAGGCACTACAAATTAATTAATAAGATTAATTTGTATAGTGCAGCAAGTGTAGTGTAGAGTAGAGCTATCATATGCTCTATGTATGTTAAAAAAGAGTACATGAAGCTCTTACAAAGGCACTACAAATTAATTAATAAGATTAATTTGTATAGTGCAGCAACTATTTGAATATACTCTACTGTGCTATGTGAACTATGTATTCATATTCACCAGATGGCAGAGGACATCTATCATTGCAATCAAAGCATTAAAGCTTAACCTCTTGACAGTGCACATTCACATTTTGCTTTCATGAGCAGATTGATTCATAACTTACAAAAAAAAAAGTGAATTTTATTGATCTGCACATAAAAATGGTATGTGAGAGACAAGGTTCAAGATCTAGTTTTGAAAAAAAAAATTACCTTCTTCATAAAACTCATCTTCCAGTGCAACTCTTATATTTACCACTTATTATTTAAAGTAAACGTGTTTTATTGTTTAAATGAACAAAATAAATTAAGTCAAATTCGAGCTACATGTAGTACTGTACATGAACAGTAAGTATGGCTAGATTCTCTTCATATCATGCAGTATACAAATATATGACTGGTATGTGTTACACATCAAATCAGTATATCATATTGACAGTTCATAAAGTAAGTGGCCCATATGACTCTAGCATATATAATACCCGTGTTGATTGCAGGGCCTCTGTAATATGCTAATGGCAGAGTCGACAGTCCATGATAATGAGCGCATTTAAAAAAGCTCAGATCTGTGGCTGCAGGCAGATATTATTAGCGAGCATTGCTCCACTAGTCAAGCATAAAGCTTAACTTATCAAGAGTGACATTCCCTTTCAAGAACTATACTATAATGATATCAATTCATAATTTGTTTGGGTGATTTGTATGAGACATTAATGCATTTTGAATGACGTAGATTGCTGTGAATTCATTTGACAGACATTTTCACTATCAAATAATGAAATAGTGGTCAGAAGATATCAGCTTTACTGTAGGTACTGACATGTTTTTGATTTACTCCAAGTTTAATAAAGGAGTTTCCAGCTTGCCTAGTAACTCCTTAAACAGAGTGTATAACTATAATTAATGCTATTCAAAATCATTGCATTATTTGGTCATTAATTTCAGTTAACAATAATATTTAACTGTATTTCTTTCAACTTATTATTTGAACAAACATACATATCAACAATACAAATTATAAATCTTGAGACTAGACAGTCCAAAAGTATACACAAAACTGCTTGTGATCACAATATCATGCAGTACTGCATGATGGGTAAACAGTCTTACACATATTAACTTGACCTTTCTGTTTCTGGGTCAAAAAGCAGACTGGACATTCACAGCGTGATTTACACTACAAGAATATCCCAGGCATCAAATATCAAGGTCATAGACGCTATGCATTCACAAACAAATTGTATTGTCCCATTTCATTGCTTCAAAGGACTCCATTCCAATAGAGAGCAATGCACTGAGATGTTGATTGAAGAGTTATAAAAATACCCAAGGGCTTGAAGCAAGCTTCAGCACCAATGCACTAGACATATTACACAAACTCAGCTGCATGCCAGAGAGCTACAGAGTGCCACACCCCATTCGAACAAACGTATCAACAGAATCGGTTGTTTGCTTACAAGCTGAGAAACAGTGTTGTGCACTTGATGTGCCCGAGCTGCTAGCAAATAAATAAAGTTCATTCCAATTTCAGGGGGTTGATGATATACATGAACATGCCTGAGGCCTGAGTGAAACGGGACGCAAGTGCATTTATGTGACCAAAGAAGTAATTACTTTTTAACAAATTTCTGGAGTAGGACGTATTTGAGGCATGGAAGTTTCATTATCAAGCATGCTTTTTCATATGAGAGCATGAATTATTTGGGCTTTGAGCTGGATTGCAGGCAGGCTCAATAAATAATTTCTAATTCACTTTTAATTTTTATTTCATTTCAACAGGGTTAAACCCCAAATAAGCCTGAGGCAATTTATCAACAAGAATCTGATGGCTCAGATAATTAGAGTACAGTGGATGCAGATCTCAAACACTTTAGTGAAATGACAATAGATTTGTGACTCACTGTTTACAGTTATTATAGGCGTACATTTACACAGGACTTTGTAAATCTCCAACATTTTATGAGGTATTATAAAGCACAAATTCAATTCAAAGTATAATATACTGCAGTACAACAACATATTGCAACCCAATTACCATTATACAATATCACTATATCAGGCAATGCTTCATGGCTTTTCAGCAATACTTTCACTCAGGCACTTGGCTTTTGTGCATGAAAAAGCAAAGGACAGAGGAACAGGCTAATTATTAATATGCATCCGACGGGAAAACGATGCTTCTTCAGCTAACGTGTAGAAGTAGAAGTTGAGCCAGCGGGCGATTAATAATTAATTCCTGTGGTGTCGAGGCTTACCAGTACTACCCTCGAATCAAAACAGGAATGACATTCACGTTATTATTGAAAAGTCCCCTCAGGTGTGAGTACAATACATCCTTGGCTTGAGGAAAAAAAATAATTTATATTCCTTTGTGAGGAACATGAGAGAGAAAGATTTACAATTATATTCAGGTCACCAATCATATTCTAGAATGCTGCTTTTCTGCACCTATATCATGGAAATATGTGTATCATTTTTCTCCAATAAGTAAATCATCTCCTGAGAGCCAGAAGGTTATTAAACTCTGATCCTCCTAACACCCTTTTGGCTCTCAACTGAAAATATCACATACTCTTTGATATCATGATCAATCTTCACATTTCACTGAGAAAAAATTAATATGAATCCCCAAAATAAACAAACATGCATAATTATTTGCATAGTTGAAATCTATCACGTAATTTGTTCAATTGTTTGTTTGTTTGTTTATTTAAGCTTTGAGGCGCTCCTCATTCAAAAAAGAATATTTGCGCCAGATAATGCAATTGTAAGATGCATTTATACAAGAAATGATGTTTACATACATGTACATCATCTGCTTGGAGCCAAAAGGGTGGTCAATTTGTTTAAGGAAATTTAATGCCCTTCTCCTTATGACTCAAGATAATATCCATAACTTCCATTTAAAAAAAATTAAATATTATATTTAGTTCATGTTTCATGTTCTTATACACTTGTCCATTATTTCCAATGACCAAATACATTTTCAGTTCTCAATCAAAAATATGTTAATCAGGCAAACATCTCTATCTACATGTACAAGCATCCCAGTACAACACAGTTGGAATTTTTATGAGCAAGCTGCAGGGCCAAGGTCTATGGCAATTTTGATTGTACATCCCGAATGACCCACTCAAATTGAAGTCTTGCCATTGGCTATCATAATGCAATTACAGTTCATAGGGTTACGCACAGTGACTATAGGAGCTTGAGTGTGAACTTGTGAAATGGAAGAAGCTTTTTCCATTTGTGGGGGCTTGTTACATACATGTACATTCTAAACATGATTTTACCTCATATAATAATATTCCAGCTGATTTTATTTACTGGTACATGTATATATTTAAGTTTTAAAAGTGGATTTGAAAAATGATCTTTTTTATTCAATACTTTTGCAGCCTGATGCTAATTTTTTCATCACTATCATTTTATTACAATATCATAAAGTTTGATGTAGACTCTAGGTACTTTTATATAATAACTTTAATTTTTTAATACTTTTAACTGTAAACAATTATTCCTGTTTCTGATTTTATGTTTCCATTGCACTATTAGGCATTGGACTACTGCATTGTATATTTTATATTAATAAACCGAAATTGAATTGAATTGAATTGAACTGATATACCTAAGGATTTGTACAGTAAGAAGATATGACTGAAATTGAAAAACAAATTGAGAAAGCTTCAAATGGAATGCAAATAAAATGGCAGGGTCTACATGCAAGTTAGTATGAGATGAGCGACGAGAATAGAGAGAGAAAAGATAAGTGAGAAAAGGGAATTCGACAATGAGATACTGTAGTGGCAGGAGGGAAAGAGGGGGAAACAGCAATAGAGAGAGCAAGAGGGGGGGGGGGAGAGAGAATGGGAGGCTTAGATGGAGAATTGGGAGGCGACCGACTAGATAATATATTTAATGGCCAACATATAATGCATGCCCAGTCATAATCAGTTAATGTAATTGGTTTTTCATTTCACATTGACAATAGCTTTCAGTACACATACATGTAGGAAATTATTAAAGGCACCATAGCATGAACAACACATAATGTGGAGCACTTGTAAATACATGTAGGAAGCATCAACTACATGTATCACATGAGGAAGCGCTATTAATAATTATGAAGTAGGCCTACACAGTATGCTACCTGCTCAAAAAAACAAAAGAAGAAAAAAAAAAGGGCTTGGTCATGGTACAGGTATCAACATAATTATGACATTTAACCCGCTGAATACCACATGTAAGCCAGATACAAAATATAAGCTCTGTGGTGCTACATGTATTTTTAATATTCAAGAGATGGCCCAAAACTGCATCCCCGCCCCCCCCCCCCCCCCTTGCCACTGCATTTTCCTACTTTGCATAGGCCTACCCAACAAAGAGAAGAATACTATCATTGTTGTACATATGGATACAGCACTCAGAAGTCAGAACACTAATGACATTGACGTTCCTCAACCTGACTCAGAATCATTGAATAGTTTCGTCTGACCTCGTGACCTCTGATGCCTCCCAGGGCAGGCAGCCAGCTATAACCTCCAGTGAGCGGAAAGAAATCAAATTCAATTTTTGAGCTCACCTGGGGCATAAGGTCTCTTCAAGTAGTCTGGCATAGCCTGATTATTAGGATTATTAGGATCTCATAATATGACAGGAATCGTGATTCTTATATAGAGCGTATGTGTAGATTTCATTGAGGAGTAAAATTCTAGTGAATGGAAGCTGTAGGCCCTCATTGCCCTATTAATAAAAGTTATCTGATTTTGCTTCTATCTTCTTCTTTTTTTCGGATACAGTGCCAGCTGTACAACTGGTACAACTGGGTACAGCATATCTTTCTCTAAACTTTCAACTGATATACACATACAGTGTACAATAACAAACAATTAGGATCGTTAAACCATAACTCTGTATTTTCTTAACTATAAAACATACCATCGAATAGGAAGGATTATCTAAAATGAAAACACTAGTGAGAATTGATATCATCGTCAGTCTTTAAATTCTAGAACTTCAAAATTGTCTATTCAAATAATTACATGTATATCATATTCTTATTTTCCAAAATTTTAAACGTTTATTTCTGAAAGAGCTGATTGGGAAATGTAATTTGTACTTGTAGAGTTGTAATTCATGTTCTGAACGAAAAAAAGAAAATTTTTTTATCCCATAAAATTTAAACATCATTCCTTACCAAAGATAACAAACATTCCAGTAAAAAAAAAAGGGATAAAAAGTCATTTCCTGAAGTCATTCAACAAATATCAGAACATATTTTTAGGCTTCCAGCCTCCTTGCAAATATTTCATTGCAAATTACACTCTAAAACATACCCTTGGCTTGATTTGTTTGTTTTCCAACAAAAGCACATTGTGTTTTACGAGAGTTTGAGTGACAATTCATCCCTTCTCAAGACTCCTGGTTCATGAACTTCAAATATCGAATGTTGACTCCAGCATAATCGAGAGCCATTTTCACCTGAAACCTAGCAAGGATACATGTGTTCGTGAGTCAATAAAGGGAGGGTCGAATGTTGAAGTATGCTGCTGTAACATTAAACACATACTTCTATTGTCATTTGAGCTCATTTTATTTTCTAAAACTGGGGAAACACTGTCTAGGATATTTCCCAAACTTTGTCCAATTCCAAATGGGATATATTGTACATGTACATATGTCTTACCCAGACAAAGAGCTACTCTAGACATTTTAGGTGCATATATTTGCTCCAAATTGCTTAGAATCTGTGTCACTCTTGAGAACCATACATATTCTAAATACCCTGGATAAAAATCTATTTAAAAAAAAAAACTCCCATTCCGTATGATGAATCATGCCTAAATCAGCAGCAAAGCCATGAAGAAAAAAATGAGGAAAGTAATCTCTACAGAGAAAATTCATTTGAGGAGAAAAATGAGAAGTTAGACAGGAACTTGATTTGTGGGTTTTCTGACTTAAAGTTCACTCAATGACAGGTCATAAAATGTATGAATGAAAAAAAAGCTCCTTTTTTATGTAATCAATCTTTTGGCATGATCTATCAAAAATACCAAATAATAAGCATTTTCCTATTAAGTTAAACAATGCATCAAAGGACTGGAGTTGGATTGATCGAGGAATCAGTTACAATTCTCTGGATTGATCCAGATGTCAAAATATAGGCTAAAAATTACAATGTATCGTTGACAGACATCCATAAGGAATAGATTATATGTATATGTACATGAATATAGATATGAAAACATTTTATTCTTATCAGACCATACATGTATCCACCTTAGTGATAATGAAAAACATATTTCTGTATCATTCAATAAACAATAATTTAAAAAAATCATCCATGAAGTTGTCCATGATTTTCTCGTAAATAAAATGAGATTAAGATAATTTTGTAAAACCATGTGCATACACTGTATATTTCAACAGATGACTTTCCTACCCTCCCCCCCCCCCAAAAAAAATAAACAAATAAAAACAAAACCTAACTAGAATTTAATTCGTCATGAGGACGAATTAGGTGGTCTGTCTTTCAATTTGTACGATCATGATTGTAATCAGGATGATCATAATAATGGGGAAATGCTAAACTGAAGATAGGATGTCAAGAATGCCATGAATGGAGATGCTTCTTGAGGACAGGAATGTAGCAAAATGTGTAACGGTCATTGTAAAATGATTATGGTGATGATGATAATGGTGATTATGATGATTATAATGATATAATGATGATGGCGATGATATAATAATAGCGATGATGATCATGACGGTGACGATAATAATGATGATACAGGATACTTGGGAGATTAACCCCATAGCTCTAATACAGGACAGGAAATCACAATTTCCATAGGGTTGTACACAAACTACTGCACACTACTTTCTAATAGACATAATATGGAAAATAAGGCAGTTTATTACATGATTTGTGATTTTTTATGTTACAATAGTCGAAGAGGATGGTAAAATGACAGCAAAAAGAAGCCAAAAAAAAAAAAAAAAAAAATCGGCCCCGGGGATCGAACCAGGTACCTTGACCATGGTAGTCATGTGCTTTACCGATAGACCAGAATATTTCCATAGAGATAGCACGTAAACGAAAACGGGATTCTCGAATCACATTTTGTACTGAAAAATTGGGCATGATCCCGACATCTGATCAAAAATTGGAGGGCTTACTAATGAAAGCTTATAGTCTCAGCTACAACATATTAAAATCTGGAAGAAAATAGACCAAAAATAACTGAGATACTGCTCAGAGAACGATGTCATGTAGATTCATGATTCGAAAAAAAATCATCTTCCATAGACATAACACGCAAATAGGGAGAATTCTGACATGGCATCTTGCATTGAAAATTTCAGTGTGATGACGTCATCAAAATGAAAAATGGTGGTAACTGATCTGGTAGAGAATTGTCTCAGCTATAACATATCAAAATTTGGAAGAAAATCGACCACCTATTACTGAAATATTATCAAAAGAATACAAAAATGATGACATAATTTTTTGAAAATCATTTTTTTGAGTTCATATGCAAATATGATGACGTTAGAACATGAGATCGGCAAAAATTCTACATGAATTCATATCTACAACTCACAGGCTTTCAGAATATGTAAATAAATTGGGGGGTTTCGGCCCCTTCTGAGGAGCTATGGCGAATTCTAGATTGGCATGTTTTTACCACTTTTTGCATTAGAATGCCCTTTGACGTGCGCACAAATTTGAAAGTTTGATGCGCGCGTACGACATTATTGAAGGTCGAGAATGACTGTAAATAGTTGGAAATTGTCAAGAATAGTATCAGGAAGATGAAACATGCGAAAAAATGGCGTTTTTACGTTCTCTACGCGCTGTGCGCGCGCATAACGCGCGCGCGGACGCGCACGGACAGGAAATTTTAAAATGCGTAAAATGTCCTGAACCATACCCTAATTTGATTAAAAAGTGATTTGGAGCATTTTTTAATTTTGACGCGCGCGTACGTGCGCGTCATGATGCGCGCACGGATTTTAATGACATTTTATGTTGACCCTTGACCTGAAGTTCATGTGTGTCAAATATGGTTTATTTTTGATGACTCGTTATGAAGATATGATTGATAATGTGATTTCACAAAATGGCGCCTGGATGACGTCACGATGACCTGATGACCTTGAAATAGATACCCGAGCTTGACCTGATAGGTCCTCATGACTGTAGAGATTTTGATAAAAATTGACTCAGCCGATATTGAGGAATCATGGTAACAAGAAAGTGGTGGAAAAATAAAAATAAATAAAGAAATAATAAAGAAAGAAAATTCTGACGAAATTAAGAGGTGGTCTGTCGACTACGACAGACCACCTAATTACAGACTCTTTTACATATGTAGCAAACCTGGAGGGCATTTCATCAAGTGTCTTGTCAGTGATTTTTAAAGACAAATTTGCTCTCAGCCAATCAGATGCAAGGATTTCAGTAGCTTATAACAGTTATTGCAAATTGTCATTGATGATAAGTTTTATGAAACAGGGTCCTGGTCCTCTGCCTGAACTTTCAGACTTCATGACTCATTTCACACCTGTTTGAATGTGGTATGAAAATATAATTTGCATACAACTTTCTTTGGGCATACATCCAGGCCAGAAGCTTTCATTAAAAAAGTAAATAGTGCAATGCCCCTGAAACTTTCGACTGGTTCCACGTTGTATCTAAGATGACATGCAATCTTCATGTACAATGTACAACAATGTTTGGATCTACAACATTCACTTTGGAAGAGCATACATGAGGTGTGCTAAAGAATCAAGTCTTTTATTGTTTCAAAAATCATACAGACCCTGTTTGTTACAAAAATTCTTATCTTGAAATGTGAATTTTCCATTCTTTTTCTTCTTGTTCTTCTATTTCTAAAGATAAAGGTTGCATATCTGCATATATATGAAAACAGCTCTCAGTGACAACCTGTCTTAATACTTGTTGGCAACATCTATAGAAGAGATCTACATGTATAGACAAAACAAATTTACTGACGATTCAAGAAATATACTTAATTGAGTTAACTCACGGTGTTGGAAAACAATCTTCTTTGCTATCTTGAAGCAAACACCACCATGCTTTGTACAAGAATACTTTTCTGATGCTTTGGTTTGCTGCACCCTAATGGCCCTGTATACAGGAAACGTAACCAAGCCATAATACTTGCTTTCAACAAAACATGACATATCATTCACCTTTATTCTTCCTGGTGCTTGATAATGTCTTTTCACAGTAACCTAATACATGTGCCCTAACTTCCTGCATATAGGTACATTGACATAAGATTTTGACAGGAAAGATCAAAAATGACACAGTGACTGTGATAACAGGAAGCTTCACATCTTATGTCAGTTCATATTTCATCACTGTGCTACTGGTCTTTTATAAAGTAGCCAAGCAACTCAACCACTCCATCAAATTTGGATTTAATGCACATCTTTTCATCATCTTTAAACATACAGTCGCAAGACAGGGTATCACAGTTGGTAGCCCTTTTAAACCGCCCCCCTCACAAATAATCCATTTTTCAGATTTACAAACTAAAAATAACAAGACTAGCTTTGAAAAACTAAAACAAACAAAAAATAAAAGATTTGTGAATTTCAGCTCATAACCATGCAAAATTGCACACCTACATGATTGTACAATGAACAGGTTGAATACCTCCAAGTCTTGTTTATGAAATAAAACATTTTCAGAATTATGGCAAGCTAGGATGATAACCAGGGGTAGCCCCCCCCCCCCCCCCCCCCTCCATTTTTTTTTACAAGCAACCAAACTTATCCCACTGTGCATGATAAGGGTTTGAAAACAGTCTGTGCAAATTACTGACAATGATTCTCTCACCCAAATACAAAGCTTCTTATTTCAACAGGAGTCTTAGGTTCACAAAAGTAACAATATCAAGAGCAATTGGCAGACTGTAAGTAATAGGGCCAGTCTGAAATTCAATTCTTTCATTCAAGTATAAAAATGCCCTACATGTACGGATACATTTCAGATTGTATTCTGGTCATGATGAGGAATATAACTCTCACAGAATCCAAGTAATCTTTAAAGATGTTGAAAATCACATGTCTGCCACATGAATTTGAATTTTTAAAAAATGATTAATTGCTGAACAGTCAGCAACATGAAAAGGTGAGAATTTGGGACTAGAGACAGATTATGAAATACATGGGAGCAGTGAGCAATTTCTTAACTCTGGAAAGAAGCAACTGGAAATTGTATTAGCTCTGGTAAGAAAAAAAATACTGCTTAAATATACACAAATGACAGCTAGGAAATCTCAATTTTATAATAACAAATTATAAAAAAGAGCTTCCTGGAACAAAAAGGTAATTTCTACCTGAAGTGTCATCTATTTTGGAGTTTTAGTATAGGGGTGATTTTCAATGACTAAGTAATGTGAACTATGCAATAATGCTCTCATTTGTAATGTGATCTACATGTACCATTGATGACTTTTTTTCGAAAAAGAGTCTCACTGTAAATTACATTTAAAACACATTTGATCTGTGAGTGAAAGGCCATAAAAGCCATTGATTGAGGATAATGCAAATGAGCTCCAGAAATGTCTATCAAGGATGGTCGTTTTTAAAGAGAGCGTTATTTATGCTTGAGTGCCTTGTGATCAGACAATGCAGATGATTGTATGCAGTTCAGTCTACACAGGAAAGCAAATGGAAGAAATCTAATGTTTGCTGCTAATGAAAAGATTGTACGGATCAAATTCATCGTCCCATGGCCAATCCGTAAGACATGGAGAAGTTACTTTGCCAATTGCGATACACTTCTGCAGCTTTGCTTTTGTCCCCTTTCCTGCAAAAAATCAATGTCATGCCCGGTTGATTTTGTTCTATACAGCCGATATTTATTCAAGAATTCTACAGACTTTAATGATGACTGTACTTCAATGGAATAATGGCTCCCAACCTCAGGGGGTTGGGTGGGGTATAATCCTGTGACCCACGTTTCATGTTAACTGAAATATACTTTCATATTGTATTGCAGGGTCAGGCAATTACTTAGGCCATGCTACGGATGGGTAGAGGTAATTCTTTAACCCAATAATCAGTCAGTATCCTGCCCAATTACTCGTGAAAAAATGCAAGAAGCACTGGAATCAAGAGTATAGGGTAATAAAACACACGGTTTGCAATGTCTTCCACTAGTTTGCTAATGTTATGGTTTGTAATAGGCAGAACTATATAATCTACAGATATGTAGGCCAAATGCTGTGCCTGTGACTTAATCTTATCGTTTTTTCCTTCTTCTTTCTTTCTTCTTTTTCTTTCTGAATGGAAGTTTTGGGTTTTTTCTGTACATTGTGTTGTTTGATACACCAGTCAACTTTCGTAAAAAATCCTCGATCAGTGACAAACTTCAATATCTTGGACTTTGGCTCCATATCTCTGGCAAAGTCATTTGTTTAATATTCCACATGGGGATACAAAAATTAAGAGACACTATGTCAGATCCTGCAATTATCACTAAATATCATAGAAATCTGGCAAACAAATTTAGGGGGCCTTCTCTGTTCATGGGCTTTAAAGTGACAGTAAACTGAAGCTCCTCAATAGTGCCATCCTTCAATAGGATTGAATGATAGGATTCAATAGTGTCTGTGCCTCTCATTTTCCCATCCTGCCCCATTCTAGTTTGTAGAAGCTTAGAATGTACCTGCACACAATTTTCCACAATGCCAAGTCAAAAATAATAGTTCAAAATATAAAATTTGCCTATTATCTAAACAATCTGTTTGTCAAAATTCAAAATAAAAGGCAATTAATTTTCAAATTATAGTCTAAATTTAGCAGTCACTTAAGATGGTGCTGTTCAAATTCTGCCAGTTTAATGCCACTTTAAAATGGAAACACACCAACTTATTCAAAAATGTAAAGTCATAAAAATCAGGTTACATTTTCATGTCCTACCCTTTTTATGAACAAGAACATCCTCCAGGCTGTTCCAAACAAATGCATCATGTATCAACCACTTAAAATATATCTAAACTCAAATAGTTTTCCAGGAAGGAACAACATTCTTTTCTTATCTTTCGTCTGCCTGGTAATTACTGTTAATGATTGACCTTAATTTGGAAAACCTCCAGATTACTCATTAACTTCTGTCTTGTTCAGTTGAATACACACCCATGCAATTAATCTGGCCATGCAAGCTAGATCTGTACAAATTATACCAACAAATATCTAAATATCTAAACTTAAGAATATACCATCCTTTCTTTTGTTTTGTCAACTTTTTACAATGAAATAAAATGCAGTATTTATGAAAGTATCTCAACTGAAATCCTTTACTCAACCAAAGAATACATGTACCAAATAACAGAGGCCATAAATTGTCACTTTTGAGGACCTTTTGAAGGAGTGCGTGTAGTACACTGTGTAAACCTGTATACAAACTTGTTCAGACTCTCCTTGGGGAGCCTTTATGACCTCATCACGTAATAATACTTAAGCACTCATCTTCACAAACATTGCAGCTATACTGCACTGTACAAGCTAAACTGGCACCATTTACGTGTACATGTGTATGTTCCTTCTGAAGGCAATGGCATCTTTGACCTCATTAATCGTTTGAGGCTGTATGATATTATATAGTCCATAAATAAAACTAAATTTACAAACATCTTTATGTTTATGCAAATAGGCCTACAGTGATTGCTCTTGACTACCCAGATGCTTGCCAGAGACTTGTCTGATATAGTAACAATTATAGTTGGAAGTAAATATGTATGATTTATGTACATGTATACAAAAATAATTTCATTAGTTCACGTACTACAGTGGTTCAAAACAAGTTTAAAAATCAAAATTGCACTAGTTGAACGATTTGTGTTGCTTTTTTCTCTCGATTTCTACAATTTGTGCTTTAATTAGTTCACGTCAAAGTAAAAATATCAAAAAAAGTAGGTGGGTAGAAGAGAAAAAAAAAAGGAGCAAGAATAAGAAAACGGGGATAAATCTTACATGACCATTGCAACCTGTAAACTACTATCATTATTAACACTTTTTTTTACAATGAATTTGGTGTATGCCAACATAATTTGCAGAGTAGTGAACTGAGATTTTTAAAAGGAAATTTGTCTTGATCCTAAATGGTTTCAGATACCACTGGGACATCAACCAACATAGAATCAAAATGGGGTTTCCTAGCAAGATTACAATAAAAAACAAATCGCACAAGAAACAAAATATACACTTGTGCTTCTATACATGTACATGTAGGTATAACAGGTGAAAAAATAATGTTAGTGAAAAAATAATGTTAGCCAAAGAAGTGTCAAGACTTACACTGGGTCTCTTCCATTCGAATGGCCTAGGTGGTTTCTGGGAGAAGAAGACAGAATCATCTGTAGCAGGAAACTGACAGTCTTCCCAGAGCTGACCAGACTTTCTGCACTTCCTGACAATGTTGTCATATTCCGCCCCTTGCTTAGCAATTTTCTGCATGGTGAATTTGTTTTAATATCTCGTTTTCCTAGAGAAATGAATGAATCCACAGCTTCCTGCAAAGAAGGAAAATGTGGATAAGTTTTGTTAGTTGCTAACGCCACCCAAAAACATTGATGAGCTCTTTTTTTTTTGGGGGGGGGGGCTTTTTTGGGGGGCTTGTCAGAAAATTTTGGAGTAAAAAAATCTCCCTCCACGCAGTTCCCCAAAGTTGACAGCCCTGTGTACAATATGTGACATGTACAACGCAAAAAACTATTCAGGTGTCTAAACAAGAACTTTATTGAGGTTTGTCTCCAAATTTGTAAATTTTGTTCATCTTGCTACCCATTAGCTACACCTTGGACTGAAATTCATATCCGTCAAATGCAAGAATTCCATTATTAATTTCATTTTCTTAAACACAGGCAGGCTAGACTTGACTTAATTAGACCTAAAAATCTGTCTCTCGTTCGTATAGAGACAGAATTTTTGGTCTAGAATTGACTCTACATGGGCATAGACCTAGACTATAAAGTAAAATCTAGGGACACTATCCACTCACACATATGCGAGGTATTATGATGTATCATGTTATCAACTTGACAATCATGACAATCCGGCTGACACTGACATGACAGCAAGTGACATTTGTCCAGATATTAATATAAGTCTATTTATAGCAAAAATTCATGGTATGAAGATCAAGTTAAGCATGGTAAATTAAATTTGGCATAATCGTGATATAGTCCCCAGCATACCCTAACCCTAACCCTAACCCTAATCCTAAACCCTACCCTAACCCTAATCCTAATCCTAAACCCTAACCCTAAAACCTAACCCTAATCCTAAACCCTAACCCTAATCCTAATCCTAAAAAAACTTATATTTTTTTTGAAGTGGGGACTATTTCACGATATTGCCTTAAATTTTGGAGAGACTTCCCATAAACTACTGAGTTCTATGACCTATTTATATTAGCATGTTTAGATATTGAAAACATTGAAAACAAAGTGCGTAGCTTGCACCCCCCCCCCCCCCCCCCTTAATTCATTCATGCCTTCAAATAATATTCAGGAGTGCCAGAGTCCAGTTAAATGTTGTTTAAATCATAAATGTTAACTTGACCGTTTAGAATTTAATAGAATGACCTACATTCAGTGCAACCACTGAATCAATTGGAGGAATGGTACGGTATGTCATTTGAATTATTTATTTAGAAATTAAGATCGCAATAGTTTTCTCAAACAGTACTTACAAAGTGAAATTTCCGACCAAGATGTCCGACTATGCGCACTCGACTCGCTCGGCACAAGCAGGTGAGCTGGAGGTATACGCGATTGCGATCGCGAAATTCGAAGCTACGCCTACGCCTAGTATACCGAAGCTTGTTGGGCGGTTGTGAAGCTGGCTGAGCTGAGCTGGCTAGCCCTTTCGCATCAGGCAAGATAGCGTGGCGCGTCGGGGTGACCTAAAGCGAGTTGATGAGGCCCATGTACTGGCCTGGTATCTGACGGACCACGCCCACCGCACTCTAGCTACAAATACATGTAGATGGAGCTATACTGGTTTTAAGCTGACACATTGAACCTCGATGGACACTTTTTCTTGCACTATTCTCAGAGAAAAATCTCATAATTTGAATAAACAATAAACCTGCTTGATAAATAAGGATAGCAAAACATATGATTATGAAGAAACATATATATTTTTAAGAGGTAGATCTGCTTGACATTCATAATTTAAAAAAAAATTCACTTTGATAGACTTTGTCAGGTTTCTGAAATCATAATTTGGTATATTTCTTATACTGTGAAAAGGCTAAATTAATCACATGATGTCAAACAAGTTAGGAATTAAAGATGCAACGTTCAGCAACAAAAAAGAGTAATTTTCAATATGTTCTGAGATATAGGTCTACATGGAATAGTATCTCATTTCTTCATCTTAAAATATCTCATATATCTCACATATGGATGTAGGCCTACACACATCATTATCTCTCTATTTTCATATTAATGTATTATCTGCTTTCACTCTCCCTTCTCTCCCCCACCTCTCTCTCTTTCTCTCACTCTCTATTTCCCCCTTGTTACAGGCTGATGTATTTCTGCTTGGTGGGAGCCATATAGAAATAAACATCTGGTTTGGGGGGGGGGGTTAAACTTATTTATTTACATTTGTCAATAGTATGTGGGCAAATTTTGATTAAAAATATTTTCCATACCAGGTTATTTCTGTCTAGATGTGTGTATTAAATTTATACTGTAAAATGTCCTTTTAAATTTCTATCATGATTGTTTACAAGGAGCAATTATGACATTGTTGCAAGTGCATTAACCTTTAACCTCTGTCAAAACTGATGTTTGTATTTCTCTGCATCATATAATCTACATCCCCCCCTTTCTCCCTCTCTCTCTCTCCCACCACATTCTCTCTATTATGATATCAGAGACAGTTTCTTCTGAAATCTTCTGTCACTAAGGGCCCTATTTCATAAAAATTGTTACCAATGGCAAGTTACAAGAATTGATATAAGCTACTACAATCTCTGCATTTGCTAGAATGAGAGCAAAGTTGATATAGAATTTGGCATTTGTTATTGATAACAAGTTTTTATGAAATGATGTCTTGCGCTATCACTAAAAACAGCCCTGACTCAACTTATTTTATTTTCATAAGCCATATTCATAAATTATTGTTAGTACTCAAATGTTTGGCTTTAATGTGCACAATGAATCATTGCTCTGTATTAAAGATAACATAATTCGTTGATGTGTTCTTTTATAATGAAATATATCAATGATCACTGACAAAAAGTTTACCAGGCAACAGTATAGAATACAGGGAATCATAGATCTGCTGTCACGTGGACTAATTTGTCAATTTACACATGATTGAAAATCAAACAAAAATGAATGCTTATTCTGTCGATCCGTCACTCACTTTCTTTCATTCATCCATGTACATCATGGCTATTTATATTTTACACACAACTGAAACAAAATGAGCAATAAAAAATGATAAATTTTAGTAGAGGTGACAACATTTATATACATTAACCAGCAGGAAGGGAAAGTTCTTAAAAGCAATTGCAGTTGAAGGCTTTATTTTACATATAAAAAACACAAGATGTGATAGTACTGTGCATTATGCATGCTCTCTACTATATTGCTAGAGACTTTCTATAATAGGACAAACACATAAAAACATATATAAAGTACTTTCGAAACTCACTATAATGAGGACCTTGCAACCAGGAACCTCATTATATCAGCTCTCTTTGTATAAAGTGTCCACTGTAAATGATTAATGTACTTTGATCTTCAAAAGTACTGAAAGGACACCAGGGGACCGTTTCATCAAGCGTTTTGTCAGTAATTTTTACTCACAAATCTGCTCTCAGCCAATCAGATGCAAGGATTTCAGTAGCTTATAAAAATCACGGATAAAACGCTTGATGAAACACTCCCTGAAAGGATAGAATATATTATGATTTTTTTTATCTGACAATTCATAAAAAATATCCCTCCCATATAATACTGGTAAATCTACTGACCTCGCATGAATATTACAATCTACCTTTACATAACATGAATATCTATTACTATTTCTTGGTTTGTTTGGTTTTCATTCTAGATGCATTTTTGTGAAACAATTCTGAAGACGTCCACAGCAGTGCTCCTTACAGAAAATAACTTAATATCATCTGCCCAAATTTGAGCAAGCTGTAATAAACGTCAGATTGAACACAAACATAAAATTCCACACACGTTTTTATGAAGAGCCTACATGTTTGTGTGATTAGATGTGTAGAAGTGCAGTATGTACATCGAGAAAGGGCTGATTAATATAACAAGGCAAGATGAATTGTTTAAAATGCAGTTTCATTGCTACTAGACAAATTTGAACTCCTACCTTGCATCACAAAAATGCTTCATAAAACAAAATCCCTACACCAAATTGGTCAGTCTGGGTGTCATTCTTCATGTGAAAAGATTTTCCTTGCTCTAGTACAAGCGAATTTGACCCCACGTTATTGGACGTATGCTAGTCCGATTTTTCCTGGGCCATGCTGTATATTTTAAAGTTCACATTTTGCTCCAAAAATTTGTAAATAATCAAATCACTGGTAATCATAGAAAGAGCAAATAAATCTAAATTATCAAGTTTATGCGTGCATTTTGTGCACTGATTTTTCATCATTACTTTTTTAAAAGAAACATATATGTATATGTCAGCCTCTTCAACATTAAATAATATTTCTTTTATAACTTGATACAAAGCATTTAAAAGAGGGGTCTTCATCTATATTTTCAATATTATATCATATTTTAAAGTTCACATTTTGCTCCCAAAGTTTGTAAATAATCAAATATACTTTAAATGACTGGTATTCACAGAAAGAGCAAATGAATCTAAATACATTTTGTGTGTAGATTTTTCTTCATTATTTCTGATAAAGAAATAGATATGTATATGTCAGCCTCTTTAACATTTTAATGTTATTTCTTTTGTAACTTGATACAAAGCAATAAAAAGAGGGGTCTTCATCTATTATTTCTACCCCTACCCCATCATGGACACAGAAAAAAAATGCTATTCCTACAATTGTCCCTCAACATGAAGAGAATCTTATTAACCCCTACCATGCCGTTGGCGGCAAATCCCGTCCAAAATTTTTAGTGTTGAACATTTTGTTTAGGCTCAGAATGGCTTGAAAATTCTTCCTCATACAGAAACCTGTGCTATCAGTTTAATGTTTATTCTTATGCAATATAACTTTGCCCAGCTTGCTCGAGAAAAAACTCTTTGAAAGTTAATATTTAACTCTTGAAAATTCATTTTGGACATTTGCTCAAAAGTCTGGTGGCATGGAAGGGGTTAATAAAAAAAACTTACATTACAAAATGGCAGAAGATATTTCAATACGTATATCCCAGTACAGACTTAATAAATGGTGCTTTAGATAACACACAGCTACAGTCACACACAATAACAAGGACGAACAAAGACAAAAACAGTGATTTCAAAATGTCCTTCAGTTGATTAAGCTTAAAAAGAAATCAATAGGTATGATTAATCTTAAGATTTAAATAAAATATAAGTAATACAATCTGAATTTACAAATGAACAGCAAGATGAATATTGTGTTTTTACAGCCTCTTTGTATGATATTCACATTCACATAACTATTTGTATATATATCATGACCATCTAAAGCAGCTATAATACTGTTGTTCTAAAATGAAAGACATGCATAAAGTGGCATACAATATTGCATTCAAAATTTCAAATACAAGTAGGCTATGCATACACCAGTAGAGTAATTCTTGGTCGCAATATGGTGCACCATCGATCGGATGCTACAGATAGGCAAATTTGCAACCTCGGGGGGCGACATCAAATCTGCACTACGGTGGCAGCATGTCTTTTTATCCACAGGTATTTCTCAAAACTTTTAATTTTGGAAGTGGAGGAATAGCATTCTGATGCTTCACAGATAAAAACCAAGGCAATAGCAAAGG
This sequence comes from Heliocidaris erythrogramma, assembly GCA_025617745.1. Lineage (NCBI taxonomy): Eukaryota > Metazoa > Echinodermata > Echinoidea > Camarodonta > Echinometridae > Heliocidaris > Heliocidaris erythrogramma. Next base: position 46,064,096 of record CM046855.1, on the reverse strand, counting down.
GAACATTCAACGAAAACTGTCCAAATATAGTATGCAAATGTATACTGCAATGAGAGGGTCTGGTTGGAACTATGGTCCTCGTGGTGAAGTGAACCACAGTTATTTTCATGAGGAGCACAGTCCCAAAGGAAAATGGTCATCCTCGCATCACTGAGGGTACCATAGTTTAACCAGAGATTCAAATTTAGCAGTGTATATTTGGTTTATCTCTGTCATCTTGAACAAAAGCCTAAATATACTGATCTACTGGGGAGCGTTTCATGAAAGGAAACTGTCGGATATTTTATCCGACAACTGTTATAAGCTACTGAAATCCTTGCATCTGATTGGCTGAGAGCAAATTTGTCGGATAAAATATCTGACAAGTCTTTTCATGAAACGCCCCCTGGTGATCATCTGCACCGTAGACCTACGTATACAAACAGGTTTGAAGGGATGAATTTGCGCGGATATCAAAGGCGTAATGACATTATCACGCGCATGTGCCAAAAACAATAGATTTTTGCAGTCACAATGTAGTACGCACTTTTCGTATGTGATGTCATATGCCGTGTATAGTATCCGTTATTAGTACGACTGTACACGGATGGCAATTTCCTCGTTTGCATGAGGCTAGTGGGAATTAGATTTTATCACATGAAGCTCATTGGACCAATCAATTGTGCAGATTCTTTTCATGATGGATATAATAAGAAAATAGGCACCATATTATTGTTTATTCCAGCTTCATGACAACTATTTCCTGTGAGGCATTGCGGATTTCAGCTTATCCATTGCACCTGACAGGTGGTACATCGTATTGTGGATGACGAGATTTCAATAGATTTTCATCCTATCTCAGAAAAAAACCTCTATGGCAATGCAATCTTTTGGCACAATTCATTAGTTTACAAAATAAAGCCATTCTTCAGAGCCCTGTTCATACAATATGCCTTAGACCACTACCAAAAAACCCCTCAACAATTTTTTAAAAAGGCTGCAGAAAAATAAAATCATTTCTTGTGTAAATGACTGGCAGAAATGAGGAGAAAAATTTGCTGAGCACAGCAAATGCCCTTAAGCGACCTAACTTGTATCTGTGTGTTATAAGGTGCAGCAATTTGATGTGAGCGCTTATATCATTTTACTTTGCTGTACATACTTTATAGCGGTTATTTGAGACGATTTACCACATAATGTGTGAAAGAGGCTTTAAATGCATTTTGGGCTTTTATTCTCCTTTACACTTCGAACTTTTATTCAGATATGTCTGATTTTAATTTTAGAAGTACAGACATAACTGGCAATTACCCTCTTTGCGTCTTTCCCGCATCTTTTTGCGGCATTGCGTTTCGTTAAGCTACCTAACCAACATTTCCTGTTAGAAATGGATTCAAATGTTGTGACTAAAATAAAAATGCCTAATATTCTAAAAAGCATTCTAAGTATTCAAAGAAACATCACAATTTTGTTTAACACATTACCTTTATATAAAGTGGTATATAAGTGGTTTGTAAGTGGTTATAAGTGGTTTACAGCATCGTGTGCTTTAAGTGCCTTGCATTAGGAAACTAGACATTGGCGCTCTACAAATTTACAAATTGGATTGGATTGGATTGGATAAGTGTTAAAATAATCTCAAATGAAATAAAATGCAAATGCAGATGCGCTCTCTCTCTCTCTCTCTCTTTCTCTTCCTTTCTCCCACTTTGCTCAGGTTTTGGTCCTGACCACTAGGTTCCCTTGTTACAGACAAAAAAGCACAACTGCACAGCCACACAAACTTGCATTTTCATTGAATTTCTCTGACATTTCATCAATTGATTTTTGTTTAGTCCTGAGTAATACATTCTTGTTTAACTCTTGAGAACAGGATATTAATATTTCAAACATTGATTAAAGCTGATCTCCTTATTCAGTCTTTGTACTCGTGCTAATCACAGGCATATTTGACACTATTTGCGGGTTCAGTGACAGTACCAAGTGAGGAAAAGTACATACCGGTATGTATCTATATTCAGGACAGCTTTACCAACTGAAAAAGAGGAATATATTTTGCTTTGAATCATTAGTTAAAACCTCAGCATTAGAATGTATACATTTGTATATGATATTCATATTCAAATTATATACATCTCTTAATCCCCACCAAAATCTCCCCCATCAAAGTCCCCTCCCCCAAAGTCACCTCCACCGAAATCTCCACCTCCTCCAAAATCATCGTGACCTCCAAAGCTGTCATGACCTCCGAAATCATGGTGGTCGTGATGGTCATGATGCCCGAAATGATCATCGTGGCCAAAGTGGTCATGGTCATGAAAGTGATCATGGTGATGGTGGTGATGACCAAAGTGGAGGCCACCTCCCCACCCATGACCGTAGTAACCACCACCGTAGCCACCACCGTAGCCACCACCGTAGCCCCATCCCCATCCATGGTACCCTCCGAGAAGGGAGCCAGCCAGGAGTCCGGTGGCGAATCCGTCACCGCCCCGGGAATACGACCGGGAGTCGTCCTGGATGATGACTGTCTGTTGTACAGGTCTGGTTGCTACTGGTCCACCAGGCTGTGTAGGGTATGCAGGTCTCTGCTGTTGGACAGGGTAGGGTTGTTGGGCGGGGTAGCCACCTGCTTGAGGATAAGGGGCAGCAGCTACAGGGGGTGGTGGTTGACCTGATTTGATAAATGGTGATATAATGTTACATATATCTCTCTCTAATATGATCTTAATATACTGTAGCTATTCTTACTTCTCTGCAAGCAAATATATTCTTATAGAGAGTAAGCAGTAAGGGAACATATGCCTTTGAGTCTTATCTGAGGGACAAGGGTCCACAATTGTCAGAAAGCTGGAGCTGCAATATTTGGAAAGCACAGAGTCCTTCATGCAAGGATAGCGACTAACTGCACTCTTAAATGGGGGCCAGCAATTTTGTAGGCTTAGAGTACATTTTTCTCATTTTGGGGTTCAAATGGGTGTGACTCAATTCATACATTAAATTCATGAAACAAATGTTGTAGGTGACAAATATTTCATAAAGAAAATACATTATTTATCATGTGTAAATGTGATAAGCCATGTTGACAGAATAATCATTGGTCAGGAAATCTCGCATCAAAAGCTTGGTCATATGTAACTCGGTTCAACATATGTCAGCTTTTAGACCCCAGAAATTCATGTACAAACTCACCAGTCACGTTTGGATTGAAGCCGTATGCAGGGGGCTGGTTGGGAGGAGGTGCTTGTGAGGGGTATGGTACTTGACCCTGAGGTTGTGGCATGCCCCCTCTGCCCACTGGTGCTCCAGGTTGTTGTTGTTGTTGTTGTTGTTGTTGTTGACTAGGAGGAGGGATACCTTTAGCCTGATACAGCACTTCTAACCATTGTCTGTATTAAAAGGCAAAGTGATGGAGACATAATATAACTGTCATGCCTACAATTGTTCATTTAGCTACACGTACATATACACACATAATCCCAAAACTTAAACTAGAAACGTGCATTGCTGGTGCCGCGCAATGCGAAATGTATCCCCCGGCACTGGCAGCGATTTGAAGGAGGGACAAAGACCCTCCCCCATCCCCTCCCTCAAACAAAAGGATGGTGTAGAAATTGCCGCCAGTGGCCCGGAATATTGTCAACACTAGGAGCAGCATTACCAAAACGATTTGTGCAGATTAGAGTATAATGCATTTTTATAGAAAATTCGGAAGAAATATGACCTCAGAGCGCACATAAGCCATCCACTAAAATATGACCTTTGATCCTATGAAAGACGGAACACTAGAGGCAGCATCACCAAAAACTGTAGAGGTGTAATCTATAATGGACCTACATACAAAATCTGAAAGAAATGAGTTAACAAATGTGTCCTCCAGAATGCATGCAACGAAAATATGACATTTGACCCTAACAACAACCTGAATATGACATTTGACTGTATAGAAAGTGGTACAGTGGGGGTAGCATCAGCAAACAATTTAGATGTGTAGGTTTCACTAAGACACATCTTCATATAAAATTTGAAAGAAATGTGTTGAGAGATATACCAAGATACATCTCCATACAAAATTTGAAAGAAATCCATCAAGAAATGTGGCCTGCAGAGTGCACTCACGCCATGCCCTGAAGTATGACCTTTGACCCTATAAAAGACGGAACACTGGTGGCAGCATCACCAAAAACTATAGGTTTTTAGATTACACCAAGAGACACCTTCATGCAAAATTTGAACGAAATCCGTCAAGAAATGCAGAAGAAAGAGTGCAAGAAATGGAAAAATGACCTTTGACCCTATAAAGGACGGAACAATGAGGGCAGCATCACCAAAAATTAAATATGTGTAGATTATACCAAGATACATCTCCATACAAAATTTGAATGAAATCCGTCAAGAAATCCGTCAAGAAATGCAGAAGTAAGAGTGCACAAAAGGGACAAATGAGCTTTGACCCTATAAAGGACAGAACAATGAGGGCAGCATCACCAAACAGTAAAGATGTAAAGATGTGTAGATTATACCAAGATACATCTCCATACAAAATTTGAAAGAAATCCATCAAGAAATGTGGCCTGCAGAGTGCACTCACGCCATGCCCTGAAGTATGACCTTTGACCCTATAAAAGACGGAACACTGGTGGCAGCATCACCAAAAACTATAGGTTTTTAAATTACACCAAGAGACACCTTCATGCAAAATTTGAACGAAATCCGTCAAGAAATGCAGAAGTAAGAGTGCACAAAAGGGACAAATGAGCTTTGACCCTATAAAGGACGGAACAATGAGGGCAGCATCACCAAACAGTAAAGATGTGTAGATTATACCAAGATACATCTCCATACAAAATTTGAAAGAAATCCATCAAGAAATGTGGCCTGCAGAGTGAACTCACGCCATCCCTTGAAGTATGACCTTTGACCCTATAAAAGACGGGACACTGGTGGCAGCATCACCAAAAAGTACAGGTTTTTAGATTACACCAAGGGACACCTTCATGCAAAATTTGAACTGCCGGGGGATACAATTAAAACTTTCCAAAGCTGACTGCATATTGTATGATCAGATTTTCATAACTTTGGAAGAATATTGCAATATTAATAAATATGAAAATATAAATGTGAAATCTTCCAGACTGGGGGTCCTAGTATCATAATAGCATTGAATTGCAGACCTTAATTCAGTAAGAGAAAAAGCTTGATCGACCATCCATGAATCGTAAGGACAACAGAACTGTTGCAAGGTTTTCCCTTATTCAATAACAATTTGGCTTTTCCTCCAAATGAATGGCCTACACTACCCTACAAATTTTATTTTACTATTCATATGACCAATAGGACAAAAATTCAAGAAGATTTTATATGTCTGAAATGTCCTAATGATATTGCAGGATTTTCCTGAAATTTCATTTCATTCTGTATTCTCAACTTACACCAAATCTTGCTCGGTCTCTGCCAGAATGTAATAGTTCTTGCCCCTTGCCGTCATAGCAAACATGAAGTCCTTCCTTGCCCCTGAGGGTAATGATGGGGCATCGGACCCCACTTGTGCCCCCACCCTAAGCATGGTGCATTCCGTGCGGACGTTGACGACCTTGTCTGGAGTCTGACCACTCCCATCCGACCAGGCCAGCTGTCCATCCTGGTAGATAGTGAAGTGCTTCCGTCTCCATCGCGTCAACAGATTACCTGCACAAGCCAAATAATAATCAATAGGCAATAAAAGATAGTGAATATTCAAATGACCTTTGACCTATGTGAATAAAAATCTCATCATTTCGTCTCACTATGGTGATGCATACTAGTGCCAAGTTTGAAGTTAATGGATCGAATGGTTCTTGAGATATCGTGTTAAGAAGGCTAAAACCTGCAATTTCAGAAATTGACCTGTGACTTGGCTTTGACCTTGACCTACATACCCCAAAATCCAATCAGATTGTCTTCCTATGGTGATACATACTAGCACCAAGTTTAAAGTTCATACCTCAAATGGTTTTTGAGATATCGCGAGAACGAGGCTAACACCTGCAATTCAGAAATTGACCTCTGTGGCCTTTGAACTTTGACCTACGTACCCCAAAATCTAATCAGATTGTCTTCCTATGGTGATACATACTAGCACCAAGTTTGAAATTCATACCTAAAGTGGTTCTTGAGTTATCGCGAGAACGATAAAGAGGGACGGATGTACGGACGGACAACCCGAAAACATAATGGCCCGTATTCTGAACTCCGGTTTAACTTAAACTCGAGTCTAAGTGTGGTTTAAATCTGCCCTTTAGACCGGAGTTTAAGAAAATCACATTCTGAACTCCGGTTTAACTTAAACTCCGGTCTAAGCGTGGTTTAACTTTGTACAGAAAGTTAGACTGCAGCTAGGGGTAGTTTAAGTCCGGTTTAACTTTTCTTCATGCATGCATGGCCACCGCAGGATAATGTTTGCAACTGAGGCGGAAGAGTGTTATTACGAAAGGTTTTAAAGTCTGTTGGCACCAGCTTAGAGAAAGGTAAATTTACCTTCGTAAAGAGGAAAATCTTCTTTTTCTTTTTCTTTTTAGCTGGATCTAGAATCGTAGTTAGATTTAACGTTTACCGGCAGTATTCATGACAAGCGCTGTCATTATTGCAGAACTGACTTTGCAACAATCTTCCGCGCTCGCGCGCTCGCAAGCATAGCTCTTTACACCCTAACCCGAGCCGGGCCGGCCGGCCCAGCCGACGCGACCGATACCCTTTTATCTCATCGCACGCAGTGCTGAGCTAGCTAGCTGAGCCAGGCTAGCCAGTCGGAGCTGACTGTTGTTGGGAAGTTGGGTTCCGAAGTTACAGCTACAGAAAAAAAAATTCAACGAAACTAGAAAAACAGATAGATCAATAAGAGCTCAGCTCCAGAGATTATTGCAATTCCGGCTGCAATTTCAAAATTTTGACAGCTGACTCACTCAGATTTAACCGTAACGTTAAAATTCAACCCTGCTCGACCTCTAGTAATAGTAGGCCTAGGCTTATAGCCAATATCTTACTTCAAGTTCAACCTTCGATCGTACTAAAATAGGGTCTAACTTTTAGAATCTATATAGGCCTATAAGTTAGTACAGTAGACTTAGTCTTAGACTAATAACAAACGTAGTTTAGTCTTTACAACTTTCACTATAAAGTTTAGCTTTCAGTATAGGGGGCCTAAGTAGTTTATTGTCTTGTTATTTGTTCATATCTGCGTGATAACCTGATGAGTTGCAGATCGAAAAGCTTCGTTATCATTTTAATTTGTTATCGTTTTAATGTTTTAATATGTTACTTTTTAAAGCCATTTATAAAGTATGTCTGACGTTATGTCTATTTAGAGACGAGATGCTGTCTTGGAAAAAGGAGAAACATTAATAATAAAGTTAGTCCAGGAACTTGGCAATGCATTTTCACCAGATTATTTTTGTAGGCCATGCAGCAGCTAGTAGCAACTAACGTCAGGTTCTAAAGTAACACAGTGCCCTTTTTAGCTCACCTGAGCCTATGGCTCGAGTGAGCTATTGCGATGGAAATTTGTCCGTCGTCCGTCGTGCGTCGTCCGTCGTCCGTTAACTTTTTACATTTTCATCTTCTTCTCCAAAACCCATGATCGGAATTCAACCAAACTTGGTAGGAATCATCCTTAGGGGTAGGGGACCCAAAGTTGCTAAAATGGAACATGTGGCCCCCAGGGGGGCCCAGGGGGAGGGCCCCCAATTGTAAAAGCTATGTAAATTTCAAACATCTTCTTCTCCAGAACCAGGCATAGCTCAGACTTGGTATTTTGTATGGAGATACCTCTATAGATGAAGAATGAATGTTGTTCATGAAATTTCTGAGTGGCCCTATAAGGGCCCTGTGGGGGTAACATACTGGAGGGGGGGGGGCGCTGCCAGGCAAAATGTACATTCTGATCTTCTTCTCCAAAACACATGATCGGAATTCAACCAAACTTGGTAGGAATCATCCTTAGGGGTAGGGGACCCAAAGTTGCTAAAATGGTACATGTGGCCCCCAGGGGGCCCAGGGGGAGGGACCCCAATTGTAAAAGCTATGTAAATTTCAAACATCTTCTTCTCCAGAACCAGGCATAGCTCAGACTTGGTATTGTGTATGGATTGGAGATACCTCTATAGATGAAGAATGAATGTTGTTCATGAAATTTCTCTGAATGGCCCTGTAGGGGCCCTGTGGGGGTAACATACTGGAGGGGGGGGCGCTGCCAGGCAAAATGTACCTTCTGATCTTCTCCAAAACACATGATCCGAATTCAACCAAACTTGGTAGGAATCATCCTTAGGGGTAGGGGACCCAAAGTTGCTAAAATGGTACATGTGGCCCCCAGGGGGCCCAGGGGGCCCAGGGGGAGGGCCCCCAATTGTAAAAGCTATGTAAATTTCAAACATCTTCTTCTCCAGAACCAGGCATAGCTCAGACTTGGTATTGTGTATGGAGATACCTCTATAGATGAAGAATGAATGTTGTTCATGAAATTTCTCTGAATGGCCCTGTAGGGGCCCTGTGGGGGTAACATACTGGAGGGGGGGCGCTGCCAGGCAAAATGTACATTCTGATCTTCTCCAAAACACATGATCGGAATTCAACCAAACTTGGTAGGAATCATCCTTAGGGGTAGGGGATCCAAAGGTGCTAAAATGGTACATGTGGCCCCCAGGGGGCCCAGGGGGAGAGCCCCCAAGTGTAAAAGCTATGTAAATTTCAAACATCTTCTCCAGAACCAGGAATAGCTCAGACTTGGTATTGTGTATGGAGATTTTTTTCTGGGTGGCCCTATAGGGGGTCTGTGGGGGTAACATACTGGAGGGGGGGGGGTGGGGCAAGTTGTCCGCCATCCATAAACTTTTTACATTTTCAGCTTCTCCAAAACCCATGATTGGAATTTAACCGAACTTGGTAGGAAGCTCAGACTTGGTATTGTGTATAAAGATACCTCTATAGATTCAGTGGGGGCAGTGGTTATCAGATGTTTTCCTCTATAATTATCCGACAAGCAAAAAAAAAAAAGAGGGGGGTTCTTGCCGGGTCCCCCCCCCCCCCCCCTCCCAGCCGACGCTAGTGATCCAGCCATTTTGAAATGGAAGAAGAAGCTGAATACAGAGGCGTAGTGCCTGCGTTCGATATCTTCCCTGGGACTAGGTATCCGTATAGTAATACATGCATAAACCGACCAACCTAACCTTAAATAGTCGTTCACTATGATCCACAAAACTCCAGTAGGCTAATCATGACAAATGAAGTGCCAAATGGTATGCCTTTAATTTGTGTATAGAGTATTTCATGACATTTCTTGATTAAACATCCTAAAAATGAAAGGAATAAGCAAATTTCAGCCTTCTTGAAGATAAATTGAGCTCTACTGGGCATGTGCAGTAGCAGCAGACTACATCTCCGTGGCAACTAAACCACAGTTTAACTTAGACTGGACTTAGACTCTAGTTTAACTAAACTGGACTTTCAGAAACAGAAATGGAGTTAAACCCGACATGCAGTCTAAGTCGGGTTTAGTTAGACCCTGGTTTAACTTAGACTGGAGTTTAAGTTAAACCGGAGTTCAGAATACGGGCCAATGTCTCCAGCACCACCTTCGGTGGGCGGAGGCATAAATATGAACATATCTTCTACTTGTTCATGTATACATACAGAAGAACTAGAGATACTCACTTCTCCTACATAATGTACCACGAACAATAAATGTGAGAAGAATTTCACCAAATCTGTATTCTACCAAAAACTCTTCTAGTGCAAAGCTGTTTTAACATTCTCCTTCCATAAAGCTTAATACAGGTACTACCCAATTAATGAAGGCAGTGGTTTAACCGATCATATGATTTTTAGTGTTTTGGACAAAGAAATGTCTTTCTTCTTAAAATTCCAAACTGATTCATAAATCATGAAGTTTGATACTCAGAATCCGTCGGTACAATTTGATTTTGGTATAACACGCATTCCCCACAGAATCCAGCCTGCATTATCTCGGGCTTAGTATTAAACAGGTTAACATTTACTTACCATATTTCTTGAGGTAGCCTTCTTTCAGTCTCACTGTACCAGCTGTAATCAGAGCAGAAAAGTATGTGGTTAGGAATTAACCCTTTCAGGACAGGAATTATTTAAGGGCTAAATTGATCACATTTTATTCTTCAAATTGGCAACCATAATTTTTTTCTTTTAATGCTACACGGTTCTGATAAGGTGTAAAGTCTTTGAAAACAAAAACAAAAGTTGAAAAACTTGCTAATTTATGGATTTTAAAGCTTATTCTCGTTTTTTTAAATTCATGGCATCAAACTCAATATGGTCATGCAACAAAAATGGACATAGTGTGTGCAGAAAGTTTTGCTCTTTCTGCTCATGCATCTGGTATATTTTTGAGAGCTCTGAATCAAAAGTTATTGAGCCAAACCACGAAATGTGGTCAATTCTGCTGAAAGGGTTACATAATTTTTATAGCCTCAGCCATTTTCACTTAATTCAATTCACAGTCACTGCAGCGAAGCTATCGACCACAATTATCAAATCCTAGCTGTCATAATTCCTCACTGAAACATAAGGGCACCTGTATATCTATCTTATTTTGATTTTTTGTAGCATAATAATTTCTTAATTTTCATTCTGGACTGGAAGAAGACCAAACATCCCCCCCGCCCCCCCCCCCCCCAAAAGAAAAAAAATGGTATATTGTTAGAAGACATAATTTTCAAACAACGTAATACATGCATTCTAAATTTCTACAAAACGGGATTAGTCATTACAAACATAAAACACCCATGCAGCATGAACCATACATATAATTTTCATTCAATGCAAACTTACGCAATAAAAACTATTTTTGCATGCCACCGATAAATAAGTAAACTGAATTTGGGAGTTGCTCAAGAAATTAATGAAATTCAAGGACACAAAATATATAAATTTTGGTGGAAAGTATTTTATAACAAAGTACACATTTACTAGGGATGGGTTTGTTGGGGTTGTATGGTGGGATGGAGCTCTGGGATGGGTTGTTAGATGTGTCTCCCTCTTTTGCTATCTCCCATGGTATGTCAGTATAAAGTTTTCAAATAAAATAGAATATAAAGTTATACCCCCATAGTTGCATTGCTTTGATGCATGTAAATGTAGACCTATATATAAGCAAATATTTTCTATGCATAAGGAAAAGAAGCCAGATGCCATTTTAATATCTTGTTTTTGCTTGAATTTAATCTACATCGGGATGAACATTATGTAGGTATTGACTACTATTGCTTCCACTATAATTTTGAAAAGAGCATGAAATGCTTAAAAGATACTAACATAAAACCTGAACTGAACTTGTAGTACTGCACATCTCAAAAGAACGTCAGGTTTGCTCTGATATTGGTACACACAGTACGAAGCAGTATACAGCAATCTGGAGCAAAAGCTTTTGTGCCTATAGCGGCTGCTATAGCTGACTATATCCTGTGGCGTTTCTTTTACACCCGTGGTTATTCCAAATGTTAGTATTGCACAGCATTCCCCAGTTTCAGTCTGTGATATATCATGATAAATGGTTAAAATTAGTTTATTCTATTAAACCGACTTGAAGTGAAATAAATCGAAAGTGTTACTGTTGATTATCACAGCAATACAGACACACAGACTAGAAACACACCAAAACTAGTGAAATATTGAAATGCTTGAATACTGGGAATCTCTTTCTTGGATATAGATACATTTAGTTATAAATTATGCTCAAATTTAGACAAGTAAACCTATTGCTATGCAGTATGCAGATCATATATTCAAGCTTAATGTTAGTATACTATAGGCCTATAGTTTGAATAGCACTCACAGTTAACCTGTTGGATACAATTACATTTTGATGCTACAGGCATTTTTCATAGATAGATTACATCTTAACTTATCTCAGGCTTAGCATTCAACAGGTTAAAACAAACCATACGTAAACATGCAGGGGTGAATCAAAGATTTTCTTATGGGGTGTTGCAAGAAAGTTGCAATCAATTGCAAATTGTGAAGCAAATTAGAACAACCATTCTGAATGGTTCAGCGCCTGCCCATTCAAGAAGATGCGCTTGCAACGATGATTTTGATAGGTCAGTACTGATCAGTTGCAACTTGCAATCAATCGCAACTTTCTTGCAACACCCCATTAGATGGGTACACAAGTCCCAAAAATCTCTGACAAGGAAAAAAAAGGGGGAGGGGGGCTATTACCATATCAAAAGCTTTTTTTTTTTAATCCAAAAAATCTCTGACAAGTACACAAACACACACAAATAGAATCAAACACTTTTCTGGTGCCATTTCTGTCTAAAAGGGAGAGGGCAAGAGTCATTAGTGCCCCCCCCCCCCCCCTCACCATAAACTCCCCCTTGGGAACATGGTCATGATTCACATCATTCGCATTATGGATGGGGTAATACCATGCAGGTTTTCCAAGGCCCTGTTTCATAAAGTTACAATAATTGTTATAAGCTACTGAAATCCTTGAATCTGATTGGATGAGAGCAAATTTGTCATAGAAATGGGGCAGTTGTTATTTATAACAAGTTTTATGAAACAGGGCCCTAGTAGTGAAAGGTAGTATGGCAAGGCTTAAAGATTTTATAGCATACAAAAAGCTTCCTGAACAATTTTTGAAGATATATCAACCACTGTTGAAACTGATACACCATATACATGTACATGCCATAAATATGATACTGTAATAAAAAATAATTTAATGCACATGAGACAAATTGGTGATTTTCTCAGTTGTGTACTTTTCAATATTGTTCAGAAAGCTTTTCATATTTTCATTAAAAAATATTCACAATATAACTGTATCACATATAATGATGATGAATGGATTGATTTTGTACATCAATCAAATGCACTTCTGAAATTACATGGGTATCAAAAGATAAATATCATTCATGGATATATAGTCTGTTGAGAGCCAAAAGGGCATTAATTCACAGAGTTAATGCCCTTCTGGCTCAAAACAGATGATGTAAATTATATTCTTCATGTTCACCGGGTTTCGTCATGCATCATATACTAAGCCATATGGGCTAGATGATTTATAAAATAATTAGACCCGTACCCACTCACAGAACCATCACTATGTGGGGCTGTTCCAATAGACCGCTTTTGTAATGTATACAATTTTATGCACATATATTCTCTGAGCAACTAGTGATGAGCTATTCCATGAACATGCTTTTTATAAATGAGCCTCAATGCTTGGAATCCAGTTTGCATACATTATTTGTTGCTATGCCCAGCAAGCCTCTGGCTAGACAGAAATAACCGTCTGTTATGGGGAAATCTTTAATATTTCTGACATTTCTCAACCTTCCCCATCTCTGTCCGGAGGTCTCGTGGAGCCAGACGTAGTCTCAGCGGAACAACCGACGATACAGAAAGACTGAGGCTTTTGGTCTAGTCTAGTGGAGCCAGACGTAGTCTCAGCGGAACAACCGACGATACAGAAAGACTGAAGCTTTTGGTCTAGCCTCTGGCAAGCTTTCAGGTTGTCAAGAACAACCTTTGTTTGAAAGGTATGCATAAAATTTGCATACATTACCGAAGCGGTCTATTTTGGCAACGGTCACAACCTCTAAGGTGAAGAGGTAAAAACACCTATATAATATAGACAAAATTTTGAGAAAATACCTCCTCCTAAAGTACATATTAGGATGATAGAAATATGTGATTTCATGCCAGATTCTGCAATAGGATATCTTTATCATCTTGATCAAGTGAAATTTTCAGGCTGTTTTTGTCTGGCGATCTTGCTCCTTTCCAGCACATATAGCTTGTGTGGTGCTAGACAGAAAATCTGTCTGTTTGGAGGAGTTTTATAACATTTTTTGACTTTCCAGGCTCTCCCCGAATGAAATAGACTGATTTTTCGGTCTAGTGTAGTGCTAGAGATCACACACCATTGCTATGGGAGTCAATTCTTCGCGGTACGAAGGTATGGAGTGCGAGGTTATCTGCAATGACCTCGCAAATTCGCATATGTGTGAATGAATTAGACCCGGTTGTTGGCATTATTGTGAAATAAGTCACCACTCATTCACTCCACACAGTATCGGTTTATTGTGTGCAACACTATGGTGATTTCATTCCACCTCATCCCGAACGCTATGCGGTTCGGGCTGCCGCAGTAAGGTTACATCATATCATACCACTCATCCATGTACAAGGTAACAAGAAGGTTATTATAACCTGACCAGGCTCAACACAATTACAACATACCTACACAAGACCGATGTACCGTACATGATATATTTACATCACACTCCCACCATGGAGACTGGCATGACTGGTGGTGGTGGTACCGTATACAGAATCAGAATTGCTCATGCAAATTGCAATTCAGTCTGTTATTGTTAACGGCACCACCACAACCATGACAACATACACATGAAAATGATTCATCATGTTGCATCAAAATCAAAGTAGCTTCAAATACAGTTACTTAGTCATAATAACGTTGTTAATATAATTAATAATAAATACCAATAGTTTGGGGTCGTATCAATTTTACCCATATTAGCAAGCTCCGCCTATATCAGCAGCGCAGGGAGATGCATGGGAGTTTCGATCTCTACTCTAGCTCTGCCAGTACGTCTGCCTACGGCAAAGAATTTAAATAGTATCAAGACAGATTACTCTGACCTACTTCCGTAGTACATTTTGGAGGCATACTTTGCTGTGTTAAAAACAGACTCGGAAAAATACGTTCTCCGTGAAAAGATGTCTCACGTTTTCTTGATATTTCATATCTTACTCTATCTTTTTCAAGTCTGATTTTTGCACGAGAAAAAGGATGGATAGTTAAAAAAACATTTCTTGAACCTTTTTTGTCAATAAATGCCAATATGAATCCCTTGGATCATGCCTGCTTTTTAACAGAGTCATCTGCCATAGGGTTAACACGTGAAAACATGGATTTTAAAAATGATTATAGTTCCTCTAGTATTACCTTGAATTTAGTGCAAATGTGGCTTACATGTAATTTGAGACTCTGAAAAGGCTTAATGAAGGCTCAAAAGGTGCAAGGGACCCCGCATAAATCCCCGGGAATATGCATGCTTTTGGCCTTCCATCTCCCATAGGTTAACACGCAAAAACGGGAATTTTTGAATGATTATAATTCCCGCAGAATTAAAGGGATACTCAACCGCAGATTGTGGACGTTTTAATGCCGCGAGAGGGCACCGTGATCGTTACCTGATCATGCCGATGCCCCTCGGGGCGCAAACCTCGGATAGACTACTCGCCGCACAAACATGTACGCTCCACCAGAGCTCGAGCTCTCGTGCGAGATTCGGTCGGCTTCGTGCAGTCGAAATGTAATCCCACTTCGTCCAACGGACGCGTTCGACGCACAAACTTTGTGTACGAGTGAATGGGGCTTACGCAATCCTGACTTTCCCCACGGCCGCCCGGTGGCGTATCCCTTTAAATCAAAATTTTGAAAAATGTGCCTTGAATAAAATTTAAAGCTCTGAAAATGTATAATTAAGACTCAACTAGTTGAATAGGCCCCACATAAATCCCCGGGAATATGCATGCTTTTTACCCCAAAAACGTCTCTCCTGCCATAGGTTTACACGCAAAAACAAGGAATTTTAGGGTGATTATAATTCCCATAATTTTTCTTTCAAAATGTAAAAAATGTGATTTACATGAAATTTAAAGCTCTGATAAGGTATAATGAAGGCTTGGTGAGTCCAGCAGTAACCCCCCCCCCCCCCCCATAAATCCCCGGGAATATGCATGTTTTTGGCCTTCCAGCTCCCATAGGTTAACACATGAAAACAGGGGTTTTGAAATGATTTTAATTCCCCTAGTATTTATTTGAAATTATGAAAAATGTGATTTACATGAAATTTAAAGCTCTGAAAGGGTACAATTGAGGATCGATGAGTCCAATAAACCCCCCATAAATTCCCGGGAATATGCATGCTTTTGGCTTTCCAGCTCCCATTGGTTAACACATGAAAACAGGGGTTTTGAAATGATTTTAATTCCCCTAGTATTTATTTGAAATTATAGGAAAAATGTGATTTACATGAAATTTAAAGCTATGGAAGGGTGTAATTGAGGCTCGGTGAGTCCAATAAACCCCGCACAAATCCCCGGGAACTATGCATGCTTTCGACCAAAAAAAATAATTTGCCATACTACACGTGCATTCCAATTTGTTATCGATGACCTAATGTAAATGATTTATATTAAGACGCTTCCATTTAGCTCGAAAAGAAACATGAATAAAGATGGCGATACTGTTCCTGATGATAGGAGTACTGCTTTGCTAATTGGTTAAAAAAAATGTATCAATAGCTAATATTAATTCAAAACAAATCTATAGGGAATTTCTCTCCAAGAAATCGGTCGCTCCCAGTGTTTTCACAAGAATAAGATGTAATTATATATGGACTTGCAGATAAAGATATAGAAATCCTTTTTAAAGACCGCAAGACAGTGTACACTCAATAGCCGACTTAGGGAGTTCCAATTCAAATTGTTGCACGGTATTATTTACACAAATCAACATTTACATTTATTCGGAATGGTTGATTCAAATTTATGTAGCTTCTTTAAAAAAGAAGAGGAGACTTACCGTCATTTATTTTTTGAATGCGAAAGAGTGAGATTAATATGGAGAAACTGTAATAATATTTTTAACTTCATATCTCTGATTAATTTAAGTTGGAAAGAAATATTATTTGGGATAAAATTACGGGAACAAGGAAAAGAACAATTGGTTAATCATTTTATAATTCTAGTAAAATACTTGGTTTTTAGGGAAGAGAAAAAACGTCAGAAATAAATATAGATAAAATAAAATGCAAGTTTAGATCGAGAAGAAGAAAGCGAGGAAAGAAAGTTGGCAGTAGGAAGAAATAAATATCCCTTACATTTAAGAAAATGGGAAAATTTGGAAAATTTGGGGGAGAGCTAGATGGAGAGCTTGATATGGAGCAAAGTACAAAGGTTGAACCTTTATGTTAAACTTTTCACTTTCAGTTATTTTCATACTTTCTATAATGGAGTAGAATAGTAATATTTAACGCTTTTTATCCCCACACAGGTAGAACTGCAAGGGACGGGTGGGGAAGAGGAAAGGGGGAAGGGGAGGGGAGAAGGAAGGGGTTGGGGATTGGGGATGAAGGACCTTGTTTGTCAGGTGGTTAGAGAGGAGGGAATTGAGGGGGGGGGTGGGAGTCGTGGGTGAAGTGGGGAGTTTTAATAAAATGATTACTCAGGGCTTCAATTTGTATATTCTGTTTAGTGTATTTTGGAAAGATTTGTCTTTTTTTTAAATTAGTTTTTCTGTATGGATAGATTGATACTTTAATATTATGTTTGAGAGGACATGTTTGTAAAAATATACATATATAATATGAGGTGGCATTGTATTTGTAAATGTTTTAATGAAATATTGAAGTTTTATATGTATTTCATTTTGTTGAAAAATTGAAGTTTTATATGTATTTCATTTTGTTGAAAAATTGAAGTTTTATATGTATTTCATTTTGTTGAAAAATTGAAGTTTTATATGTATTTCATTTTGATGAAAAATTGAAGTTCTTGAGAAATAAAAACTATTGAATACAAAAAAAAATGGGCGTGTACCGATCACGTGAGTGACGACATCCAATGAGATCGTGCACTAGCAGACGACCATGTAGCAGACGTACGTCCGCCCGAAAGCAAACCCAACCTAGCCGGTTAGAAGAAAATCTAACTAAATTCCAGTTCACTACTATATTTCTAATGTACCAGAGGCAAAATTCAATGTGTTAAATTCATAAATTCGTATCATCAATGTTCTATCACCGCATTACGCCTAGCCTATAATGGCTGATGTTCATGCAAGCAGCATGGAATAGCTGAGCGGAATAGGTGCATGGACATGATAGGTGTCTAGCACTATCTAGGCTTGGTCTACCCCTCTGCGATCCCGATCGAGGTGGTGGCGTTGCCGATGATATGTCAGTTTGCCAAAACTTGGCTCATCAAGGTTTTTTTGCTTGCTGTTCGTTGTTTGCTTGTCTTTGGTACCGAGAGACCGACAATGTAGTGTGTGTGTGGGGGGGGGGGGGACTTCTGAACCCTGTTATGGATATGAGTCTGACACTGACATTCTATATGACAAGGCGAATGCGGGATGGTTTCCCCATTTTTTCCATTTTTCGCCAGCCCTCCAAAAGTTGCTCAGTGGGGAGGGGGGGGGGGGGGCAATTTTTTTTCTTCTCGCCAGCCCTCCGAAAGTCGCTCAGTGGAGGGGTGTAGGGTATCAGATATTATTAGTCCAGTTTTCCTCCATAATTCTCTGACAAGCCAAAAAAGTTATCAGTTCTAAAAGGGGGATACAATTTTATTTAAAAGCCTCCTAAATCCGCCACTGATCCATGCTCGGACTGTGAGGTCAGTCTTGCGAGGTGGGCCTTTTTACAACTTTTTCTCGGAGGGTTAATAGAACGACATTGTTAGGCTCTTGGGCTTCCAAACTAAATTTGGTGCTCGATCCGGGTTTTTTCACAATTTAGGCAAGATCCCGTATGCCAACTTGGGTTTCAAGAAGGGGGCCGCGGCCGATTCGCCCCCTCTTGATCCGCCCCTGCTATTCTGTCATGGATGTGAAGAATATAATTGCATAGTGTTGGTGGTCGATCTCATTAAATTGAAAGATTGGGGGGAAGCAATAAGAGATCATTTTTATTTTTATTTTTTTATTGAATTTTGTTCCAACTGCTTTATTTTTACTGTTTGTTTTTGTTGGGTTTTTTTTTTTTTTTTTTTTTGCTCAGTGATTTTTTTTTAATCATGTAAATCACTTGTAATTGTTGTGATTTCTGTTGATTTCCTAATAAAAACACAAATTAAAAAAATAAGAGATCATTATTTTTTCCTCAATTCTATTGGAGTCATTTTTACAGATCTGTTGTAAGAGAGAAAAGAGAGTATGAGAAAAATGAGGGGGGAGACAAAGAGAGATGGGGGCAAAAGTAATGGGATATTCCTACAAAGACAGAATAGGATTGGTAATAATTAAATTATATCATCAGCTGCTATATTGTTGGTTACTAGTTAATTCAATTCAAAACACGGAGGCCATCCCCCTTTTCGTACAATCGGTAAAGGCCCTATTGCGTTGATGGTGGCTTCGGAGCAAGCCCCTATACTGTTTTCTTCGCCTGTTGTCTCACATTTCTACAGCAGAATATTACAAATAACTTACCGTAAGTTGGTTATATTGGTGGCGTATCCAGGAATGCAGGGAGAGGGGGAGGCTCACGCCTGACGAACAAAAAAATCATCAGATGCATTCTATTTTGAATTTTTAGGACAAGCAAGGAAAAAATGATCACAGTTTTCAGATTCTTTCTGTGCGGGGGGGGGGGGTACACATTTCCTTTCATATTATGTCAGATTTTGTTTTGGCTGGCACATAGGGGCATGTACATTCCTGGATAATCTTGGATACGCCACTCTTAATGTAATCTTTATATTTATATAAGGAATTGCTCGCACGCAATCTCATTTTATTAAAGCCTTTTCTGTCTTGAATTTTAAAAGAATAAGGCTAATAAAATTACATTGCAGGTCTATAATCCTTATAATTTCCATAAATCATATCAAATGAATAGAAAAATAAAGATAGCACATTATTATTTTTAAATAACTTTTCCCGACATTCCCGTCAGATATCGCAGTGTTTGCTCATATAGAGCTTAATATCAAGGAACATGTTTGGACCCCCCCCCCCCCCCCCATCATCACATACATATTAATAGAAATTTCATAGCAAATAACTTTAACAAAAATACAAACATCTAGTCCGAAGCCCCCCTCCCAACTCTCACCCTCTCCTCCCTGGTGCAGTTAGAGTTGATTCCTATCTGTTTGGGGACATAAGTTTGTATTTGAAGGGACAATATCAAGATTATGCCCTTTAGTTACGGCTTTACCAAAAGGCAAAATCGCTGTCCAGAAAAAGAAGAAAAAAAATAAAGAAAATAAAAAAATACAAACATCTTGATTAAGACTATAACCTTTCCCTCTCCTCCGATCGACATGTACCACAATATATACGCGTGCTTTATTTCGGCACTGAGCACTCTTCGTATTTAAACTCTTTGCCTACGGTATTTGTTAACGTTGCGCATGCATTTGGCATTTGGCACTACATGATCTCTCTCCCCTTCTCTCCGTAACAATTTTTTTAACGTAGAGAGATGTCAGTAGTGGGTGGGGCCGAAGGGTGAGAGGGTGAGAGCTAGAGGTGGTGGGTGGGGTTTTTTTGTTGTTGTTGGACGAAAAAATGAGAGCGACAGAGAAAATCTTCTTTTTTAAAGTACGGTACTGGTGTTCTTTTATTCATTTCTTTTCAGTAAAATCAACAGTCTATACAAAAATAGAAATATTAAAATCATGAAAAAAGTATAAACAGAAACTTTTACAATTTGCAAGTACATTTATACGTAGGCCTATATGGAAAATGTGTACATTTGTGGAAGCAGGGGCGGATGTAGACCGAAAAATCAGTCTATTTCGTTCGGGGATATGCTCCACTGAGACTACGTCTGGCTTCGCGGAATCCCTCTCCTACATATTGGAGGAGAGCCTCGAAAGTAAAAAAAATGTTTAAAAACTCCTCCAAACAGACGGATTTTTCTGTCTAGGGCGGATCTAGACAGAAATAACCGTCTGTTATGGGAAATCTTTAATATTTCTGACATTTCCCAACCTTCCCCATAGACAGAAATAACCGTCTGTTATGGGGAAATCTTTAATATTTCTGACATTTCTCAACCTTCCCCATGTACGGAGGTCTAGTGGAGCCAGACGGAGTCTCAGCGGAACCGACGATACAGAGAGACTGAAGCTTTTGGTCTAGGGCGGATCCAGGATTTAGTATAAGGGGGGGGGGGCACACAAATGCAGGTTTGTCAACTTTTGGAAAGGGTAGACCGTATTTTTTTTGGTCTTGCCAGCTTCTAGAAAAGTCGCTCGTGGGGGGGGGGGGGGCACTTCCGGCACTGCGTGGAAGAACAAAGAATTTATATGTACGGTAGCCTACATGTTCTTGTAATTCTCAGCTTACTTGAATTACAGATATACAACTGAAGTTACGTACTCAGGAAAAAAGATTAAATGTAATAGGCATTCATGGAAGAACAAAGAATTTATACAACTAAAAATATACCTTAAATAACTGTTCCTTAATTTCATGTGTGTTTTTTCTGAAAGAAAAATTCATAAAAGATAATGAGGAGAAAGCAAGAAAAAAAGGAAAATGAAATATAAGACAGAGAGAGAGAGAGAAGGAGAAGAAGAAGAAGAAGAAGAAGAAGAAGAAAGAGATAGCACACCCGCACATCCCACTCTGCAGTACCTACCCCTTCCAGCCGCTTCCCCCCGCCCCCCCCCCCCCCCCCCCCCCCCCCCCCCCCCCCCCCCCCCTCTCCGCACTCCTTGACTTGCAATCAAAGCGTGAGAATCTCAGTGCAGACAACCGACATAAAAAGAAGCAAATTTGGCCCTTGGGAGGGAAGGAAATACAATCCGTTCATATAGTTCTTAATTAACATATTTTATCCATTGCACTCCGCATCCAAAAGACTCCTCCCTTCATCCGACATCAAAAGACAGGGTGTTACGAGCTAGTGCTACACTCTTAGAAAAAATGGTGCTTATGGGGTACTCATTAGCTCCAAACTGGTGCCGGATTGAAAAAGTGTCTACAAGTTCCATTAAAAGGACCTTAGCCATTGAGCTTAGATTTCTCCACCTTTTGTTATGTGTATTAGTTTTTATCATAATCAGGGGCGGATCCAGGATTTCCCAATAGGGGGGCCGGAAATTTGAAAATTGCAAAGTTCAATTACATCAACTCATTACATAGGAGTACCGTATCTGCGCGCGGGCTCAATTTCGAACTCGACGTGACAGGTGTCTCTTGTACAAATTAATATACGTATTTCCGCGAGGACTGACGTCACTTGCCCGATCAATTTGTGGATTCTACATCTGGCGAGCGAGCGAAGCAAGCGAGCAAATTTTTGGCACTTTAAGTTTACAGCCTTTAGAGGAAATATTACCAAAATATACGAGATAACGTATTTACATCTGATATTCGGGCAGTTCGCTCTGCTATCCGAACATCGGGTGACTTTGTTTGTTTGTTTATTAATTGGAACATACAAGTCATTTATTATAATATACATTTGAATTCTGAATGTGAGTATACTGAAAATTTATATTTAACCCCCAAAAATGTAGAACATAGGAGACCGTCGTCATGAGCGAATTGCTTGATATCGACGAATTTTGCACTGTCATCCGACTCTCCTTTGACGGGAGTGCTTGACCCCCCCCCCCCCCCCCTCTCTCTCTCTATCTTTCTCTTTCTTTCTTTCTTTTCCTCCTTATCTTTTTTCCTTATTTTCTTTCCCCTTTTTCTCCTTTCCTTCCTCTTTTCTTCTTCTTCTTTTTCTTTTCCCCTCTTTTTTCTTTTTTTTTCCGCCGCCAATAGGGGGGGCCGCGGCCAAATCGGCCCCCTGGATCCGCTAGTGATAATCTAGATATTATTTAAACATGTCCACGATAATATCTATCTACATTCGTCATTTTCAAAATACTTTGGTTTGATACAAATTGTATAATGTGTTCTATTGCATGTTGTTATAATTTATTGATTTCAGTTACTATGGATATATTGTATTTTTTTCGAAGGACGATAAAATATTGCTCAAGAGTAGGCTACCTCTTTGCCAGTGCTCTGATGAGCACCTTTAAGGGTGTCGATGAAAACCTTTTCAAAAGGTGCTTAGGGACACCCTAAAAGGTGGCACTGGTGTGGCAAATATAAGCACCTTTTAAAGGTGCTCAAACAAACCTTTTTTCTAAGAGTGTATCTTATTTTCTTCAACTTGATTTCCTACCAATATTTCTCTCACGTCTTTGCTGTTAGGCGGTATATTTCTCTTCCTGCATTGAAATATCAAATATTTTATTAACAATACTACATGATTCAATAAATGCATTTCCCCCACATCACCGTACACCAAATAAAATTCTTTTCCAGTTTAATTCCTTTAAAATCGGCAAGTTCATCACATTATCTATGATTTCCCATATCAACTGAATATGAATTAGCATTTTCCAACTAAAGGGGATTTTCTCAAAAATGGCCTCTACTATAGCAAAGTATGCATTTGTTTTCAATTTGCCATCTTTATCCACAATATGTTCCAATCTGACTATGTCTTTTAATATTAAATCTACATGTTAGAGTGGAAACCATCGAAAACATATGTTTGTTGTTTAAAATAACCTAATTACCCTTATAATTGCATAGATATGTCTTAAATCGCCCACTTCTAACCATATCTCAAATAATCAATAAAATGGCGCTAATAGTTTGAGCTGTCTAATTTAATATTTACAGAAGAAAATGAATTTCACTCCTATAATTCCCCCCTAAAATGAGCATACACATGCTTTCTTAGCAGTCAGGTTAAATAAACCATCATCAGGGAAATAAATGTTAAATTCAATTCAATATCTAACCTGACAGTGGCGTATATCTAGGGGGTGGGGGATTAACGTGCCCCCGTGGCGGCACTTGCCGGGGGCGCAAAAACGCAAAGGTGAAAGAAAAAAAAAGGTGAAATGAAGTGATATCATAATCCACAAGGTAAATGCACTAGAAATCTAGTTTTTGAGGGTTTGAAATGCGAAAATTTTCTAAAGCTCAGTCGCTTTTCTCCCTTGCATAATTATTTTCTTTCAGGAATCTCGTAATTTCGCGCCCCAGTATATACATACTGTAGTTTTAAAAAAGCTTAACACGGCGCTTCATTAAATTTTAAATATTTGCGCCCCTGGGTAGTACTTGCCTTTAATCGGACATCATTATATAATCCCAAGCATCTAAAGGCTATAAATCTAAGCATCAAATATGTTATGTACAACTGAAAATTACGTGTGGGAATAAAAAAGAGAAATACAACTTTCACTTTGTTTTTCTAAATAATGTTGGAGGAAAAAAATTCGAGCGGAGGGGGATTCGTGCCTGTAAGCATCTAGAGGGATGACCCACATGATTTGTCATCTCTCTCTCTCTCTCTCTCTCTCTCTCCTCTTCTTATTTTCTTTGCAGATGGGGACACCGCCCCTCCCCCCCCCCCCCCATCGCTACACCAGGATCCATCAAACGATATACATGGATACCCCTCAGGCTGGAGAGACGGAATGGTTTGCCAGAGTCATCACCATTGGCAAGTTGTATTATTTCCTTCGTATTCAAAATGGAGGTGGAGGCATATACCGTCACTCTTATCTGCCTCAAAAGACGCTCAGCTCATACAGTGTCCATGCAGTATATCGTTGACCGTACCGGCGGGGGATAAGATTGAACAAGCTAGGCCATCTATATGGTTCAAGGATGTTAAAATGAGGATTGTCTCCTTTTCATCTTAATCGTTGCCCCCTTCTATCTCTCCCCCTCCCCTTCCCCATCTCGTAATTTCATTCTTCCTCCTTCACACATCTCGTCATCCTTAGAATATTAAAATTGGCCGACAATAAGTATAGAACAAATTGCAAAAAGGATCCTAAGTTTCTTTCATAAAAGACCTAAAGCTTGAAAGCAATGTTTCCAACTTTCTACATTTAACCCCCCCCCCCCTTTTTTTTTAAATGCTTGTCAGAGAATTTGGGAGGAAAACGGGACTACAAAAATCCGATTACCTTTTTTTTCCTTCTTTTTTTTATGTCAGAGAATTCCACATTCTGATATTTGTGCCCCCTCTTTTAACAAAATCCTGGATACGCCCCGCTGGCTAGAATAGAAAGAGTAGGCCTACTATATATACTCAACCAAAAAATAAGTTCTCCCTTGTAATTTTTTAATACAAAATATATCTTTATAATGAAATTATGGATTTATTGCAGTTGTGCACTTTTCGTCGCTAATGCATTGCAGTTTTTACACTTGTTTCAGTTCTTTTCATCTTTTATTCATGTAAAGATGGTTAATTTGCCATTCAAATTCTTGAAACTGCACTCGGAAATCACGATTTTATGATGCAGTTTCATGAATTTGAATTATAAGTTATGCGCCTCATGAACAAAAGAAGTGAATAGTACACATTTTCGTACCGACTGCACTAAAAGCCATAATTTCATTATGAAAGAACTATTAATTGCTCACACATAATCAATAAGAACTTGGGTAAGAAAATTCAGCATACTTTCCTTTTTAAATAACCAAATTTTATGTAATATTTCTTGAGTTATATTAAAAAGTGTCAAGGGGAACTTTTTGGTTGAGTATCACCAGACATCAGCATGATTAAATTCACAATGACGTCTTAAAGCTACCGTAGTTGTTGATAACACAGAAATATGGCGAATTATAAGGCAACGTGTAACTGGTGGTGAGTCTTTTTTTTTAAATATTTGATCATGTTATTGTTATTTCTTATCGTAATACACTAATTACATCTGTAATTCAGATATTCATTTCGCTTCAGAATCTGTTGAAATTGTAAAGAAACTAGCGGGAGGCTGATACAGGGCTGGGTGCGAGAGATAAATATGAAGATTGAGAGTCGAGTGAGAGTTTGCTGTATTGTGATTTGTGTGTGTACTGTGGCCTGCGCCTGTTCTGTGCCTAGTGGTGTGGATGCCGATGTGCGGTGGAATCGCTTTTTCAGCCAGGCCCAGAGCTCCGAGACGAGTACGAGTTATGTATAGTCATAATTATACCATCAGCTAATGAGAACAAACTTTTACAGGAACTTGTTTTCTATTGATTACCCCAAGGCATTAGCTGATGGTTTCCTCTACTTTTGGGTTTTTTTTTTACTTTCTCTTTGACTTTAGACCTGGCTTGGCATGCTTGGCCGTTACTGCGGCAGCCCGAACACGTAGTGTTCGGGCTGCGATGAGCAGTCCTTTGGTTGCTTGGAGTTCTCTTAATTACAAGGTCGTTTGTCAAAATGATAGCCATGAAACATGACATTATTTGATTTTAGGCTATTTTAGGTACTTACAATACTTTGCGTTTGACTGTCGTCTTTCTTTTCAATGAGGATGATACAAAAAAAGGCATATTTATCTCCAAGAGCCTGTAGTAAAAGCTTCCGAAGTTCGGTGTTTTGCTTGCAATGCGCATGCGTCAACAGCTCCAATAATTACGTCATCTTCTTCTTCTTCTTCTTTCGTTGTATGGTATCGGCAATCAGTCAAATTTGACTATTGTTGCCAATGACGTTATGCATGTAATTCAAATTCAGTATTTCTGACTCCTTCTCTCTTTTAATTTACATTTAGAATCAAGTAAACAATTAATACTGTATATGCATCTGTATTTAAAGCGTAATAAGAAAATAACAAAACACCACATGCTTCAGCTCAGTTCCAACTCGCGCTTGCCTAGCCCTTTCATAGATGCAATCTTGCCGACAAGAAGGGAGCATTATGAATATTCATTAAGACGAGTGGCAGGCAATGAGCTCGAGCTCGAGCTCGAGTGCTAACGATCGGTGGATTGTGAGACAGTAGGGACATTGTGGAAATTATGTAGCGTTCTGTTTAATCTTCCAATTCTTAAAGAATTAAGTTGGAAGAATATCCATATTGGGGTAGATGAGGCAGCTGAAAATAGACAATTAGTTAATCATATAATTTTACTAATTAAATATTTAATATACCTTGGGAGAGGAAACAATAAGCTACCGAATGCGGAAGAGATAACGAGAAAAGATACTTAAGAGTAAAGAAGAAGAAAAGAAGATAGCATTCGAGCGAAACACATTATAAAAAATGGGAAAATCTAAAAGTATTATGCACTAATCAAAACCAGAAAGATGATGGGAGGGGGCTGCCGGGTTCACCCACTCAGGGGCTTGATCGATCCTCGCCGCTGTAGACTCCCTCTTTGTTTTTTGTTTGTTTGTTTGTTTTTTGTTTTTTGTTTTTTCTTTGTTTAGTTTTTTGCCTTTTGATTTCTGTTTGTTTTTGTGGGTGGGAGGGAGTGGTTATTTTTAATTATGTTTATTGTTCGTCGTCTGTCCTGTGACATTTTTAGGGGCGGGGGGGGGGGGGGGGGGCATGGCCAAATCAATTTCTGATTCATTCAGGTGATATAAGTTAGACTATTCAAATATTAGGTTATATTTGCAATATGATACTATGTTTTAAATTTAGTTTGTTTAAATTTAGATTTATTCAGGTGATATAAGTTTGAATATTCTAATATTAGGTTATATAATATTATACTATGTTTTATGAAGTTATATTAATGTGTTATAACTTTGCAAGTTTCATGATTCGACTTATGTTAATGTTGAGATATATTTTTTTTTGTATGATTGAACTGTTATGCGCTATATAAGAATTGTTTATTATTATTATTATTAGCAAATTTAGGGTTATGTTGTCTTTCAATTACACTGGCCCATTATAGAGATAGCAAGGACTGGGGGGTAAAAGTTCAGTATCTCAGCAGCATCATGACCATGTTTTTTTTTAATGTTTTTTTTCTTCAAATTGATATAATTCATGTAATTCATATATGCATATGTTTGAGTGCTAATCAGGCAATAAAAAGCCATGGAGATGAAATTTCTATGCATTTCTATGTAGGAAGCTCTTAATAAACATTATGAAAGGAAAAAATGGAAGTGATTTCCATTCTTATTATAATACTGAAAATTAGATAAGAAAAGTTGTATTTCTTTTCAACATGAATATTATTTTTTTTTAATTTGCTATTTCAGGTTGTTATCTGGATTACTATTCAGTTATAATAGATTATAATAACATCTTACAGAACATATTATAGCTTATAATCAAAGAACATGAGGAAATGCATTTCCTGTTTGTTTTTGTATACAAAACTATAACATTTTCCGTTTGGGGCTTACAAGGTCGCAAAGGTCACATGACTTGGTTTGGGCACAACACATTTTCTTAAACTTCGCTTTGTTATCATTTGTTAAGCCTTTCTATGCTGATAAAAGTAATCTTTGTCATTATGTTAAATACCTTCAATATCAGCTGCAGTCATTTCTTTCATAGGAAGCAGGGCTACTGCACATATTCCCTTGTCTCTCCATTTCGCCACTTGGTCAATCATCAAACTCTTAAGAGGAGTTATCACTATTGTCATGTGGTGCTCTGCTGGATGTATCTAGATACATTTATTTCTTTAGTATTACATTTCATACATTATGGCCTTCATTAATATGTTTTAATTCATAACACTAAATAAACTGATAATTTTAAAGAAAAATATTGATTATGCCATCGTGTTTCTTTTGTGTTTTGCTGTTGTTCGGTATTACAATAGATGTATTAGTCAATGTGATTTCATTTTTTATTTCAAAATTGGTAATTTAATCCATTTCATTTCAATTTAATTTCATGTTCTTTGTTTCAGTACAAACCATGATAAAAAGCGTACAAAATATAGCATTAAAAATATATATTATATTGCAAACATTGAAAATGCAAATTCAATATAAGAATACATGTAAATTAGCAATACGTAAATACGTAAATACAAACAAACATTAGCAAAAATGACAGTGGTGCATCGGGGGGGGGGGGGGGGGTCTCTGGCCCCTTACCCTGGGGAAAAGATGGCAGGAGAAAACGCTGATGACCTTTTTGTTTATTATTATTTTTTGCTTGTCAGAAAAGTTTGGAGTAAGAAGACTGCCCCAAAATGCTGATGACCACTTGTCTGCTTGTCAGAGCATTTTAAGAATATTGCGCCCCCTTCCCTCAGAAATTCCTGGATCCTGCACTGACGAAGGAATCACACTGGATAAATTTAAAATGAAATATGTTATCAGTTTTAATTTGATATAGTAGAAAAAATAAATAAAGTTACAGTGCTAATCAACAAACAAAATAGATATAAAATTTGTTCAGAGGCTAAAGTACATAATTAGAGTTTATAAAACCTCATCCATACTTTATCCATTAGTTTGTGGTGCAGAGCAAAGCATGTGCTTTTTCCAAAGCCAGTTGGGAGTATAATGAAGGTGTCCTTTTGAGTTGCTGCCTGCTTCAGTGCCTTTATTTGTTGCTCTTTAAGTTTGAAGTTCACCTCTTCTTGCAAATCTCGTATTAAACCCTCCATTGTTTCCATCAAATACCACATATAAAAGTTGTTCAACAATTATACAAAACTGTATTATACTGTAGAATGGTTATTGTCTTGTAATATATAATTATATAATTCAGTTATATACGTAGGCCTATGTATATAAATATATATTTGTAAAGTTATTTTGATATATGTTTATTTGAATGTAAGCAAAATGATTTTTCATTACTGGACAATTAATTGAAATTTAACTGAATTGGATTGAACTATTTATCACTATTATGCATATTCATGTATCCTAATGCATATTCATTATTCCTGCGACGAAAATTATGACGTCATCGTAATAAATAGTCATAGGCGCATGCGCAGTTCCTTATTTTCCATTTTGCTTAACAACATGGCGAATGGGACTGATTTCAAAAATTGAGAGTAAAAAAGTGAGATTCATCGATTCTACACATTTTTTAAGGAAAAGCTGATTCACGCAAAGCCTGTTTAGGTAAGTGGCATCGTATATATGATACTTTACTTTAAAAAAAAATAATAGATATTCATTTTTTCAATGGTTATTTGAACATTGGTAAATTGTGAGATCCACCGAATCGTACTGGTTTCACTCAGGACGCTGCCACTTCGTGGCAGCGTCCCGGGGCTAGCTTGGTCTTTGATCTGCTTCGTAATACCTTAGGCCTAGTATAGATAGTCTAAAAAAAGTTACTTGTTAAGTTGTTGTAGAACTAGAAATTTTAGGGTCTACTATCAGTTATCATCCAACTAGACCTACTAACTCAACTACTGTTACAGTTAGATCTATGCTATTTCATGTATTTATAATCCTGAATTGGAAATTAATTGAAATAAAGGCCAAAGGCAAAGTCGTTATTATGCCCAGCCGCCATTAAATCCGCCTGAACAAGTGAATAATTAGTCAAGTTTCTTGGTTTTCATTGTTGAAATTCAGTTATTTATAACGGAATAAATGCTATCGTTATCGATTCATAACTGAAAAAATTATCAGCAAGAAAGAGCGGGATTCGAACCCCGGGACCTTAAACGCGAGTGCAGTGTAGAAAGAGAATACTTTGACAGTCTGACCAGACGCCTTTACCACTAGACCACGAGCAATTGACAGCGAATCTGATCTTGCTGCACTATATACCTCCGCTCCATACAAATCCTATCTATACCTCCGTTCTGCTGTTTTTTGATATCCTAGGTAGGATTCTTGCCAATTTGAGGATTACTGGGCATATTAGCTATAATAGCCGAAATAAATTACTGTCTATCATGTCTGTGTATTGATCTTACTTACCAGTTTTAGAATTGTGGATTTATTTATTTATTATTAGTAGTATTTTTTTGGGGGGGGGGGGGGTAATCGACGAATGGTACATTACCATCGAATCATAAAGAATTAGCATAATTCTTATCTTTATTTCAAAAATTCATTTCAGTTTCAGTTATTGGAAATAAAACTACATGTAAATTTCTAAAACTTATTTGAATTGAGCTTTGGCCTTGCTTGGTGAGTTCATTTGGTGCCACTGTCCTGTGTATTTTGCAAATCCGATGACAAGTTTTTACCCATAATTTATCAGAGGAATTTTGTTTGTTCATGTTTGTTTTCTGTTGCTTTTTGGAAAATTTTCATTCAACTTGTCAGCAAATATGATTAAAGAACTAGATCCCCAATCGAAAATGGTGTAACAAAGTGATGCTCTTTAACGAAAAACTACAATCTGTATCATAAGGAAGTGTGTGAAGTCTCCGCATGGAATTTCATCTTAATAATTGAATAGAAAAGTGTGAATATTCCGTAGTTACGACCTGCGTCGTTGTTGTTGTTGTTCTGAGATCTGAGAGGATGCCCAAAAGACCAAAATATTTGTTTGAAGGAATTAATTTATGTATGGATCATAGATATAGATCTACCTAAAGAATACATTCTTTGCTGATTTCTTTCCCCCCTGGAAAATGGAGGCATCAGCTGAAAAAGCAAAGGTCATGCACAGTCAGCATTGTTGATGTTTTCTGATTTGATTCCTGATGTATACTGTACACTGATGCTTTGTTTGTGTTTAATGTGAAAAAAACATGAATACATTCAATTTCAAAATGTTATTTTGACTACATTATTTTTAGTATTAATGTCGTGAAAATATGGAAAGTATGCGCATTTCAACTTTACAATGTGAAAATTTCAGTTAGGTTGGAGTCTTTTTTTCCCCTTTTTTTTTTTCCTTTTTTTTTTTCCTTTTTTTTTTGTTATGCCTATTATCAAGCAAAAAAAATTTTTTTCTCAAAAACTTAAAAAAAAATACATCTCCAGTTGTGGCCAGTGGCAAAAGTACTGAGGAATGGTGAGAAATTTTCCTCTGGAAAGCTGTGAAAGACCTCGGGTAAAAAAAAAGAGAAAATATTTGCCCAGATGAAATCTCACTTCTACTGTAGCATACCCCCCCCCCCCCCCACTGAAAAAAAAAGGTCATAGGTGAACAAAAGGTATTTTTTTTACACTGGTTGTGGCATTTTAAAGAAGTAATTGCACAAGGAGGCAGTTGACTGGATCAGCTGGGAGGGGTGGGAACAAGATGAACTTGTAACCATTTGTACTTTGGTTAGGAAGAGGTTCATCGTGGTGAAAGATGAAGACGAAAAGTTGATCAGTTGTCTCTTGATGTGCAAACGAGGAAAGCTACGACGTTTCGACCGCTACTACTAGTCTTCGTCAGGCAATGAGCATAGACTTCGCTGCGCGCACGTTATATAGCAGCGGCGGGGGTCCGGGGAGCCCGGTTGAGCCCAGGTGCGTGCTATTGTTTGTCTCTACTCTACTCGGCAAACCGGATGGAACCAGTTAGAGACAGCCCTGCCCCCCCCCCCCCCCCGCACCGGCGGGGCCGAACAATGACATCGTGTCCGGTGATTGGTCAGCGGCACAGACCAATCACAGCGCCCGAGTAGAGACAAACAATAGCACGCACCCAGGCTCCCCCGCCACTGCTATATAACGCGCGTGCAGCAAAGTCTATGCTCATTGCCTGACGAATACTACCAGTGGTCGAAACGTCCTCGTTTCCACATCGTGAGACAACTGATCAACTTTTCGTCTTCATTTGTACTTTGGCCAGTAAGATATTGTGCAAATTAAACCATATTTTTGAAATGTATTCATCTTTGTTCACGCTGCTACTTTTTTCTTTCCTTTTCTTTGCGTAGTAATATGGGATTCATAGAGTTGTCTGTGATGAGCCTTGTGCTTGTTGTTCTTGCTGTACCTGGTTATGCAGTCGACAAGTCAAATTTCAAAACAGTAGATCAATGTGGATTTGCAAAGTAAGTCACCTAATTTAATTAAGATGAATTCATCCCTTGTGGTGTTAATGTAAGTATATTTTTTTTTTGAGATGGTGAATTAAACATATATGGACAAACATTTTTTAGAGATATCTTAATAGAATATAGATTTTATATTTGTTTTGTGATTTAAGTAGATGGAATTCTATTTTAGTGTGAATTACTTACATTGTACATAAACAAGATAATACAGGTATATATCATTCTAAAATTAATTTGGGAAGACAATATATGTGCATATTAATGTATGGTTGATAAACAGGTTGTATATATATATACCTGTCAGTAATACAGCTAGACTGATATACCAGTGGATTGAGTACACATGTTGTTTAGTAAAATCCAAGAAATAACATCATCCAAAATATCAATCAAATATTGATAAGTCATAATTCAAGCTAACCCTCCCGAGCCACCACTTTTTTTTGATAGTTTTTACAAATAAACATTTAAGATTGAAATTTAAACTTAATGATTTGTTTTGATCATTGATAAATTGTGCATAAAATATCTCCCATGGATATAAACTTCATGTAATATCCATAACTGTTTCTATTTCTGGAAGAAAAATGGAGACTTTTTCATTCAGAGACCGTGTTCACTACTTCTTAGGTGAGACTTGCCGAGACGGCATGAAAGGGGTGAATAATCCTTGTATCTCTTTACAGGCGGCACAAGGACATCCCTGAAGGCCAATCACCCTACGCAGCTGTCCTAGATTCCTTCCACATTGAAGAAGATGGAGTGATGAGGGGGAACATCCTCAACACCAAGAATGGTGTCCTCTTCAGTCTAGAGGTCTTTGGCCTTGAGGACAGGATGGTCCGCTTCAGGGTCAATGAACTCAGCCCCATCAGGCCAAGATACGAGGTCCAGGATGTACTGGTCATAGAACCAACCCCTATCAGGTAATATACATGAACAGTGTATAAAGCCTTATTTACATGCTGCATGGTAAATAGTCTAAGGCAAGACTGCCTCCAGGATCAGTTTACATGTAAATGAATGTCAAGTGTGGGTAAAAAAATAATAGCCGTGTGCATCACAGGTTCCCCACATACTCTGAAATCTGTGGGTTATAATATAGATTTATGATGTGCAATAAGCTTATTTTATATAAATTAATTTTCCTTGTAGGGTGTTTTATGCAGTTAACTTGGTTGTGTTTTTGAATGTCTTGTTCTGTCTTGTTTTGCTATCTTGTTCCTTTTAACATGTTTTCTTTTGTTATCACTTTGTGACTAGGTGACATATGTAACACATATAGATGAGCAAATGTTCTTGTTGCATCTTTTTGCTCAAAAGCTTACATCTCTTCTATCAGTGGACAAATACATCGACGCCAAAATTGATTTAGCTTAGGACCTACCCCATAAGAGCTCTGGAAATAATGTTAGAATAAAAAATAAATAAATAAAACACTACATAGAAGAAGTCTTGTATCTCACTCCCCTGTTGAAAATCCAAAGAGAGTTCCTTCCTGCAAGCAAACATTTGGTATAATGTCCAGATGATCAACTTATTGTTATACCCGCCAAACGAAGTTTGAAGGGGGTATATAGGAATCAGTCGATGGTTGGGCGGTCGGGCGGGCGGGCGGTCGGTCGGTCCGTTGCAAATCTTGCGGATCGAACTACTTCCTCAGTTTTTGACCGAAAGTCATGAAATTTGGTACACACATTGGTCTTGGTGGGAAGATGTGCAAGACATATTTTTCGGATGAGTCGGAATCTGTGTTGCCATGGTAACGGCATATTTATGGCAGAAAATCAAGGAAAACAGCTTGCGGATCGAACTACTTCCTCAGTTTTTGACCGAAAGTCATGAAATTTGGTACACACATTGGTCTTGGTGGGAAGATGTGCAAGACATATTTTTCGGATGAGTCGGAATATGCGTTGCCATGGTAACGGCATATTTATGGCAGAAAATCAAGGAAACACATTGCGGATCGAACTACTTCCTCAGTTTTTGACCGAAAGTCATGAAATTTGGTACACACATTGGTCTTGGTGGGAAGATGTGTACAACATATTTTTCGGATGAGTCGGAATCTGCGTTGCCATGGTAACGGCATATCTATGGCAGTAAATCAGGGAAAAATCTTGCGGATCGAACTACTTCCTCAGTTTTCGACCAAAAGTCAAGAAAGGCTGTTCTCACGGGGCGGGGTATTAATCATCATCTTCAGTGATATTTCTAGTTATTATTGTAGAATACATTGTGGACAAGCACATATAGTGAACAGACTTTTAAATGGGCATGATTTCATTTTCATTTGACATTTTTAAAGGTCATGTCAGGAATTAATTCAGTAACTGTAAATTAAATGAAATAGAAAACTGTAAGCTAATTTTCATCTCTGCCTTTCCTTGATCACCCCTATGAAAGATGGACAATCAACAAGCAGGACTCCACGTCCATCGAGGCCACCACCAGCTCGGGCATCACAGTGCTGCTATCCTCGCAGCCATTCCGCATGGACTTCTACGACAACAAGCAGCTCGTCTTCAGCATCAATCCTAGAGGGCTCATGAAGTTTGAGCATCTTCGGGAAAGGAGAAAGTAAGATCAAATAGGATTTGGGGAGCTCAGCAGATGCTCCAATGCCTAGACTAGCGAAAAGGAATCAAGTAAAAAAGAGCACAAAATATCATGGTGGTGGGAAGTGCAATAAATTTTGTAATTATTCTTTTCTAAATTTACTCACTTTGATGGTGTTTGCATGTATTTATATGCCTGTTTGTGTATTGATTTTATTTTGTGAATTTCACTCTATTTACACATTTTTGTTGTGTTGGACAAGTTTTAAAAAGTTACTGTCTGTATATTTTTATTTACATTTCAAACTGTTGATTGGAATCCATCATGAGCATATTCACTGTATGTGTGTGATCTGTGATGATTTAGCAATAACCTGTTTGGAACTTAGTGACCAGGAAGAATGATAACTCTTGTAGCGAGTGGAGGAAATTAATAGTTTGGATGACACATGTTCTAGGTGTCTAAAAAAAATAGTGGACAATTTTTTTCATTAATAACTCAAAAATTATACCTCGTATCAGACTGAGGATTTTTAATTTGACCTTGAATTTTCAAAGAGTGAAAAATCTCATTAAATATTCAGAGCAATATTTAAAGAAAACTTACTCCCAATAAATTTTACATCTTTCAACTTTACAATGTAAAAACCTCAGTCTGATACGAGGTATAATTTTTTAGTTATTAACGATCAAAAAGGACTTTAACACTAACAGGGAACAGTCTACGTGGACCCCCCCCCTTGCTCTCAGGACCCCTAAAATGTCACCATTTCAGTGCAGGCATGGTAGATATGTCCCCTAACCACCAGGAAAAAAGTTTAATGTTTGTCCCTTGGGATGTTTACTGGTCCATCAATATATCAATATTAAATGCTATGCCAGACATGACAAGTGAGGCTTCTTCCTAGATTAAGTAATGAGAATAAGAAAATGCAAAAAAAAATCATTTGAATGAAAGAGAAAACACATCGATTTTTCTTTCATATAAAGCATTTCTTTCCACACAACCCCCCCCCCCCCCCAATGCCCCAACCTCTTCAAGTATAGTAAATTAGCACATTTTCTATTTTTTATGATTTCACGTATTCAGATGTTTTCCCAGTTTTTCTTCCAACTTTTAGTCAGTCATCTTGCTGGTATACCACAATATTTCCGAAGAACCTAGCATGCTACTTCATACCTCAGCTCAAAAGATATTTTTCTTCTGATATCTTTTACCAATTTGACATTCATTATGCTTTAGACCTCAGAATCTAAAGATCTTGTACATACATGTAAAGCGCAACGTAGGGGGCTTTTGCTAAACAGTCGGGTAACGTCGCGTCGCGTTGGTAGAAATTTTCGAACATTTTTCAGGAAGGTGTCTTCAAGGGGACAAATTGAAAAAGAGTCCATCTCAGTATTATTTTTCCCGTTTTCAGGCTAAAAACGACAAACAAGGGAAGAAAGAAAACAATAGAAGGATAATGCAAAGAAAAACATGAACTATAACGAGAGAATAGAAGGGTAGGAAGGATGGAAGAAAATATAATGAAAGGAAACAAAGAATACAACAAAAGGTCCGTCCGTCCGTCCGTGTGTGCTCAAAAAGTTAGAAAATGCTACTTCTCCGTCATTTCTTGGCCGATTTTGATTCTGATTGTTTTAGCTGATAGGGCTGAGTGGGGGCTTCCAAACTTCTACACAAAATCATGAAATTCATCAATTATGCAAATTTATGCAAATTTATTCAAAATCGACGAAAAATGCTACTTCTCCTCTATTTCACACCGTATTTTGAATCTGATTGTTTTACTAGGGCTGGGTAGGGGCTGTCAAACCTCTACACAGAATTTTGAAATTCATTAATTATGCAAATTTATTCTAATTTATTCAAAATCAACAGAAAATGCATTTATAATCATAAAACATTAATTTGATAATTCATTTCTCACATTTATCTTCAAGGTTCTATCAGAAATTACATAAATTAACAGCCATTCCACAGATCTACACTTCTGGCGGGGACATATATTACGCATCGCGTAATTACTAATTCAGTTGTTTTTAATCCTTTTATTAATTTTTTCTTTCCACATTTCCTTTCATTACGTTATTGTTTTATTGCTTTTATCATTTTGTTTTCCATCTTTCATAATGTTACTGTTTATATTTATTCTTTTTATCCTCTTTTTTTTATTGCTTTCCATCTTCACTTTGTTATTCTTTGTTCCCTTTTATTATCTTCTCTTCCACCTTTCTTCATGTTTATATTTATCTTATCATTTTGTCATTTCTTGCTTTTATCCTTATATCAATTATCTTTACATCCTTCCTCTCGTTATATTCTTTGTTTCCTGTTATCATTTTCTCCCCCACCTTCCTCACGTTAATCTTTATCCTTCTATCATTTCTCTCTCTATCTTTCATATTATTCTTTTTAAAATCATTTTCTGCTTCCCATCTTTACTTACTTCCCTTAAAACATTCTTTGCTTTTATCCTATCATTTTGTTTTCCTTTCATCTTTTCTTTCGTTATGTTATTCCTTTATTCAAATTATCATCTTCTCTTCTATCTTTCCTTATGTTACTCTTAATATCTTTATCCTTCTATCATTTATGTCTCTATCTTTCTTTATGTTATTTGTTTTTATCCACTTATTTTTACTTTCCAACTTTCCTTTTGTTGTATTCTTTGTTTCCTTTCATCATATTTTCTTCCATCCTTCCTACCCTTCTATTCTCTCTTTATAGTTCATGTTTTTCTTTGCATTATCCTTCTATTGTTTTCTTTATTCCCTTGTTTGTCGTTTTTAGCCTGAAAACGGGAAAAAAAATCATACTGAGATGGACTCTTTTTCAATTTGTCCCCTTGAAGACACCTTCCTGAAAAATGTTCGAAAATTTCTACCAACGCGACGCGACGTTACCCGACTGTTTAGCAAAAGCCACGTATAGTACCAGTCACCATCATGATAATGCATTTTGATAATTCATATTTTAGATGGTTGTTTGTTTAATCTCTTCAGAGAATATATTAAAGTGATTTGGTAACTTTGTAGAGGCTTGATAAGATCTGAGATGTAAAAATGAAGCCCAGGGGGAAAAAAGCACTTCAAAATCATCATATCCTTCACAAAAGTAAACATATGCAAGTGACCGGAAATGCCAGACTCATTTTCCCCCATAGACTCAGTGTTAGACTAAAGCGTAAATGGGAATATTCAGTCATAGATATCTTAATAATAGCATTATATTTTTGAAAACCTTTCTATGCCTGGCTATTTATTTATCCTTCTGAACATCATTATAAAAAACAGATATCAAAATTCGACAATGTATTAAATCAAGCCTCCACAAAGTTACCGAATCCCTTTAAATTATGATTTGATACAAACGTAATAACAAGGGGTCCACACGACATGAGGTAATATGAATGATGACCGTGTAGGGAAAAAAATCAACAACAAAAATGATTAGAATCACCTGACTTCTTGAAAATGTATATATTTGGTCTGACTGGTACTGTAATAGTTCAGCTTTGATGTTGTTTGTCTAGCTTCCTTCATTGTTTCCCTACATTCGTTAAAATGGTAGATTCAGTGCTTTGTATAGTATCAAGTGCTCTCTTGTCGATGTGGGTTTATTCCTCTGCTTGGTGAAATCGCTTTTCCCTGTGCCAACTACATTATACATGTAATGTAGCTATGCTATGCTGTCCATCGGAAAGTTTCTTGATATTTTGAGGAAAAAGAAATGTGTACATGCAACCGTGAACCTGCTGTCATTAGCGTGACATGTCAATGGATGTTGCAAGTCGGGCAAGCATCCATGTGAAATATAAGAGCAGTACACTAACAACATATATCCCAATTTAACCTAATATCACTTGTTATTGATGCTAAAGCAAGTGGCAGATTCACAATGCAACATAGTTTATAATTTAACATTGTGTATGCATTACTGGTATTCTGTTTATGTGCAAAGTTCCAATTAATATACAGGGAATGCTATTTTTCTGTAATTGCACGATTTCATCAGTGTGTGTGTATGTGTGCTTCATACTGTAATTAATCTGTCT
Organism: Heliocidaris erythrogramma; assembly: GCA_025617745.1. Lineage (NCBI taxonomy): Eukaryota > Metazoa > Echinodermata > Echinoidea > Camarodonta > Echinometridae > Heliocidaris > Heliocidaris erythrogramma. The sequence continues at coordinate 46,025,007 of CM046855.1, read as the reverse complement.
TTTCGCAGTTCAGACTTAGTATGATGGATGAAACTTTATTTATCACCTTGTTGAATAGCAACCACATAGTAAAAGTTCCTCATTCGGCTCTTTAATGCATTCACTGTGTGTTTGCATGGGCAGTTTTTGCTTGGCTGGGGACCGCTTCGGTAATGTACGCAAATTTTATGCATACCTTTCAAACAAAGGTTGTTCTTGACAACCTGAAAGCTTGCCGGGCATAGCAACAAATAATGTATGCAAACTGGATTCCAAGCATTGAGGCTCATTTATAAAAAGCATGTTCATGGAATAGCTCGTCACTCGGTGCTCAGAGAATATATGTGCATAAATTTGTATACATTACAGAAGCGGTCTATTGAAAGTTGCTTATTGAACAGTAAAATATGCGTTTCGAATTGTGTACATGTACATGTACATGTACATACACATGTAATCTATATGCTGGTACTTTGTAGAAGGTTGCAACCCAAAAAGCAACCCAAATGAAAGTTTATTCCTGTTGATGTGCAAGGATGCATACAACTAATATTCTGTTATTTAAACATCTAGATATGTGTCATAGATTTTTAAATGTTTTTGGAAATATTTTCCCCAACCACCTAAGCTCCACCCTAAAAAAAGTGCTCCAGATCTCATTCCTGCAATGACATCATCTGTCAATCATCAGTCAGCTACACTAACATTCTACAATAGACAGTGGAATGTAATTTCCCCCAGCTCAGCACATGCTGACAATAGAATTGCATGCTTTCAAACAATACCTCCTCATTATCATTCTTTTCCTGGTGATGCTACAGCATGTCTGACATAGCAACTCGTATGTAGGCATTGTATGGTCTATTCAAACAGGTGGTCATCTCTGGCAAAGCTACATACCACTGTCTCTCCTTAGCTCACTAATGATTGACAGATGATGTCATTGCTGGAATGAGATCTGGGGCATTTTTGGGGTGGAGCTTAGCATGTTTGAGAAAGTGATTTTAAATAATTTTTAGCTTAGCATGTTTGAGAAAATGATTTTAAATAATTTTTAGCTCATCCGGCCCGAATGGGCCAAATGAGCTTATGCCGTGGCGAGGCGTCCGTTGTTCGTTGTCCGTCTGTCCGTCGTCCGTCCACAATTTCAAAATGCTTCTTCTTCGCCATTTCTTACCAGATTTTAATTCCGTTTGCTTTATATGATAGCACTAGGTGGGGGATTCGAAACTTCTACACAGAATTTTGAAACTCATTTCATATGCTAATCTATGCGCATTTCTCAAAAATCAAAAAAATTGCTTCTCCTTATTTATTGACCGATTTCAATTTTTTTTGTTCCATCTGAAAGACTTTCATGAGGTTCATTGAACTTCTACACGGAATTTTGAAATTTTGTCTACAAAATTAATTATGCTAATTTATGCGATATTTATTCAAAAATCACAAAAATTGCTTCTCCTTATTTATTGACCGATTTCAATTTTTTTGGTTCCATCTGAAAGACTTTCATGAGGTTCATTGAACTTGTACACGGAATTTTGAAATTTTGTCTACAAAATTAATTATGCTATTTATGCGCATTTCTCAAAAATCACAAAAATTGCTTCTCCTTCCTCATTTATTGACCGATTTCAATTTTTTTTGTTCCATCTGAAAGACTTTCATGAGGTTCATTGAACTTCTACACGGAATTTTGAAATTTTGTCTACAAAATTAATTATGCTAATTTATGCGATATTTATTCAAAAATCACAAAAATCATAAAAATTGCTTATTTATTGAGCGATTTCGATTTTTTTTTTCCATCTAAAAGACTTTCATGAGGTTCAAATTTCTACTTGGAATTTGAAATTTTGTCTAGAAAATGATAATTTATGCGAAATTTATTAAAAAGATCACAAAAATGGCTTATGCACTCTTTATTGTATTACACAATAATGAGTTTTGGCATAGCACCCATCGGTGTGTGTGGACGTGGTACTACTCCCGAGTTCTACAGGCTGCAATAGAGAACTAGTTCACCCTTTCGGCCCTAGTTTTCAAGGTGAAATGCTGTTACTGATGTAAGAAAATTGTTGAAAGAAGTCCATTATGTGTACTGTAAAGTAACCTCTATATTTTGACATTTTTTTTCAACATTTCATGTTTTGTGCTGTCTCCTTCCAAAACCATATTTAGCCAGATTTGCAATAGGCACTTCATCATCTGTACATGCATGTAACCAATACATGTACATTTCATGTATTCATTACAGTGTCTACTCTGTTCAAAGTACAAATTGCTTGAATTTCTTTGCTGGATGCCGGATGAGCACCACATCATTGATGTGCTAGTTCTTAATGTATGAAACATATTTAGATGTTGAATAACAAAATATAACTTGTATGCATCCCTGCACATCAACAGGAATCAACTTGCATTTGGGTTGCAGGGGACTTTTAAGGAAATTAGAGCACTATTTTACTAACATGGATCTCAAGACATGTTTCTTAGCACTTTCAGATTGCAAAATACAGACAGAAAAATATCTCAATTTAATACTGTCCCTGCGATGTGAGGTACCTTTGCTTACTGACAGCTTAACTTTTTGGTGAAATGAAATGTAGATTTCATTCCTTGAATATCAAGAAAAAAATCTAACAAATGGACATGGCCCATATCAATACATAGTTTCATGAAGCTCTTGTAAAACACTTGATGTTGTTTAGTCCAGAGTGTGCAATATATCATTGCATACACACCCTTGTAAAATATATACCTGTAATCTTTCTACATCATTCATATAAATTTAACAGTAATCTTTCATTGTCTGTTGGTATCTGTTGATACGGCGATAACATCCTGTGTTTATAGTTCATGTCCATGCATGCTACACTGTACGTGTATTGCATTACCGGTACATTTTAATGTCACTGTGTTGTAACATTAGCATGATACTCAATAGACTCTTTGGGACAATGTAAGAGTTGTTAGACACCCAATACTTCGATGCCCAGCACACTTACATTTATACACTATTCTGAGACCAGTGTGTGGAATCGATTAGCATTTTTGCTTGAGATAAGTTCAGTAGATACACCAAGAAATCAGATTTTCACTTAATCCTTTGCCTTAATCTATCTGTGTATTACCTCTTATCAAAACTTAAATTTATGAATACCGAAGGATTTAAAAAAAAAATCAAAAACAAAGTTCTGAATTTTGAAGATGAAGCTTCCAGGACTCTCTATTGTAGATAATTGAGAAGTGATGATTTTCAGCCTTTTGAATACTGAGCATTTATTGTGATTTATTGGCAACTCTGCATTGATACTTGAACAGTGCATTGTCAGAGATAATTATTCATATCTGGTCTCTTATATACGCTAGACTAATCTACCATTTCATTCCTTAGATGTAGCAATGGTTGTGACACTGTATTGAAAGGAATCTTGAAGCATTACAAGATAGGTGCTAAAAATCCCCTTTAGAAAAAAAGTGGCACTAAGGGCCCTTTCTTAATAGTTCATAAATAATAATCCATTCATTCTTCATTTCACATAAATTGCATAATCAAAAGGGCAAACAGTCAAAACATTAATGATCTTTTAATACTGAGGAATGTGTGGTGTCTAACAATCCTTACCTTGTCTTACTCATTAACCTGTATCCCAGCACTTTGGACCAGGGTGAAGAAGGCCCTGGTCTACTTGACCTTGCTAAAGATGCCATTCTTGATTTGGTTGGTTACAGATCCGAGGAGGACCAAGACCAGCCGGTGAGTAGTCTTGCTTTTTTCATCTCAATTTTAGTACTTCTTTAGTCCTTCTGTTAGTCTTTCAAACGTTTGGCTTCATAGAATGCTTCCAAAGACAAATCCGAGCCTTTGATATATTTTTCCCTTTCAATTTGCAACTTTTCTTCTTCTTGTTTTAATCATTCTTTTTTTTTCCTGAAGTGTTGCCTTTTGCAGCAGTGCAAAATAGTCCTTTTGATGTTTAAGTCCTTCGATGAAAAAAATGTGTGCCTCAAATTTTACAGATTGTGATTAAAAATGTGTTCAGTTCTTTCCTACTTTTTAAAAAGTTACTAATATTGGGAAATATTAGTAATTTTTATTAGAATGAGTGTCCCTTTATTCAAACTTTATTAGTTCATTCTTGTGTTTAATAGGCAAGTCAAAAAAGGAGGGAGCATGTCTCTTCTCAATAAAATTTCCCCCCTCCTGAATACTTTTTGCTTTATATTCTACACATCTGTCCTTTATGTGAATAGTGAATAGTAAATCACTGGTGGTGAAATGGTGGAGGGAACAAGAATTGCAAAATCGTTTAAATTACATGTCTTTGCTTTCTTTAAAATTGCTTGCATTTTATAACCCTGTCGCACCCACAGTTTGATCAATTTGCAAGGTGCAGTCAACTTTCTTCCTTTTAACCAGTCGAAATCCAGTTTTCAGCCATGTTGCTAAACTTGCTATAGGCATGCTTGTGGTTTTGTTATCTTGACTTTCTATGACAAGGTTGTAAGTTCAAACCCTGGCCTGCATTTCATCTTCAGTCGTCTCTCTGTACCCAGGTGTTGTCTATATATGTAGGTACATGTGTACATGCACTCGGTAGGAAAACAGAGGTTGGAAAACAACATCCTTGAATGTTTTAGTGCTTCATTATTTACAGAGCAGAAGCCAGGGCAAAAGTTTCCAAATTGCTAATACCTCAGACACACAGCCAATCAGACTTCATAGTGAATTCACACTGACCGATTCTGGACCATTTGGTGGAATGCAATTTTTTGTTCAGTCTATGGCCAATTTGCTCTCAGCCAGTCAGATTCAAGGATTCCAGTAGCTTATAACAATTATTGTAACTTGTTATTGATAACAAGTTTTATGAATGGGGCTCTGGTGTTGGTCTCATTGGTGTGATGAAGGCTGTTTGTTATAACTACATCAGGGCCCTGTTTCATAAAACTTGTTATCGATAGCAAGTTACAATGACTGTTATAAGCTACTGAAATTGTTGCATTTGATTGGCTGTGAGCAAATTTGTCATCGAAATGTGGTAGTTGTTATTGATAACAAGTTTTATGAAACGGAGTCCTGATTGGTTAAAGCTGGAAGAAAAGCACTTGATTGCAGCTTGCGATAGATTGCAACATGGCCCCCTTCGTTGATAATGCGTGGGGTTTATAGTAGTTGGATGAGCATGTTATTGGAAATGGCTCCTTGTGTTGATCAGGCGGAGGAGGGTGCAGAGGAGGTGGAGAACGTGGAGCAGAAGGAGGAGGAGCCCGAGGAGCCAGACGAGCCAGACGAGCCAGACATGTGGGAGGAGACCTTCAAATCGCATACTGACAGGAAACCATATGGTGAGTCCTCATGCTCCTGCGACAATTTCTCTGTGATCAATTTCCTTCACTACACAAATTCTGAACTTTAACCCTGAGCCAGACGCTGTACCTAACCCTAACCCTAAACGTAACCCTAACCAATCACATCGCTAACTTTACTCCTATATCTTTAATGAAATGAAACCCAAAGCAATGTCAGTAGAGCAAATGTTGGATCACCAAGATTTCACGAAGCTTTCTACTGATTGATGGTGCTTTTGCAGTTGGATCCAAAGTGCACAATGCATTTTTAAGGTTTGCAAATCCCATTGCACATTTTTTTTGCCTGCCCAGTTTTATTCAGAGGGCACGAAAAATTGCGCCTTTGGCATGATGGAATATTTCTCTTCTTTATAGAAGTAACATCAGAAGCTCATGTTTTGATTATAACATAGAGGGAAGGGATCCGTAACATACAGAACAATATAGTTTTAGGTGATTGGTAATATTACAAGATGCTGACATTCTTTCTGATATAGTACACATATTATAGAGACAAGTTCCAAAAGCAGCCCTTTGTATATGTGCGTGTGTATGCATTACAGTAGACTTGACAGAGATGACAACGTCAAATAGTCAAAGAAAAGCCAAAGGTGGTTGAGATTGGCCGCCAAGTTGTCTAAATATTATGAATATGCTGAAAATAAAGAAATCAAATTGAAATTGATTTCATGTAAAGTCAGTGAATTAAATTCAGCTCTGTGAAAATTGTTAATTGAATTTCCCCAGTTTCTGGTGTGAATATCTCTTCAGCATTCTTACAATCATTCACTGTTCCTTCTTTTCTGTAGGTCCTTCATCAATTGGAATGGACTTCTCCTTTCCTGGGTTTGAACATGTCTATGGTATCCCAGAACATGCAGATTCCCTGGCCCTCAAGCCAACAGGGTAAGATAACATCTGGAGGACTTGATTTACCCTTTAAAATTCTATTGGAAAATAGTATGATGACTGTGCATACCTTGAGTACAAACTCATCATTGTGATCTGTCCAGAGACGGGTTTAGGATAGTTACCTATCTTCTTCTCAAACGGTTGTCTATCCACTATTAGAAATATCAAGTGAAGTACAAAAATACAGAAATGAATTACACTTGTGATCAGTTATATCTCTGAAGTTACAATGAGCTCAAAGAAGATGAATGAAGTAATAAACTATTTTATCATCCTTCCTGTTTTGATAGTACAAATATCATCAGCATCACCAGTACTATTTTTAAACAGATAGTATAATTTTATATTTTTATATGACTAGAGAAATATAATCATATTTATTTTTGATGATATACTTTGTGAATTAAACGTGCCTTCCCATTGAAATTGCAGATCATCCGATCCATATCGTCTTTACAATTTGGATGTCTTTGAGTATGAAATGGACAAGCGAATGGCTCTCTATGGATCTGTACCATTTATGCAAGCCCACAAGTAAGTTAATATGAAGCTTTTTCCATGTGCCTTTCATATTCTCTCTCGCTCTCTCTCTCTCCATGCCCCTCCCACTCCTTAAAACATTTGTCTTTTCATGACCTCTTTCTATCCCTCTGATCCCATGTATTTCTATGCCTTGAGGCATTATGTCTTTAGATTATCTGTTAATTTAATGATTCATTGTTGTTTTATTAACTGAAATAACTTCAGAACAGTTGGAAGAGATATTGATCAAAGCTTTTTTTTTTTCAAAGCTTTTTTTTTTAGCATACCGTATTCGCCGGCGGAAAGGCCGCACTATTTTCACTCCAAATATGATCCCAAAGTCGGGGTGCGGCCTATGGGCCGCAACAGAGAAAAATAAACTGCCTCCAAAATCACCACACGTATTGGAATGGACGGGACCAACGTTAGATCTAACACTACACTACAGTAGGCCCCCTAAGCCTGTGCTCTATCTCCAACGATGTAGATCTACTTATCTTTCAAGTACTGAAATATTTTCAGTAATAAATATAATTCAGAACTAATAACTACATATCTTATCAATATAGTTACAAACACGGCCTCGTTGGTCTTCCGAGGCTGACAAAGCACTCGTACGAAGCTCTCTATTGAGCTCTAGTAAAGTGCTGAAATCAGCCACCCCGCCCGGTAGATGTTTTCTGTGCTATGGGACGCCAAGTGTGCCCTGACTGCTTCTGTTACAAAATCACCCTGCAATTTTAATTTTGTAACAAAATCAAAAGTGGGGATGGATTTTGTAACAAAATCATTAGTGTGGATTGATTTTGTAACAAAATCACCAGTGGGGATTGATTTTATAACAAAATCATTGATTTTGTAACAAAAGCAGACAGGGTACACTTGGCGCCCCATAGTAGGGGCTTTGTAAGTTTTAATTTGTCTTTTGAGCACACCCTTTGTATGTGTTGAGATCAATGGCACCCCCTCAACCTCCGCGCTATTTCAGTGCGGTTGTATCCTTGCCGGATCCTTCACGGAGATGTATATTTTGTATGGAGAACGGACATTATCGCAGAGGATTTTTCATAGCGCATGTGACGTGCGCGTTACCCTGCATTGTAAGCATAGACCACTGACCTCTACCACAAACCACATCGCTCTCGGAAGAGTAACATGGCCGCGCCCACTTCAAGTGCTCGCACGCGCGGGAATGGGCGATGATCCGTCCAGGTGGTAGAGGTCAGTGGCATAGACATTGTAAGTCATGGCAAAGAGCTTAAAAGCTAAGATAGGGCATTCCCAAAATTTTATGTAACGTAAGTGGCCTCATATGGGGAAGGCCAAGGGCGCCCTTCCCTTGGCCGTTACATCGGACCCTTTACACAATTGGGAGAGTGTCCTATCTTTCTTTTCTCGATCTTTGGTCATGGCAAGCCCATGTTTCAGCTTGCAAATCGTCGTGACGACGTTTTCAATTTCCTCTTCGAAACCATCATGCTGTATTATGTATTTTTCTGTCTTTGGATGTCACATAGGGAACCTTTGATGGAATATGCACCTATGTAAGATATCTCTTCACGGTTTTTTAGAGTGGTGGAAACATTTCCTTTCCAATTTCATTTGTGATTGTGCCTCAATTTGCGAGTTGCATTCACGGTTGATAGTCCTATTTGTTGTCGAACTTTTACTAGGTCTAGGAGACGGCATGTACCGTATACTTACCGGTAGTCTACAAAGATTTATGTGTTTGCGAGGAGTACTAGCGGCTTCGTCAGATTCTCTTCAACTAAAGTTCAACTTTTTAAATTCTTAATGACATAAAGCAAAGACATCTAGGAATAATCATCTTCAAATAGTCAATACAATAAAAAGTTTGGCCCTTGTTTTTTCGTTGTATGATATTTGGGGAGGGGGGGCAAAATTTCTTATGCTTGTGATTTTCCTCATATTTTTTTTTTCTTCAAATGAGTTGTCAAAGTTGGGGTGCGGCCTATCCGACGCTGCGGCCTATCGGCCGGTGAATACGGTATCTAATATATATACTGTAAATGCAGAAATATTCGCGGTACATTAATTTTCACGGATTTCGCGCTATTTTTGGCGGGCGCGAATTCTAGAACACGCAAAAATTTTAGCATGATTTCTTATGCTTGTTTTCAATGGACGCTGCATTGCACGCTTCATCTGATTGATACGTGTTTGCATTTTAAAGTGCGAGTGAGTAATTGTGCAGCGCGAATTAAAGAACCCGGGAATATGTTTTTGGGTCACTCAGCGCGAAAATTTAATCAAGCGAAAATAACGGCCTTTACAGTATGTTTTAATGAAATATAAAGTTTTCATAAAGTAATTATTACGCTATCTGTACAGCATCATTGAAAAATTAGCCGGTTTAAGAGAAAAATAAGTCACATAGAAAGAAATATTTGATTGGCAGTTTGTATGTCAACACAAAAAAATACCTGTGTGAAATCTACATGAGCAGGGGCTTACAAATTTTTTAATTTCCCTGATTCTTATGACAGAAATTTGAAGAGCCAAACTGATCTATAATGTATTTGTTCCATTATTTGTTTTCATATTTTTAGCAAGGAGAGGACAGTTGGCTTGTTCTGGTTGAATGCTGCGGAGACCTACGTTGATATTTCATCTAACACTGCCGACAAGGTAGGGTAGCTTAGCGAAACGTCGTGGCACGTAAAGATGCATATGACACAATTATTCAAAATCAAATTTGATTCTATAGAGGCAGAACTAAAATATTAGGGTGTAGAATTAGTATTTACCTCTTTGAACACTTGTAAGCAAAATAATATGAAAACTTTTATTCAGATATATCTGATTTTAATTTTAGAAGCACAGACAAAACTATCAATTTTCGTCTTTGCATCGTTCCTGCGTCTTTATGCGTCTTTATGCGCCATTGCATTCCACTAAGCTACTTAATTTTAAGTACCATTTTGGACTAAGACTACTTTTAGATTCTCACTTTTTGTGTACTTTTTGTTTGTGTGTTTGTTTGTTTGTTTGTTTTTTGCTGGTATTGCCTGTTAGTCCACCCATTATTGAGAGTACTGTTTTATGAGTCTTCTTTTAATGAATTGTGTATTAATCTATCTAAATTGTAAAAAATGTATTAGTAAGTTTCAAGTAAAATGATAAAGAATTAATGTATCAAAAGAAGATTTGTTTGTTAAACATAAGTTTATTTTCTGTGTCCATTTGGAAAACACTTTGTAATTTTGAAACATGAGGTGTGAGATAATATTTCAACATACATGTAGGTCATTTAAACAGCATGGGATTGCATAATGCTGTAGGGGTAACTATATTTTTTTAAACATTCTTGTGTTAGTCTGTCTTCAGAAAAATGAAAGTAATTCATTTTATTTTATTCATGTTTTAGTCTTTCTTAAAGGCCAAGTCCACCCTAAGAAAAAGTTGATTTGAATAAATAAAGAAAAATCCAACAAACATAACACTGAAAATTTCATCAAAATAGAATGTAAAATAAGAAAGTTATGGCATTTTAAAGTTTCGCTTTAATTTCGCAAAACAGTTATATGCACATCCTGCTCAGTATGGAAATGAGGGAACCAATGACGTCACCCACTCACTATTTCTTATGTATTTTATTATGTGAAATATAGAATATTTTAATTTCTGCAAATTTCACAATTAGGAAGCTCTCATTGAATTGTGTATAGGTTGCAACAATGGCAATTACACATGTTAAGCGAGGAATCAAAACTTGTTTCACATTATAACAAGGAAAAATTAAAATATTTCGTATTTCATGTAATAAAATACAAAAGAAATAGTGAGTGGGTGACGTCACTGGTTCCCTCATTTGCATACTGAGCAGGATGTGCATATAACTGTTTTGCGAAATTAAGCGAAACTTTAAAATACCATAACTTTCTTATTTTACATCCTATTTTGATGAAATTTTCTGTGTTATGCTTGTTGGATTTTTCTCTATTTATTCAAATCAACTTTTTGTTAGGGTGGACTTGGCCTTTAATAGGAATGAAAGGAGGGAGAGATGTAATAATTTTACTCTTTGTTCTACTCTTATTTCCATCTGTCTTTAAGAATGTTCTGATTACATGAAGGGAGAGAGTGATTATATAATTATATTCTTTGTTTTATACATATTCCACTCTTTCTTTTGAAGAATATTTGACTACATGAAAGTAGAGTAGGGAGAGATGTAATGTAAACACCAGATATTTTTGCATGCATGAAACTTTCGCAAATTTCGCAATCGGTGCGAGATTCACGAAAGTTTCATGCCACAATATAATCAAATCATAATTGAAACAACATAAAATTATTGTTTCTTGCTGCGAAATTGACTGTCATTAGCATTTTGTGAAACATGTCATGAAATTTTTTGGTTTTACAGTAATCATTTCATTCTTTGTTCTATTCATGTTTTAATCTGTTTTTGGAAGAATGTTTATTTTATGAGGTAAGAGTGATGTAATATATGTATTCTTGGTTTGTATTCTTATCTTAGTCTGTCTTTAGAAGAATGTTTGGGTATGTAAAGGGAGAAAATGATTTAATAATTTCATTCTTTGTTCTATCCTTATCTTAGTCTGTCTTAAGAAGAACGTTTGAATATGTGAAGGGCAAAAGTTATGTCATTTCATTTTTGTTCTATTCTTGATTGGGAATAATGTTTGATTATGTGAAAATGATGTAATCATTTATTCTTGGTTATATTGTTAATTTAGTCTGTCTTTGGAAGAATGTTTGACTATGTGAAGAGAAAGAATGATTTAATCATTTGATTCTTGGTTCTATTAATGTTTTAGCCTGTCTTTGATAGAATGTTTGAATATGTGAAAGGAGAGTGTGATGTAATCATCATTCAGTGTGTGGTTTTATTCTTGTTTTAGTCTGTCTTTGGAAGAATGTTTGACTACGTGAAAGGGGAGAGCGATGTCCCTCAGGTTGACACCCATTGGTACTCCGAGTCTGGTATCATCGACACCTTCCTCCTCTTTGGACCATCACCGATGGACGTCCTATCTCAATATACTACCCTCACTGGCAAACCATTCCTTCCTCCAGTAAGTAACCCCTCAATTTTGCAAAACAGTTGTAGTAGTGGTAGTAGGAATTGTAATAATGCAGGGCCCTAATTTGATCAACTAAAGTTCTGTTCATCATGCATGGGGCCATCAAAAATCCTTTGAAGATATCCTAGATATACAGTGCATCCCAGAAAAAAAACGAAACCCTAAAACAATCCGGCACAACTGAGCTTTTACATGTCATTTTCAAAATGCTGCTGCTCGGTAAATGTATGGTTGGACTCCATCAAGGTATCTTTTAAAAGCATAATACTTCTAGTTTATGGAAAATAGATAATCATTGGCACAGAGCACAGAGTGTGGTAACAATAACCCTTTGTTTTAGGATTTTGTTTTTTCTGGGACGCAGTGTATAAGTACATGTACATATTATGGCAGAACCCCAACATTATCCCCAACAAAGAATACAGTATTATTGACTGTATTTCTGAACCTATTCATGCTATCAGTACAGTTATCAGTTCATCAGACAGTTGAATACTATCAAATTGATTTTTGTATGTTTCTTTAAATATCTCACAGCTCTTTTCAATAGCATACCATCAATGTCGCTGGAATTACAATGATGAAGAGGATGTTAAACAGTAAGTATGATGAGATTGTTTTGTTTTTCATTCAACCACTTGTAAATGTAATAATGTAAGAGTTGAATGGTGAATAAGTCTTTCAAGAGCATGTCACAATATTACTGGTACTTTTCAGTTGACCTAGCATTTTTGTTATCCCACTGTACACTTTAAGATCAGTTTGCGATCCAAGTTTGGAAGAAAATGTAATTGCATTTGATATGAACATTGAAACACAGAAAATCTTTTTGATTGACATTCGGAATAGTCATACAGCCTATTGCCAGCCTTCTAGTCGAGAGGAAACGCTAAATCGTCTTAAAATCATAATCAGAGCAGGCCTATGATTGTCTACGTTTGGAAGCTGATTTGGCACTGTGAAAGCACCAAAACCAAATTCCTTGGTTAGTATTAATATTATTGTTCAGAACCTGAATCAGGAAGGTGTGATTTGTTGAAATGTCCACATTTAATGCTACTGCAATTCATTTCCAAAATCGGATCGCAATCAATCGCATAGTGTACGATGGGCTTTAGACACTGGATACTCCTTCGTGTATCATTTGATCGCTGAACGTATGTACTGTATATAAGGTTCTGTTTAAACGTGAGCGAAATGGCTTGGCTGGAATAAATAACTTTTCTCTGCACCCAAAGAGTTAGACAAGGACCCTGGCAGTGGTTTAAACAGAGAAGTGCTTTGTCTTCTTTCTCATTTTCAGAGTTGATGCGAATTTTGACGAACATGATATCCCATGTGATGTGATCTGGCTTGATATTGAACACACCAATGGAAAGAGGTATGTTAATTTTCTGTACTTTAACTTCTAACATAGATATTTTTAGATATACATGAATATTCGTTCATGCTATTTATTAATGCTGGTGGCAGTTTTCATTCAATCTTGGCACTAATGATGAATAGATGTCTTTGTTTCTATTATCACATACATATTCCCCTCTCCCACCCCCCCCCAACAAAAATTAAAATCAGTCAATCAATGAATAAAGAAATGAATAGAATTAAATTGAATTTGAAAAACAAATAATACATTTAAAACAAATAATAAATAGATTTATGAATTAAAAAATAAAAAAAAAGATCAGGTTGTTAACATTTTTTTTTTTAGACTAGAGCATTATGAACGTGAATTTACTATCTTTCTCTTATAGGTACTTGACATGGGATAATCATAAATTCCCAGACCCTGGAAGAATGTTGGATCATTTGGCAGCCAAGGGGAGAAAAGTAAGTAATGAATGATTTTTTTCTGAAGATATATACACATGTAAGATGTATTGTAATATAATTTTCCCCCTCTGGCCTTTAAGTGTTCCATAGCCATGTCCTATTATGATTTTTAACGAGTAAGATGCATTGCAATTATGACTGACTTTTTTTTTTTATTGCAAACTTTACATGCAGCTCTATGTCTGAGATTAACAGGAGTAGTTTATCTCATTTATAGGGAAAAAACATGACAATTTTTAAAGTGTAAGGTGCACAGTAAATCTCATTAGTATCTCATTAGTATCTCTTCACCTGTTGACGACAGTGTTCCATAAGACCAGGGGTCCCAGAAAAATCTGTCCTTCCAAAACTAGAATGTATACAATGGATTGACCTATTGCAATGCATTTCAAATGTATTAGACTTGAAAATTACATTGAACTGTTGTTTAGTTAGAGTGTAGCAAATTCCCATTCATACCTCATATACACACAGAAAGTTTGGTTGTAAAAAGTGGATGCTTTGTAGAATATTTCTATCGATTGCTTCCCTGTCCTGGTGTCCATCGAGACAACAGCTACAAGGAAGGCAAAGACTGTCAACATGCTAGAGTATACAGTATTGTGTCATAGTGCAACTTCTTCCCATTCATACCAAGTGTACACACAATGCTTGGTTGTAAAATAATTGGACACTTTGCAGAATATTTCTGTTAATTGACTCCTCATGTAGATGGTGACCATTGTAGATCCTCATGTTCACCGAGACAACAACTACCACATGTACAAGGAAGGCAAAGACAATGACTATTTCGTCCGCAAGCAGGATGGCAGCGAATATGAGGGTTGGTGTTGGCCAGGTAGGTACTGTCAAGATGCTGTCAAGATACTGTTAACCCATTGCCCATAGGAAGCGTATGGTTCCTGTATTAAGCCTATGGGACTAGGAGAATTCAGTAGTCCATAGGTTGAATTGAAGGAATTCTGAACCTTTTCATGTAGGGTTTAGAAGTTTTGCATAAAGTATAACATGAACATTTACTAATAGAAAATTTGCTATTCAGCCCTATCTACACTGGAAAAAATACAGTAAAATGGGGGGAAAAAAAAACAGTGTAAAATGCATAATGTTCTCCATGGTTTCAGACAGGTAAATACAACTTTTCACAGTAACATACTGAGGAAATCCCAAAGATAATGCAAGAGAGATATCACAGAGCGAGGCCCCATAGCAGGTGCTCAAAGGTGCGTGCAATGTAAATGACAATTTGTCATTTGATGTAAACTTCGTAAACATTGTTCTTGTCACATTACAATATTTGTGGAACATGTTCCTTTTGCAGTTAATTCACTGTTGCTTCCAGCGGCAGTCTAGATGGTGAGCAACAAGTTAAAATGCACTTTTTCTCCACTAATCTTGCTTCCCTCCTCCCTTCCCAAGGTTCCTCAAGCTACCCAGACTTCACCCGCCAGGACGTCCGCGATTGGTGGGCAAGCCGCCTGAGTCACGACAGCTACGAGGGCAGTCGTCCAAACCTCTTCAACTGGAATGACATGAACGAGCCGTCGGTGTTCAACGGACCTGAGGTCACCATGCACAAGGATGTTGTCCATGCTAACGGCTGGGAGCATAGAGATGTGCACAACCTCTATGGCTTTTACTTTGTGAGTGGTCTTTATAGGATTGAGTCGTGGTATTTTCCTTGATAAGTAGCAATGAAGCAGTAGCCTGAGATTGAATTGCTTAGAGCTAATATGGGAAGGTTGCAAACCTGTCCTCAGACATGTCAAAGTGGAAAGAATGAATGAATAAACCCCCCCCCCCCTCCCCCATAAGTGATCATTTTGTGCATGCAATCAACTATTTAATTAACTTATTATCCATGACAGCATCTCTGTTGATAGATTCCACCGTGCATGCTTCACTCGTTGCTACATCAGGCAAAGTCTGGTCATGCTTTCAGGTCGTTAAGAGCAACTTTTTTGAAGGCGTATGCTTAAGAATTTAAATATTAGTAACTTGGTGTATTATCCAGAACATTGAGCTCCAGATTAGCAAGGGATCTGTTTATGATAGAACTTATATGAGCTACTACTTTCAATCTTAAGCATGGAATTTTGTTCCAATGTAAAGCTTCCATGGTGTTTAATAAGCACCAAAACGGAGATCATGCCACGCTCTGTGTTTGCCAATTAGGTAAAGTTTCTTACCAATAATACTCTTTGACTCTGAAATGTGCTTCATGGAATTACAGTTGTTGTATGTTCTTTGAGAGTAGACGCTATGCCAGTCTCCAGGTAGTGCCTCGGTTTAAATTCTCAAAATTGTCCCTTTCATCGAAAGATCAATTGTCTATGTCATCTTCTATTGCAGCATATGGCAAATGCTGAAGGTCAGATACAGAGATCTGGTGGCACGGAAAGACCATTTACCCTTTCAAGAGCCTTCTTTTCTGGAACACAGAGATATGGTAAGTGATTTCAATTGATGTGTATGATATTTCAAAGCAAATTTATGCACCCAGTAACATCTTTTATTTAAATACCTTTAATACCTGAGGGAGCGCTTCACAGGAAGCCACCGTTATTTATATGATATTGAATGGGCTTGAGTGGGATACAAGGATATATCGCATGAGCTATGAGCATATTTCATGAGTTGGCACGACAAGTAAAATATTTTCAAAGCCAGTGCGATATACCATTGTGTCCCACGAAAGAAAAGCCATTCAATATTATTATTATTACCTATATCATGTATATGCCTATTTTGTAGCAATTACAAACACGTCTTTTTGCCTGTCAGTTCCTGGGTCTGATTTCAGGTTATTCATACAGGTATGTAATCTGGGCCAAGCGATTGTGTCGTAAATTGTTTAAGCCTTACTGCGCGCATGCACATTGATAAAAGCGCACTGACCAGGCAAATTTGGTACAGTAGCCTATGGGGAAGTTGGAGTTGCATTGAATATGCCCTGATATTGTACGCGCAAATCAAGCGGACAAAAATATGCGTTTTTAATGCGCCGCTAAAATGCCTTATATAGGTAATTATTTTTTAAGATATAATATTGGTACCGTGTGCTTTTTAAATAATACTTCTTTTTTAAATCTTGCTGTGTAGGTGCCATCTGGACTGGTGACAATGCAGCTGAGTGGGGTCACCTGAAAGCAAGCAATCCTATGCTGCTTAGTATTGGTCTGGCAGGCATCCCATTCATAGGAGGTCAGTAACAGTGAATATTCATTTAAGTGTCTTTTAGGTCAGTAATAATGAATATTCAGTGATATCTTGTATTATGTGTCAGCAGTCATAAATATTCATTAGTTATGATTATTGAGTCATCTAGTACAATGCAAGTAGAGATGAATAATTGGTAATATCCTTATAAATTTTATATATTGAATACAAAGTTGACTGTGATTGAAGTTTGAATATTGATGGTAGTAATATATCGCCAAGGTTGTTAATCTAGCTTCTTTACCCACTACATCTTAAATACATTCCACCGCAATATGCATGTCTGGATACTTGACACTTTTCTGGAGTGCTGGATATGTAGGATACCAATGATACCACTTGTTTTCTGTTTTGTTGTCTTGCAGCTGATGTTGGTGGATTCTTCAAGAACCCTGATGAAGAATTGCTCACTCGGTGGTATCAGGTATGAAACTATCATTATCATGATCAATATCTATAACAGATATCTTTGTAATCAGAGGTAGAATCATTGATGCCACCACCACCAAGCTCATCACCAACATCTGAACATTACCACCATCATAGTCATTATCATCGTCGTCACAATCATCATCATCATCATCATCATCATCGTCATCGTCAACAAACATTATTTTCATTATCATCATCTTCATAATCATTGTTATCTTTGTCAACATCTTTTTCTTCTTCATCATCATATTCATCATCATCAGCATCATTATGATTATGATCACTATATTCATCGTGATCATCATCTTCATCATTATCAACATCTTTATCCTTATCATCACCACCAACATCATTATCAACATCATCATCATCATCATCATCATCTCCATCATCACCCTCCTCTTCTTCAGCATCTCCATTATAATCATTATCAGCATAGTCACCACCATCAAAATCATCTTCGAGATCATCATCGCCATCACCGTCAATTTGATCGTTGCCTTCTTAACCTTCGTTGCCACGACCATCATCCTCATCAACATCTTGAACATCATTGGCATTGTCACATCACCACCCAAATAGCCCAACAATTTTTGTTTGGAATTGTTTTCAAATAACTTTATTATTTTTAAGATAGTGAGACTTATGGGGTGTTGCAAGAAAGTTGCGATTGATTGCAAGTTGCAACTGATCGGTACTGACCAGTCAAAATCATTGTTGCAAGCGCATCTTCTTGAATGGGCAGACCCTGAACCATTCAGAATGGTTGTTCTAATTTGCTTTACAATTTGCAATCGATTGCAACTTTCTTGCAACACCCCATTAGATAATTTTCCATAGAAAATGAAATGGAAATAGACTAGCTTTTGATTTTTTTTAAAGTAAAAGATCATTGTCATTTCGTCCTGTTATATCTTTATTTCCTATCAAGGCTGGTGCCTATCAGCCGTTCTTCCGTGCCCATGCCCACATCGACACCAAGCGTCGGGAACCGTGGTTGCTTCAGCCAGAAAACAAGCTCATCATACGAAACGCTATCCGTGCCAGATACGCACTTCTTCCCTTCTGGTACACGCTCTTCTACAACTCTTCTCAGACTGGCCTTCCCCCAATGAGGTATGAACATGTGAATTTAAAAAAGTTTTTTTTAAATCACTGATATCCATCTAACAGTGGCACTTAAGTGTCCCCTACACTATTTCAATGAAGAAGGATCAAGCATTCAAGGAATTCTTACTACCAAAAACCAGCTGTACTACAGACAGGTCAAGAGAAACAAATGAAACTATAAGGCATTGTCTAGTGATATATGTAAATGTAATAGCATGGATTCAAATTTGCAACCTTTTGATTAAAAAATCAAGTGAAAATTAGTACATTAATGAAATATTTATGAAGAATAGATGGTGTCTTCTGTGTTGTCACTTTCATGTTATAAACTTCTGTGGACAAACATAATGGCTCGGTAATTGGATTGATGACACTATTTACAAAAAATTTGATAGCTTTCAATTCATATGCAGTGAATGAAAAGCTATGTGTCTTAAAGAGAAATTTGGGTTCTGGGAAAGGTGAAAAATAATTTGTGAGCTTTTTCATTCCTTTTATGGCAGTTTGAAAGAACATCATAGTAGAAATGTCCCCTGAAAAGGATTGCTCTTCAAATGCCTTCATATTCAAAATATGACGAGAAAAAGCTGAAGTGTTCGGGCCGAACATTCATGGCACATGTGTGTACAGTCCATTATACCCATTTCTGTGTGCAGTGCATGTGTTTTTCAGCAAGATTAGATAAATTTCCTATCATTTTGATGGTTCCAAAACCTCACACTACACACCAATTCTTATTCAACCTTTCACAATTGCTGTGAGACAGTTTCTTTCACAATGTAATCACATGGCCAGAACTCAACTTTATCTTTAATGAGAAATGAAGACAATCAAGGTCAGTGAAGTTAATAACTATTACTCATTGACTTGATTGTTTATTCATCAAAATACTTTGTAATTTTTTCTATTTCAGTAAATTGCAAAATGTGTCTTCCCATTTATTAGTGGTCCACAGGTTTCCTTACAGATGTATGGTCATTAGAATGCCTTTGAAAGCTCTTGTTATAACTCAGATATTATTTACTAAATATGTTCCTTTGTTTTCTAGACCTATGTGGATGGAGTTTCCCAAGGATGCTGATACCTTTGCACTGGAAGATCAGTATATGATTGGTAAATTATTTTGTTCTTTAGTTGAAAATTATTTTGCATATTCATAATAGATAAGATTATCAACTTTATACTTTACTATAGTAGACACTCGTTATAAAGAGCTCCAATATAAGGAGATTCTTGATATAGCAAGTTAATTTTGCTGGTCACAGATCTTTGGTTTTTTGTATTTTTACCCTGATAGATGGAGATTCCTGATATAACAAGGTGATTTTCATGGTCCCAAGGTCCTCGTTATAGTTAGTTTCCACTGTACAAGGTTTAATATAGAATGACACAATTATATCGTCTGTTGAGAGCAAGAAGAACGTTAACTCTGTGTCACAGTATATGGGTTAACGTTCTTCTGGCTCTCAACAGACGATATATCCAAGTCATATTGATGTTTCATGGTGGATGCATGTATAGAGCAAACGGCAAGAGTTTGCTCGCTTTATCATCACATTGGTCATGTTCACCTATTGTATACAAGAATAGAGTTGTTCTTGTATAAATAAAGCCTTCGGGAATGAGATAAATCAGGAGTCAATGCAATAAATCAGTAATGTTCTCAGTAAATAAAATGGAACCATCTTTCTTTTTAATCCAGGTAATGCATTACTAGTTAGTCCTATCACAGAGAAAGGATCGAGGGCTACATCGGTGTATTTCCCAGGTCAAGATGTAAGTCATAATAGTTTGAAATTATATGTGTTTTTCTTTTTATTATTCTTTTTTACTTTGAAGTAGAAGCAATCGAAGCATACTGAATTATTTCAGTCCATGCTTTGTGTATAGAGGGGAAAATATTGGTAGTTCAAAGAGTATTAGCATAAATTATTTTGATATAGTATGGTAAATATGATGATGATGATGATGATGATGTTGGTGGTGATAGAAAGTGTTATTATGAACTTGTCATGATTAGTAAATATTTCATTTTGGGGAGACAGAAATTTACCATTGTCTTGGTAGCTTTGCTGTTGTTTTACTTGGCATCTTGTAATTGTACTGATTGCAGAAGATATCTTTGATTCTATCTTGTAATTTTTAATTTTCTCTTTTATGTATTTTTTTTCTCCTAGCCATGGTATGATGTAGATACCTTCTTCATGTACCAGGGACCAGCTACTCATAATTTGAATGCTGAATTAGATAAGGTAAGGTTAAAGTTCACTATCATTAGGAATTTTAATTCTACATGTGATAAAAAAATGAACTGTTACACATAGTTTTCACGCTTCAGACCTGCATTTACATGCATTTGAATCTCTAGTCATTGAGGAATGGTACATATCTTCAAATGTTGAAGTTTTGTTATAAACCCAGGTTTGACTTGAAATCTCTTTTCTCTCCTTTAACTGTTCTATCAGATCCCAGTCTTCCAACATGGCGGGTCTATTATCCCCCGTAAGGAGAGGGTGCGACGCTGCTCATCGCTAGCTGTCGATGACCCTTACACTCTGACTGTGGCCTTGAGTAGTACTGTAAGTCTGTGTGTTCATGTTGAACCTATTGTCTATATCAGCAGGGCCCCGTCTTATCAAGATTTGCTATTGATTTGAATCAATCGTAACTTAAAATTAATCGCAACTGAGTACTTAAGAGATAGGAGTTGTGATTGATTTCAAGTTGCGATTGATTCAAATCAATCGCAACTCTTTATAAGACCAGGCCCAGGTGGTTTTTTTTTTATTGTTGTCTTTTTTTAATTACAAGAGATTAAGTCAGGCTCTTTTCAAGAACAAATTTTCATATTTTGTAATTTATATGATCTGCTGAAGTAGAATAGGCAAATGTTTCAACATTTTTACGTAAATGTGTAAATGCATCAAGTCCAGATATTTTTTACAGCATAATTTTACTGTGCAAATATACAATAAATATGGTATATATAGTCTATGGATGTAGCATCACTTGTTTGGATCAGTTTTAGAATAGTGAAGCATGCCTGTAGACCTTGCTTGGTCATATCAGTGGCCAAGGGAGGGGGATTTCCATGCAAGATTAAGATCATTGGATGGTTAACAAACTATAGATCATGTTCCCAGTCTGTTGATACCTACCTTCCTATGTTACAATATGTGCTAGAAGCTCTGTGATATGAATGTGATATTGCAAGGCTTAGGTATTATATGAAATTTATTTTCTTAATATTGATTGGATAAAGTGGTTTATTGCCATTTTGCCCGATGTCATTCGGTCCCATTGCCATACTGTCTAACATCATTCAGCCTAACATCAATTTGTCCACCACACATATGGTTTAATCAATTATTTATACCAGCCTGAACTGTTGTAATGTCTTGCTTGCAGGGCACAGCTATTGGTGATCTGTACATCGATGATGGTCATAGCTTTGAATACAAGCAGCAGAAGTTCATTCATCGTCAATTTACCTTCAGTGCCAACAAATTAGAATCAAGGTAAAAAAAATAGTCATGAATTCAAATATTAATAGAATATATAGGTATGTAATATAATGAAAATTCTAGGGTAATGTTTGCTATTGTTGCATTTAATGAACAGGTTTTCCGCATATATGCATAGTTGAAGTGAAATGTACGATTGCTTTTTCGTTTTCCATTCATTAGAATAAACCACAAGATTGAACAGAAAGCTGAAATCAGACTACTGTAAATGCAGAAATATGCGCGGTACATTAATTTTCACAGATTTCGCGCTATTTTCTGCGGGCGCGAATTCCTATGCGGGTTGAATTACATGCTTCAGCACATTAATATGTGTGTGTGTGTGTCCAATTCATTTTTGAGCGCGAGTGTGTAGTTGCACATGTTGTATGCATTTGAATTGACTGCGTGTGTCTAAATTACTAAATGGAGTGGGTTTACATGCGCGCATGTAATTGCGCAGCGCGAATTCTAAGAACCTGCGAATATGTTTTGGGGTTGCTCGGCGCGAAAATAACAGCGTTTACAGTACATAAATGGAAACTGAAAGGAACAAAGCCTGGGAAAAGTTATGGGTTCTGACTGACTGCCAGAAATAAGGGGTGGTTAGGCTTGTTACCAAAACTCAAGCAGATAAGAGTCTTTGTTGTGGAAGAATAATGATATACTTTAACTACTTTAATTTTGTAAAAGTCAGTATCAACCATTCTTCTGTTCTAGAGAAAGTATAATTTCTAAAAACGGTTGATGCGTGTGCTACATCCCCTCAAACATTGAGAAAATGATAGGAACCCTAGAGTATAATATATAATAGATATTGTAGTAAGTTTTATTAGAGTAAGAAAAATTGATTTAAGTGATACATAATGCGCCACCTTTCTGATTTTCATACACAGGATTCACACGTTGTTAAATCGATCAGCATGTTTTATTTAGATTTTTTAAGCGAATAATTCAAAGTCTAATGCTGTAATCATTTGATCCTTGTGAACAGGGCATTAGCAGGTACTGGATTTGAAACCAGTTCGTGGCTCGAGAGAGTCGTCATCATCGGACTGAAGTCAGTGCCAAAGAAAATAGAGCTTATTTCAGAAAGTAAGTACATGTAGCTTGGTCACTTTTGATATCTCTTAACAATTTCATACCATGCTTGATTATTTTAATACAAATTAGGAATATTTTGTTTGATAGGTAGAAGCGATTATTTCAATAAATTTTCTTTCTTAGCAATGAAATTCCTGGTTTCCTATATTAAAAAAACTTGTTTGTACATTATTACCGGAATAAGATATATTGTGGAGGGCAGCAGATCTATTCAAAATATGCAAAACTCTTGTAGATTTCAATTTGTTTAGAAATTTACCAATTAAGTTTCATCTGTATCAATTTTATTCAGATAATGTTTTAGAAAGTGAATACATGACTATATGCAACATGAGAGGATAACTTTATTTTATACAGGTTCAACATTTTGAGAATTGTGTCTAACCTTTACTTCACCTTGAGTAATTTCTTCCTATTTATTTTCTCTTTTCACAGCCACTACCCAATTGTCTTTCACTACCTCTCACAACAGACAAGTTTTGACGATACGTAAACCAGGCGTCAGTATGGGCCAGGATTGGACAATACGTCTATCCTAGACAATTATGAGCAATAAATCTTCTAAAATGAATTAAATAATTAGGGAGCATGTATTATCAGTAAAGGTTATTCTACAAAATATACCAAATCCTGCTAATTTTTCCAATGTGTACAACAAACTGCTCCAAATCTGAAACTTTGATTTTGTTTTTGGTATGTTTGTTTAGCAAACAAAATGTGTTACTATCTTGATTTACATGAACTTTTTTATTAATTTTGATTTGAATAGTCGTGATACATACCGGTACTGTGTTTGAAAATCAAAGTTTAGGTTAGATGTATAAAAGTACGGCACAAAGACTGTAACCGATCTCGGTGCTCCCACCTGCTGCAGCATCACACGTTTTCAGACACTACCACCTCATAAACCCTCAGAGGTATAATAGTATACTATTAATACATGGTTGGGAGTGCGTTGGTGCGATCTGGCAACACAAAGGTTTTTATTGTGGTGTAATATACGCATGAGGCGCAAGCCGAGTGTGTTTGACACCACAATAGAAACCTGCGTGTTGCCAGATCGCACTAATACTCACTAACTCACAAACATGAATTAATATTTTTATAAAACGGGTCGGCATTATGATTATGAAGTCTATAAAAATGGTTACGAACCCCATAGAATCACCAAGAGTCGCACAGTCATGGAGGCTGCCATTTGCTTTCCTGGATGACATCACAGAAGCGCAGCCAACAAAAGTCATGCGCATTTCATTGCGCGCATGTAATCCCTGCGCTAAAATGACAATTAAACTACGCGATTTCATTGCGTTTTAAGTTTGCACGCACCAGAGGTACGTGCAGCTCAGCCGTGGTTTAGAGCCTTTTTGCCGTATGTTATCACTTTTTTTGCACGGTCACATGGTGTTATTTGACCAATCGGTTGTGAGGTGTAATGTTTAAAAGCCTGTGATACATATGGTTTTTGTTACCAAATATTGCCTTTTTACTTCAAAGTGTAGTCCATTCATGCTACATATAGATATTCTTTACTGACAAAATACACTCTGATCTTTGAGCACTGAGTATGTTTGTATATTGGTTTGTAGAGGTTAAAGTTAGCTTAGATAATAAATCAAAAAAATAAAATCATAATTTTCTTACTTACATTTCAATTTATTGGTATTGTGATCAAGAAGGAATCTTTATGATCAATATTTTGAAATAAGACTTTTATTTCTTTCAAGTGAGTGCACATAAAAACTTCTGATTATAATGTATGGAATTAAGTTCACCCTCTTTTCTCTAGTTCTCATTTGTTACGCATCATGTGACATAGTTTTGCACATGACAAATTATTAAGGAGAGCATTATGAAACACCCTTTGGTATTACATGTATTTATATTTGGTAATCCATTTGTAATTTACAATCACTGGAAAATATTCTGTAGGAATGATTAACTTTTGTGATACAATGTGCATGTAGATATGTTGTACTTATATTTGAAAATGCCAGTTTTGAGAGTACATGTACATGAATTGTTTTTATCATTTGATATTTACATTTGTATTTGATGTGTTGGTTTCAGTACCAAAGTACTAGGATCATGCTTCAGGCAATATACTTTTGTTTTTGTTATGTCTGCTCTCTGAATTACTGATACGGATAATGTATATCAACGATGGTTACTTATACACGTAGATAAAGAGAGGCTAATTATTTGTTAGAAATAAAGGATACACAGTATTCGATACTTATTTCAGAATATGTCAATATTCATATATTCCATCAAAAATTACTTTTTACACGTGTGAATCAGTCACCCAAGTTGAAATTCTAACTTTTAACTTTTGTTAAAAACAAATTACACATGTATGTTGTTGGTCTTGTAGGTGCTTATATATTTTCTATCCAGGACATATATTGTACCTACCTGGTACATAAGGAATTTCTGTGAAAAAACACAAGAGAAACTGCTCTGCCAAGATCCATATTATATTCCTGTATTTATAACTTTCATTTATAAATGAAAGTCATTAGGTGTTATTGTAACTAATTCCAAACAAAATAGGATTGATGAAATATTCCTTTTTGTTTTCGTTACAAAAATTAATTTGACACTATGTTTTTCACTTATAAATCTGTTTCTTGAATTGAATACCAATACTACACTTGTTTCTGCACACACTGTCTCTCCCCCCCCCCCCCCCCCCCGTCTGTTTTGCCTGTGTACCATAACTATTTAATTGAAGACTATTGCATCCATTACAATTTTAGTGTAGCTATGGCAGCAAGCATAGTCAGTAACTAAGGGTACAGTATTCATACAAATATGGCAATACCCCCATGCCCTTAAAAATTCCTTACAAATCAAAACAATCTTAAAAAGATGTGTTGTAAAAAAATCTTGCTTTTACATAACATGTTTTCATACATATCAGGCATTTGTCTGATATAGCAACTGATAATGATGCCAAGCATTCACTTGATATACCTAAAATGATTTTAAGAGAATACAGTAGTTCTTCTTCGTGCACTTAGGGAAGTAGCACCCATCAATTTGAAAACATTAGTGTATCTAGTCTATTCTTGTGTCACTGTTTTTCTTTACATGTGATCAATGTGAGATAATGTATACATGATTCCAATGCCTTCTAGTGAAGTAAAAAAAAAAGATAAGATATTGTGATGTGAAATTGTAAAATTGTAAAATTATGATACGTTAGCATATTTTCTACAAGGTGAAATAAGAATGATAACAGATACAAAATAAAGCCATGACATTAATAAGGAAAATAGTCTTACATGAAATTTGTTCAGTGTTTTATAATAAATAATTTCATATTTATTTACTCTAAAAGGAGTAAAATGACAAATCATCATATTAAACTAGAAGGGGTATCAATTGTACATGTGTATTGTACAAATAATATACCGGTAGACACAAGGGGGGAGCGTTTCATGAAGCGTTTTGTCAGTGATTTTTACTGACAACTGTTATAAACTACTAAAAAAAAAAAATCCTTGCATCTGACTGGCCGAGATCACATTTGTCAGACAAAATCACTGAAAAAACGCTTGATGAAACACTCCCCTGAAGGAATATTATATATTTCCTTCAGTCTTCTGAGTTTCTGGGTTCACTTATATGCGAGTTATCCATCCATAAAGACATTTGGGCACATCAGAAATCCAATGTGTCCAGCCTTTAAACTTAAAGCATATCCACGACAAGCAATAAATTTCATTAGTATATCTCTCTTCTTTTTGGAATCCCTAAAGGTTCGTTCACACAAATATTTCACATCTTTACGAATGTGCAAGTGAGGGGAGGAAGAGGGGGGGTGAGAAATGAGTATTTGTGGGTAACAAAGGCCCCTAAAAGCATACTCGCTTTTTCCGCAGCATTATTCACTTTATCTTGAGGCACTTTACACCATCACATGGGAACGAGGTTATTTGGAACATCTCTCAAAGGGTCTTTCAACCCCCCCCCCCACATTTCTGACTTTGAAGTAACAAATCTTAAAATTCTATCCTGTAGAATTAAAACTTTCAAGAAATCTTTTTCTAAATTCATTTTTAGAAAGGATATTGGAGTACTAGGATAACATCACACACTCAATTTATGGTGATACCATTTTTGGTGGGGTATGTTTGACTACAGCATAATTGTTCTTCTTATTATAGAGTAATTCTTAAAATTTAGAATTCCATCACAAAACACCATTTTTGCATCACTTCAGAGAATCCATACATTTGCATATGGTTTAATGACTATTGTACATGATCAACATACACATTAAAGTGGGACCTCGTTATAACAAACTCCTTGGGACCAAGGAAATTACTTCTTGATATATCAAAGCTAAAAAAACAATAGAATACAAAGAAGTGGGCCCGGCAAAATGACCTTGTTATAACGAGAGTTTGTTATGACAGTGTTCTTAAAAACGAGGTTCCACTATACTATAAATTATTTCTAGTGTTAGACTTTTTAAATAAAAACTATGAGTTGTTTAAATTATCTTAGATGTCAAAGTTGTTGAAGCAATTTAAATACAGGAATCATAAAAATTAAAAAAAGCAAAGCAATAAACAATTTTGAATAATCTAAAAAAAAAAAAAGAATAATCTAAAAAAAAAAAAAGACTATAGACAAAATAACCCTGAGCCAGACTTCTGTCTGATTTCTGCTGAAATATGTGGAAGTCTGGGGGTGAATTAATCTTGTCAAACTGGTGTTTATCATGATACAATCATGCATCTTGGCTTAATATCAAAGTCTGATTTTGCAGCTAATAATATCAACTGAACTGTAATGTGTCATATTAAAATAGAGTCACTTAATAACATCATGGCATGGGCATAAATATTAGGGGACAGGGATGGGGAGGGCTGGAAGAATATCTGTATTGTATCTCAATTTATTATGAATATAATATATATAATCCACAGTATGCACAGATCACCTACATGTACATGATATGCATATAAAATTAAATGTATAATCATCATGTTTGGAAAATCTTTCACAGATACACTGTACATGTAGCATCCATTCAGATAATCATCTCGTGCACACATTTTTTGCTAAAAAACAAAAATCACTTCAGGCGCGTCCAAATAAACCACCGTGATGTGCTGGACATTTCTTTATCTTATAACAGGTAGGTAAGTGAGTACGCGTAGGACCTTTTTTGCATCATACATCCCCACGTGCTATTCATTTAGCATTAAAAAAAAATTTGTGGCAGTTTGCTGCATATGCGACCAAGGCCTTTAGAGGTACGGAAGCAAATCAGTTTATGACTGAACATCATTTTGGCTCTAATATGGGAATGCATCCTGGTCCATAGGCACTTCTTATGATTAGTGTTCTGACATCAGTTTCAGAAGGACATTGGTCAGGTCTTTGGGTCTTCCTTGCAATCATCAGGTCTCTTCACTGTCGTGTCTTCATCAGTTATAGTTGCATCTCTCAGTACAGAGGTTCTCATTCTATGGTACATGATTCGATCCTGGGTTGGTTCAAGAAAAACAAATGGTAAATCACATTTTGAGGAATATCTGATATAGTAAAACAGCAGTTTGAGTGAAAGCGTTAAAACATCATTTTGCATAGCTGGTGCATAATGTAGTTTTAGGACAATCCAAGTAATAACAAAATAATATAATTCCAATATTTTTAAGAGAGAAACACCAGTACTAAGTTTGTAGACAGAACGGGTGTAAAAATTATATTCATAATTGACCTACATATAGATTTCAAAATCTCATTCGTATAGCTCCCAGAGGTGCAATATTGGTTCCAGTTTCAAATTACGGTAACTGTACCACTTGTACCAAAGTACCAGTTTGCAGAAACATTTTGACTGATCTCAACCACTTCCATGCTGTGGGCAGCAAATGGCAGCCCCCCTCCCCCCCAATGAAAGCTTAAAGGCAAAGTCCACCCTGGTATTTATTTGATTTGAATAAAAGCAGAAAAATGAGAGACACAGATTAGTGAAAGTTGAAGCAAAATCTGACAAGAAATGAGAAAGTTACGAATTCTTGAAGTTGTAATGAATCAAACACAAATTGGCAACTCCATGACGTATTTTGCGAGCTCCTCTTCCATTTGATCAGTACAGACAATTTCATAAATGTTCATTTTCATTTGTTTCATACAGATTTTGTGTAAAAAAACATATGAGCAATGATTATATCTAAGGTGCATGTATAATTGAATACTTTCTTTAGAGAAAATGGAAAATGGAAAATGGAAATTTAGAGAAAATGGAAATTACTTTGAGAGGGGAGCTCACAAGATACGCCATGGAGTTGCCAATTTGTGTTTGATTGATTACAACTTCAAAAATTCAAAACTTTATTATTTCTTATCGTATACCTTCACTGATTTGTTTCTTTCATTTTTCTGCTTCTTTTGAAACCAACTTATAATCATGGTGGACTTCCCCTTTAACTATGTGTTTGGACAAAGAATTGCTAAATATTTTCTTTCTCAAATAAAAACAGCTAGCTTCATGGTGCAGTTTATCCCATGGAAGATATTTCATGCTTAAATTAATAATGAAATATAGCACAAGTCATGATATTAAACTTCATTTATAACAGCTGTTCAAAAGAATCAGACTAGAAATTACTTTCTGAACTTCAGTACCTCTCACTTTACATGTCAAATATTGCAGTTGGCTTGATTTCTTCAAGGTTAATGATCTCTTGTAAATTACGAATTCCTCCTTGTTTACAGATTTTGATCAAGAAATTATTCAGTAGTTGATTCCTCGTAGATTTCACCCTTCCTGTATTCTACATGCCAAGATTACTATTGTTACACATACCAATAGTGTGAATTTCACACTGCTGGCATGTCCTGTGCAATATACAACCTGTCAATCAAATGTACCTGATAAATTGTGTGACCTACTTCTCTCTTAAGCCAGTTTAATCCAGTTATAAGATGATGTAATAGTAAGTGTGCAAACTTTCACATCTATGCACATGTATTGATATTCTAAACGAAGGTCTGGGAAAAAATCACTCTAATAAATCAAAAGCTATTTTAATTCTACCATCATTTTGCACCCCGAAATTGTATATGTATTTTGTTGCCTGCTATCAACAGAAAACTCTTGTGCTTCTCATTTTGAACGTCTATCAAATTTGAATACATGTACATGCTATTAAGATCAATATGACAAAATCTCTACTATCCTCCACTTAAATCCACTGCACTGTTAATTACTTATTATGACTTAATTGCTACTTCCCATACACCCACTGTTTTTCAAGTTCAATGCTCTATATTTGTTAAGAACTTAAAATATAATACATCACTAAAAGTTTTTAATTATGCACCTAACAATGTGACAAGTGGTCTTGTGAATACTTCCATAATCCTGTAATGTATTTCATAATGAAAACACACTACATAATTTGTAGGTTTATTTCACCAGTATAAATGTATGAAAAAAGGCTGTTTATGAAGCAATAGGCAAAAGCATATCCTAGTCTATTCAAATTTAAAAATCCTTACTTTTCTTGAAACTGATGGTTTCACTTTCTTAAAAGCTGCCTCAAAGTCATCTCTGCTGACTACAATAGGAGAGTCCCTCTGAGAAGGAGCTGTCGGATCACTCCTCTCTGATAATAGACCAATCCTGATGACCTTTCTCAATGCTGACATTGAAGCTTCCCTGACAAACGCTGCTAGGTCTGCACCCCTGTAAATAGGTCAAGAAGTGTTTGATTTTAATAAATGACAAGCATTTTTCTGAACATCTTCTAGGTCTTGCATTATTGATTTTGATCTTTAATTGCTTCAATAAACTTCATTTTAATTTGAAGTATTCAGAAACATAAACATTTTGATAACATAAGTACTGTTATGCTGAGATGTGATTCAAACGTTTTATTCAAACTATAAAAAGTTATTTTTACATGCTATTTTCAATATATTATTTTATGGCTAAAAAGAGTATTACTGTTATTACTGTTATTTTGTGGCAACCAGAAAAATACAGTCTTACAACATCGAGTTTGGTAAATGAACCCGCCAATTTCATTTTCATTTTTTGCGATGCATCTTGCACAATTATCCACCTCACAAAACATTATGTCAGCTAGAACATTTTTAAAACAAACAAAGTTACATAATGTTATCATGTTTAGTATCAAAGTATCACACTTACGTGAATCCATCACATCTTGCATCTTCTGCTAAGTCATTCAAGTTGACTTCCTCCTCCAAGACTGGTTTAGAGCCATTCTGAAAATCAAATCAAATACATATAATTAGAAATTAACTTTAAATATTCTAAGTATTTCATAATTTACAGCTTCAAAATTTATGACCTCACCTCCATGACAATGGAACAGATTAACTATCATGGGGAAAGAACATACAAATTATGTGGCGTAGCTCAGGGGCACATGCCCCCTCCCCCCCCCCCCCCAAAAAAAAAAAAAAAAAAAAGAAAAAAGAAAAAAGAGAGGAAAATAAGAAAAGAGAGAGAGGAGGGGGGGACAAGAAAAGGAGATGATAGGACCCCTTCCTGCACCATAATCGGTGGCCTTGTAAATTTGCATATCATTCACAAATTCAGATCAGTACCCCTCCCCCCATTGCCATAATGCCAGCGCCCCTCAATGGCTGAACCCACACTACGACATACAAATCTATTCACTATCTATATACTCCACTGCAATACAGTTGTTCACTAGCTACTGTTGCAGGCAACTTTCAATCATCAATCTATATAACAATCATACAAAAAAAAGCGTGTATCTATTTTGTGCTATGTCACAATTCCACACAAATTATTCTGATAACTGAGTATATTTGTTGTCCTATAAATTATTATTTTGAACCTTGAACTAATTTATTATTCATATATGGTGGTGGGCTGGTTTCTTCCAAAGTAAGGCATAAGCAACCTCTACCTCCCATAGCTCATTTTCCTCCTTTTCTTCCTCTAATTCTTCTTCAACATCCAGTTGCCTAGGAACTAGAATTACTATCAGTACTTATCAGTACTTGGTTAAAGATGCCCGAGCCTTGGAAAAGTCGAGACTGCATCAGTACGACAGCAGGGTATATACACACAGATCTTTTGCATATAGTATACATGTACCTGCATGGAACCCAACATATAAGCCAGTTCGTAATTACGATTTGCGCTTGTGCAGATTAAGGCCATTTGTACAATTGAGCTTTCTACGCTTTCATACTGTACGTACCATGATGCACGCTCCAGTATGATTTGACATGTTAAACAAGTTGCGCATCCGCCAAAACAAATACACATGTGCATAGAAATTGGAGACATTTCAGGGTCATTTTTACCATGTCTTAAATATGAACTGGCTTATTCAGAGCAAATATTTTTAGATAGCATTTACAATTCCAGGGGATATTACCTTTGTAATAGTTTTTAGTATTGCTATTCTATCCTGGTTTGAAGGGATTCCTACATACAAGATCTTATCCATCCTCCCAGGACGTAGTACTGCTGGATCAATAATGTCTGCAAAGCAATTGAGAGAAGAAAAAAAATAAAAGAGTTGTGTAACAAAAATATGGAACAATGTTGAAGGTATACAAGAAATTTTTTTGATAGATACATGTTGCAATTATCTTATTCACAATAATTTCCATCTTTTTTTTTTCACAAAAATGACCATTTATATCTGGACACACTATGAGTGCACTGAATATTGAGGATGATTATTGATGGATTAAGAGATATTTTTTGTCCTTACAAAGACAAAATATAAACTTATATAAATTGCTCTTGCATGAAATTGTATTCAACAGTATTAAAATTCTTTGATTCTATGCAAATTAACCGGACAAATTAGCTGTTCTTGCTTTAATCTCTAACATGGATATTTTTTCCCTTTTCTTAGCCCCCCCACCTTTCTTACAAACAACTGAAAAGAGAAGAGGTGATACATCATACAAAATGAGTAAATGGTACATACCAGGTCTGTTTGTTGCACCCATGATGAAAACTTGCTTCCTGGCTTCCAAACCATCCATCTCAGTCAATAACTGGTTCACAACCCTAGCACTAGAACCAGACTGAAAGAAAAAATATATTCAGATGAGAGGAAGAGTTACATGTACCTATTATGATAGCATTATGCTATTATATGGGGGAGTTCAAATAAATGGAGAGAGAGGGGGGGGGGGGGAGTTAAGGCCTTTTTGTAACCACAAATGAATACTTGCTTCCATCTCCCACCTCATTCTCTACAGTTCAAGCAATCAATTCAAAACATTAACACGATACTGAGGTTGAGAACACAGATGCATTTAATACTCACCAACAGAAAGAAGTGAGAAAAATCTCATGACAAGCATAAAATATGCAAAACGGTTTGACAAAAGAAGAAATATGAAAAGAGAGGGTATGAGTGAGTGAGTGAGAGAGAGAGAGAGGGAGAGAGAGAGAGAGAAAGAGAGGGATAGAAAGAGAGGGAAGGATAGAAAGAGACAGAGACAGACAGAGAGAGAGAGAGAGCGAGCAAGACCTAGGAGAGCTAAAAGTTTATATAGTATCATTGTACTAAAGATGAAGAAGTTTTCTACCGCTTCCATTGTAGTTCAAAGTTGACTCAAAACCCCGGCACTAGACCAAAAAGATATGATAAATATACCATCATAGAACCCAATCGAATGGCACACAAGAAAACTTTCCTGTCTTCAATCTTGTGATTAGGTACATGTACATACTTACATCAGAAACATCTGATCTTCTAGGGCATAGCGCATCAAGCTCATCAAAGAAGATAACACAAGGTGATGAGTTCCTAGCTCTCTGGAAACACTGGCGTACAGCTCGCTCACTCTCTCCTACGTACTAGCAAATCAAATTCAACAAAAAAAGATTCTCTATTCAATTGTTAAAAGCTACAAAATGCTCAGGATATCTTTTGATATTTCATATCATTTACATGAATACCTGACAAGAAAGGAGAGATTCAATCAGACAATTTGAATGGCCTATTTGGGACTCACCTTGGAAGGACTACTGGCTTGACCAGCTGGAAACATTTACAAGGGTCTATTGTTCGCGACTGCACTATAAATGCCCCCCAACATCTAATCTCCTTGGGCATGTTACACAGGTAAAATACTGCAACGGCATAAAAACATATAAAACAAGGAGAGGTTCTACAGAAAACACTTACCATATTCATCAGTTCAGGTCCCTTCACTGATATGAAATTAATGCCAGATTCATTGGCTATAGCCTGCAACGGATAAATATTGTAAATATGGTTATCATATTGCTTGCATTGGGGTTTCCCCTGCTCAGAATATTATGTGTATATGCTGTACAACAAGACTATTCACCTGTAAAAGAGCAGCTTATTTTGGCGATATACAGTAAAAGTAGGAAAAAAAGCAGAGAAAAATTATGAAACTTGGCATATGATGAATTAGCTCATGAAGATTTGTTCTATATTTTTAATTTTGGAAAATTGATAATTGATAATTATTCATATTTACACAATTCTGCAAAATGAACAACATAGGAAAAAAAGTTTATTTCATCCAGCAATTCATGCTCAGCATTTGGCAGTTGTTAATCAGTCTTATCAAAAGCTGGATGCTAGCAAGTCTCAAGGTTATAAATTCATGAAAGCTAGAATTGCATTTTATCCACAAGCATACCATGGAGAAGTTACCGGGGGCAGAACAGCCACTTGGCACCTTAAAAAAAAAACAAGATGAATGCGACTGCGTCTCCTATATGCCTCCGCCTAAATTCAGTTGATGGCTCAAACTACTCTTGAAATATTGTGATAACCAGAATAAAAGCCTCTAATTACATGTTAACTGACCTCTTTGACATTTGACCTTACACCTTATAACCTAACTTATCTCCTCCTAGTCATGAATACAAATTAGTTGAGATATGGTGATAACAATGTAAAACTACCCCAAAATCTAATCAGTTCCTCTTTCTATGGGGATACATACTGGTACCAAGTTTGAAGTTTTTACCTCAAACAGTTCTTCAGAAATCGCGGAAACGGTGCTAAAAACCAAGAATTTCATGTAATTTCATGTAAATTGACCTCCGTGACCTCCTTATCCCAAAATCTAATCAGTTCATCTTCGCATGGGGATACATACTGGTACCAAGTTTGAAGTTCTCACCTCAGATAGTTCTTGAGATATCGCAGTAACGAGGCTAAAAACCAGTAATTTCATGTAATTTCATGTAATTTCATGTAAATTGACCTCTGTGACCTCTGACCTTTGACCTACTTACCCCAATATCTAATCAGTTCATCTTTCTATGGGGATACATACTAGCACCAAGTTTGAGGTTCCTACCTCAAATGATTCTTCAGATATCGCGGTAACGAGAAGTGGGACGGACGCACGCACGCACGCACGCACGAACAACCCCCAAAACATAATGCCTCCGGCACCCACCTTCGGTGGGCGGAGGCATAAAAATCATTTTTAATAACTTACTTTTGCTAGGAGGGTCTTTCCGCACCCTGGTGGTCCAGCTAGGAGGATACCAGGGGGGTTTGTGAGGCCTAGGGCGTGGTAGGCCTCGGGGTTACGTACTGGAGCCTGGTGAGAAGTAAGAATTCATTTCATGACAATTTGTTTCGATTACAATCTATTCTGACGGCAGGTTTATCGAAAAGGAATAGCTATTTAAACTTAACAGTAAGTTGCTCTCCTTCCTTTGAAAGCATGAAACTCACCAAAAGAGATGAACCAAATTATGAGAAACATTAGATAAATCGGTTCTATTACATATGCTCCGGTGACAACTGGTCTGCAATCAACTTCCTGACCTGAAATTTATAATCACTATTTTCATGTACAAATTTGCATATTTGTTGCGTTTTGTAACTTTTATTCACATAGGTTCATTTAACACACATTTTGATTAAGGAAAATGTAAGAATGAAAGATAGGAATAATTGGTGCCATTTTGAGGAGGCAAGGCTTATTCATTCAGTTCTTAGGAAAATTATATACATCAATGGATTGAAGATGGATGTTTATCAAACTCACCAGGATGGCCATAGTGAGTTCCTCCCTGACCCCCTCCAGGGCTCCCACATCATCCCATGTCACATCAGGAATGGTAGCGAAACCCTCTCGTTTAGCTGACGGCTGGACGTTGGGCAAGGCCATCTGAAATGAAATACAGTTGTAATTATCTAACTATGCTAATCAATGTGCTTGAGAAACCAACAAATACTGCCACAACAGTTATCTAATTTGTATGAAGCCTGTGCATCAGGTCTGTTTCATCCCCACTTCCTACACAAGTAGAGGTCAGTGCACACATTCTGTGTGAGGGTTGAAGTTAGCCTGCTGAACTTGGGATTCACTGGTCATCAATTATGACAATGACCTTTCTTAAACTACAGATGGCCAAGATTTGTTTAAAAAAACCAAAAATTATGTTTTTCATTTATTCATTACACAATATATCTGATCTCAGTGAGTAGTGTGTGCATCCACTCAACCTTAGTTTCATAAAACAGGTGTACACAGGCTCATCTCCAGTATAGATTCTTCTAAATAAACAAATAAATAAATAACAGACTGATGACTCCCTTGTAAAAAAGTACTGCAAAGTAATGCAGTAGTACTGCAGTAGTAGTGCAGTAATCCTGCAGTACTACTGCAGTACTCACAATATTTTTGCAGTACTCGTGGTACTTTTGCAGTACTTTCTGAGGTAGTACTGCAGTAGTGTAGAAACTTTGAGGTACTTGCATAGTACTCGTGATACTTTTGCAGTACTTTTTGAGGTAGTACTACTGCAGTACCTGTACAGCAGCTGCAGTACAAGGGCTAGCTCATTTGCATACATCATTTGTATATAATCTCATATATCACTTACCTTAAAGTCTTCCATAGTGATACAGAGACCTTCTAGTTGCGTTTCAGTTAGAGGAGGATGCTCCTTCAACCAACTTAACACTGGAAATCATGAAAAAGACACACCATAGCAAAGTTAATTTCAATTTCTACAAATGCACGCAACATGAAATATTAATGACTGAAGCAAAACAGAAATTTTACTCGACTTTCACAAAGGCAATGCAAGGAGGAATCAGATTCAGAAACCTACATATCTTCGTCTTGCATAAGAATGTCTTGGAAAGATTAAGTGGGGCCACATTGGTACAAAGGTTAATTCATATGACTTTCAATCAATATGTTGAGAGTATGAACTCTTGTCTGATGCTTACATCATCCAAGTATCTGTCTACCCTCAGACATGTCATTTCTTTTACTGTTTTATCACGCTACAACCAAGATGATGATGGAGGAGCTATCAGGATACCAGAAGCATCACTGCATAATGAACGTAAGAACTACCGTATTCGCCGGCCGAAAGGCCGCAGCGTCGGATAGGCCGCACCCCAACTTTGACAACTCGTTTGAAAAAAAAAAAATATGGGGAAAAATCAACGAAAAAACAAGGGCCAAACTTTTTATTGTGTTGACTATTTGAAGACGATTATTCCTAGATGTCTTTGCTTTTTATGTCATTAAGAATTTAAAAAGTTGAACTTCAGTTGAACTGAAGAGAATCTGACAAAGCGTAGTACTAGTACTCGCAAACACTTACATCTTTGTAGACTAACGTTAGTACTATAAAGTGTACGGTACATGCCGTCTCCCTAAAAGTTCGACAACAAATAGCACTATCAACCGTGAATGCAACTCGCAAATTGAGGCACAATCACAAATGAAATTGGAAAGGAAATGTTTCCACCACTCTAAAAAATCGTGAAGAGATATCTTACATAGGTGCATATTCCATCAAAGGTTCCCTATGTGACTTCCAAAGACAGAAAAATACATAATACAGCATGATGGTTTCGAAGAGGAAATTGAAAACGTCGTCACGACGATTTGCAAGCTGAAACATGTGCTTGCCATGACCAAAGATCGTGAAAAGAAAGATAGGACACTCTCCCGATTGTGTAAAGGGTCCGATGTAACGGCCAAGGGAAGGGCGCCCTTGGCCTTCCCCATATGAGGCCACTTACGTTACATAAAATTAGGGGGAGACGGGAATGCCCTATCTTACCTTTTAAGATCTTTGCCATGACTTACAATGTCTATGCTTATAATGCAGGTTAACGCGCACGCCACGTGCGCTATGAAAAATCCTCTGCGATAATGTCCGTTCTCCATTCAAAATACACACATCTCCGCGAAGGATCCTGCAAGGATACAACCGCCCTGAAATAGCGTGGAGGTTGAGGGGTGCCATCGATCTCAACACATACAAAGAGTGTGCTCAAAAGACAAATTAAAACTTACTAAGCGCCTACGTACCCATTACAATAGCTCACAGAACAGAAAACATCTACCGGGGTGGCTGATTTCAGCACTGGAGCTCAATAGAGAGCTTCGTACGAGTGCTCTGTCAGCCTCGGAAGACCATACGAGGCCGTGTTTGTAACTATATTGATAAGATATGTAGTTATTAGTTCTGAATTATATTTATTACTGAAAATATTTCAGTACTTGAAAGATAAGTAGATCTACATCGTTGGAGATAGAGCACAGGCTTTAGTGTTAGATCTAACGTTTGTCCCATCCATTCCAATACGTGTGGTGATTTTGGAGGCGGTTTATTTTTCTCTGTTGCGGCCCATAGGCCGCACCCCGACTTTGGGAGCATATTTTGAGTGAAAATAGTGCGGCCTTTCCGCTGGCGAATACGGTACACAAAAGGCCTATATAATAAGGCTCACTGTGTCAGATAGATAGGGGGTATCATTATTTCTGTGACGCATCCTTAAAAACTTATTATGTTTGCTATATAATCTCTAATCCAAGCAGCTGAATAAAGGCACTTGTCAACTAAATTACATTTTTAATCCAAGCTCATTTCCTCTCACCCATTTTGTAACTCTCTGCTTCCTTCATATCCGAATCGCTGCATGAAGATTTGCCAACCAACTCTTTCACAGACCCTGTGTCCATTTCCTCTGTTGTTGGAGTTGCATGTCCTTGTAATGTGGCAGCAACTTGTTGTGATGATATTGCTTCTTCTTGTAACTGTTGTTGGCCACAGGTTGTAGAAATACTGTTAGGCTGTAGTGACCTGCCAAGAATTGTGGGCTTTCCTTTACTTTGAAGATCTGTGAATATCCTGAGGGAGAAAGATGTATTGAATTATCATTAGATGGGACTTTACATTGCTATGCTATTTGCTGCATTTAAGAAATAATAATATAGTCCATTTATATAGCGCAGCTACTATACAAATATACTCTACTGCACTTTACAAAGTGTCAAAGAAACAGCCTGGAATATCACAGATTCACTCTGATCATAGGTAGTCTTAAATCTTCTCATCTGGTCCTATTGAGCATTGATCAGGTTTGCCTAGAGTACATCATCTTTTTTGTTCAAATCCAAATCCAAAGGGACGATAGATAGATACATCACTGCTCACCAAGAACTGGGCCCCATTTCATAAAACTTGTTATCAATAACAAGTTACAATAACAGTTATAAGCTACTGAAATTCTTGCATCTGATTGGCTGTAAGCAAATCTGTTATAGAAAAGTGACACTTGTTATTGATAAAATTTTTTATGAAACAGGAACCTGATCAGGGTAATGTAACATCAGATTTCATCTGATACGGACTAAAACTAAAGACCTGATAAACAATACGTCTTTTTCCTATTTCCAAAATGACATTCTTAGAATCAATGTGTACGACACATGTGTACTGCTCATCATATTGCATTGCTCAATCATACTTTATACACTGAGTGGTTGTTATGTAGAAGCAATCAACAATGAAAAAGAGAAACAAGAAACAAGTTTACCTATTGACAGCAGCCATAGCGGCTTCTCTGCACAAAGCTGTCAGGTCAGCTCCCACATAGCCAGGAGTCAGGGATGACAGGGTATGGTAACTGAAGTCATCAGAGAGACATAGCTTCCGACACAACACATGTAAGATCCTGAGAATTAGAACAATATCCTACTATGAGAAATACTGTTTATACACAGGAGAGTTCTTGAATATGGATTTTTGCAACACACTTCAAAGATCACAAACGAGTATGGTTTCTTCATTTTTTGTTCAACAAATTAAGACAGGATAAACCTGTTATAATAACAAAGAACCAATTTAATGTTGTAAGGCCTCAAGATTAGTAAATGGAGAAGCTTAATGGGAGGAATTTTAATTTGTCAACAAATTTTTAGGCATTACACCCAGTGTTAAAGATCGTATGCTCGATGAAAAACCACAAGTCAGAAAAAAAATTGGAACCAGCAGGATTCGAACCTGTCATCTACTGCTTGCAGGGCAGCGCCTCAAGATTACTGAAAATCTCCAAAACATTCAGTGCTACTGTTTTTTTGTATGGAGCTAAACAATAGCAAGTATGCATGAAGAACAGCAATATATATTTCATTTGTTAAACCCCATCCTCATTCACTAGTTGCACAAATACTTTTGGAAGGCATGGAAATGCAGCAAGAAACACGGTCTTGTTTTGTAGTATACCTTGTCCTTGCTTTCTCGTCTGGTATACCCAACGAGATCTCACGATCAAACCTCCCTGCTCTCCTCAGGGCGGGGTCTAAGGAGTCGACTCTGTTTGTTGCACCAATCACCATCACATGAGAAGTTCCATTGTTGAGTTCTGAGGGGAGACAGAAGATGTGAGCATAGTTATAATAAAAATAACGATGTTGGATATTTCTATACTGCTCATATCCACTATGCAAGGTGCTTTAAGGCCATTACCCTGGCTCTAGCTACATGTAGGCTACCGATTTTGACTGAGCAAATGTTGGCAGATCAAATGTCGGATCCCCCTATGATCATGCCCCCCTCCCCCCCCCCCCCCCCCCACTATGATTTTCTAAATGTCAAACCCATCTCACCATCCATACAGGCTAACAGTTGAGCAACTATCCTCCTCTCCATCTCTCTCTGAGCTGTCTCTCGTTTGGGAGTGATGGCATCGATTTCATCAATGAACAACACGCTGGGTGCCAAAGCCTACAGAAAACAAGTAAATACAAAACATCACAGGGAAGTAATCACTGTATTGGCATCTCTCTCTCTCTCTCTCTCTCTCA
Source organism: Heliocidaris erythrogramma (assembly GCA_025617745.1). Taxonomy (NCBI): domain Eukaryota; kingdom Metazoa; phylum Echinodermata; class Echinoidea; order Camarodonta; family Echinometridae; genus Heliocidaris; species Heliocidaris erythrogramma. Next base: position 45,983,852 of record CM046855.1, on the reverse strand, counting down.
CTCATTCTCCATTTTATAACATACAAACCAGTTTGGATAGAAGAATAAAGTTACTTTTCATTTCAACTGCAAGAGAAATTGGTGACAGATGATATATTTTTAGAAGAAAACTGTGACTAGAATTTTGAAGGAGGAGGATAGCTTTGCCTATGGATCAATTTTCAGTTGCTAATTTTACAGAATTTTACAGGATGCTTGAAAATATCAAATAAAAGCATATCTCCAGGAAATCATCTTCATCCTTCCATATGCTGACAACCCACTATTATCTAATACGTGTACATATAGTGCATTATTCCGCCCCCCCCCTCAAAAGAATGTTATGAACTTACTTGAGCTTGTTCAAAGAGATCTCGGATGTTTTCTTCGGACTCTCCAGACACACCAGAGACTATCTCAGTAGCAGCAAGTTTGAGATAAGGCAGGTCCAATTCCTACTTTGCAAAAAAAATCAAATTATCCTTGATCAGTTTAACAACTTAAATTGTGACTATAATACTGAATGTCACATTGAAGATAATGGCATAGTCTTCAGTCATGAGCAAAACAAAATGCCCTCAATGGATTTTTGTTTTTATTCACTCTGGTAGAAATTTGTTATTAAAGTACAATGCAATAAATCAAAATTTCATATTTTACCTCAGCAATTTTTGTTGTTGTTAAGTATCAAGCGTTTTGTCAGTGATTTTTACCGACAACTGTTATAAGCTACTGAAATCCTTGCATCTGATTGGCTGAGAGTAAAGTTGTCAGTAAAAATCACTGACAAAACGCTTGATGAAACGCTCCCCAGAAACTATCGCAACATACATGTAAAGCTTCTGCGAATTGTTAATCGCAGCCAATTTTGCAGCAAGAAACTTTTGTGAATTGCAATAATTTTATGTTGTTTCAATTATGATTTTATTATTTCGCGGCATGAAACTTTCGCTAATCTCAACCACTGAAAATTTCTGGTTTTACAGTAAACAAACATTTTTTGTCAGGTACACAAAAGTAGCTGAAATACGAGTATCCATGCCTCATTTCCATGTTTGTTGTTATGTGTTTGTGTATCAAACTCACCCCAGCAATAGCATTAGCAAGAAGGGTCTTGCCACACCCAGGGGGTCCATGCAGTAGGACCCCCCTAGGAGGGGACACGCCCAGCTGCTGGTAGACCTCAGGATGCTTCATGTGGACCAGAAGCTTACAAACCTCCTGTGAGTAAAAGATGTATATTTATGAAATATTGTCTGTTAAGAGCCAGAAGGGTGTTAACTCTATGTTGAAGTATATGAACTAACGCCCTTCTGGCTCCAAACAGACGATATTGGGAATTAAATAGTATCGTCTATTTATCAATTCATTCATTCATTCATTCATTCACTCATAATGACAATCAATAATTTTCCACAAGCCAACATCTATTTAAGGGTCCACAGCCCTTTGACTGTACCAAATGTACCTTTAATTCCTGAGTGCTGGAAACATCAGCAAGCCTGCATTAAAGTTTTTAACAATCTATTGCCAATTGATATGCATGTATGACAAGAACTTTCACGCAATATTTTGACTTCTCATAGTATCTACTGGTTATCTTCTAATGACTTTCTACATGTGTGTTCTTACTAGTACAATGAAGCGTAAAGCTTACCTCTAACGTACTATCATTCCCTCCAATATCAGCAAAGGTACTGGTTGATCTCTGAGGTTCTATGACTGTAAAAGTGACAGATAGAAACAATATGACCACGAAAGGAGCATGTCTAAACTATTCTCAATTGCTAAGACTATAAATTCTACAGATTCAAATAAACTCAAGAATAGTTTTTCATTATAAAGAGAGTTCTTAGCTGGAATATGTTAGATTCTTCCAGAATACAACAGAGAAACATTAAAACTCTAGCATAGCTTTACAGCAGGCATGTTTGTTTTATTGAGTTTTTACAAATTCTAAAATACAGAGGCTATATGAAGTAAACTTTTTTTTGTAAACATTAATTACAGAATACAACAGTTATGCCTCATGTCAAATCATATTTGTTAGTTTCACCGTATTATTATAAAACCCACTGTGTTTTATTGGGTTGGTTTATTTCAACTTTCCAAATGCATAAATGTATGTTTCCATTTATTAGTAAATCATAATTTTTCAAAACCCATCAACCTGCAACATCTAGTACATTACAATGGGTAACATCATATCAGAACTAACCTTTCTTCTTTCCCTTTCTTGGGCCCTCTGATTCTGATGAGCGAGGTTTCTTTTTGGCACTGGCCTCCACCCCATCCTCACCCTTTGCAGATGATTTTCTTCTAGGTGTCTTAGAAATCTTGCTAGGGGTCTTTGATATGTAAAAACTGTCGTTCTGCGATGGATTCTCTTGTGTTGTTTCCTGATAACAAGCAAGAGAAACAAATAACCACGAACCTACATATTAAAGGAACAATATATGAATGAACTTTTGTTATGAACGACACTCACTTCACAATCATATCTATTTTTCCAAACTAGCAACTACATGTAGTCTTCCAGACATAAACTCAAACGATTTCAGAGAGATTTGCTACCTAATTTGTGAAGGCCACTTGTCTATTTCAAAACAATTGTAGACACACAAGTAATTACTTCCAATAACAACAAACAAACAAAAAAAATCCCTTGAATTCCAATAGCTCAGTAATATATCAATGAAGTGCACAAGTGGCATTCCCAATTACCTATCTCTTGGATATCAGAACCTCTCCTTGCTACATACCTTAAAAAGAATACAGTTGCTAATCATTATCCCCATGGTACATGTCTGTTCTTTCACAGAAAAATTAAACACCAAACCAACCAACCAATCACAATGAAGAAGATTTCTTTTTCAAAGGTAACAACACTTATTGACCAAATGGGTAATTTTCCCCTTGGTAACCCCAATACATCAAGAAAAGAATACCTCTTTCCTGTTGACATTTGGCAACAACAGCTTCGGCTTCCTCGATGAGTACTTCCCATCATCCTCTTTCAGGTCGCCAACCCCAGCCAGGTCAAGGGTCACATTCGACATCTCCACACTGTCTCTGTCGTCATCATCACTACTATCTGTTGGTATGGGTGTGGCCTGGGGTGTGCCCAGGGGTGTGCCCAAGGGTGTGGATGCAGCACTGCGGCTCTTCGGTGTGCTGGTAGGAGTCTTCTTCATGTATAGGTTACTCAAGGAGCTGTTGACTAGGTTGGAGTCCTGTTGGGGAGGGAATAGCTAAATTAAAACTTCTTCCAGGCAAAAAACACTCTATACTAGCAGGATTAGGACAAGACCTGAAGCCTGGTACTGTACCTAATATGCTTCTAAACCATTCTGATTGCCAGTAGGTGTGATCTTCATGTATAAGTTGCTCAAGGAACTATCAACTTAAGTTGGAGTCCTATTGGGGACAGGGCGGGGAATTGCTGTATTAACATATCATTATGTCAAGAAAGATATTAAAGACTAAGAACAAGATCTGAAACCTGATATTGTACCTTGTATATTTGAAACAATTCTGACTGCACATCTACAGATTATTGAACACGTTCACTACTCACGTACCAGTGGAGAAAATTAAAGAAGTTATACAACATGGACAACAGTCAGAAAACTTGATGCTACAAAGGACCATCTTGCTTTCAAATGTGATTTCCTGAAGAAGACTGAAAGAATAAAGAAGAGTAAACTACGAAAGGATTCATATATTATGCCAGGCGTATATTGACTTACATTTAGATTTACAATAATGATGTGTTTAAGCATGTCAACAGAGAGAAATATTGCCTCTGACACCATGGTGGCAGAGTCATTTGTTTTTTACAATTGTTATTGAATATTTCTCTAGTTTATAAAGTAAGATATGGGAAAATTTTATTGATCAACAATTTCACAGCAGAGAATACAAAGAGAAACAAAATTACTTGGACTTCCTACCTGAGCCTGGACATAATCTTGATTGTCAGATGAGAAACTGTCACTGTCTGAGTCATCTAAAATGTCTCTATCATTAAAAAAGAAGTGTAGTACAAAATAAATACAATGTTATCAAGTAACACAAAAATAACATTTCATTTCATATAAATTTAACCTTCATTGATTTACAGTGCTATCATACTATATAAAATCATATATTCTATTTGTACAGTGCAATTTTAATAGGTGTGTGCTTCCAAAGCACTTTGTAAATTATTAACCCTGACTTTTAGCTCCATCAGACATTTCAGTGCACATTTCATTTTTTTAAAGGGATGTATTACCAGGTACCCACTTACTATTAGAGTCAAGACATATGACTACAGATAAAATACCTGTTCTCTATATTTCTGTTTTTATAATAGTAACATACAAGTAAAGAGTGAAACAACTCTTTCTGCTTACCATATATTCTCTGTGTTTGGTGTTGTATAAATAACATATTCAGCAAATAGCAGTATTGTAGGAGTTTGGAAAGTTCTTTAAAACCGTCTATTATTGTGGTTTCCTTTATTCTTATTCAATCAACACATAACTTCTCAACCCCTATGCCCTGGTAAACTTTGGTAGCCAAGAGTATCATTAGTTCCTTTACACTACTTCACTTGGACCGATTGTCCTCATACCATATTTGAATTGTGATTTGCAACCAATACTGAATGGCTTATTTTCTGTTGTTTGTCTGTTATTTAAGAACTCACTCTTCTCGTTTACGTCGTTTGGACAGGTGCCTTGCCTCAAAGTCGTCATGATCATGGTTAGTCCTGGACTGCTTGGTCTCCACACAACTGTATGCTGTAAAGACAAAACATATACCTCATTCTAAATATGTACCAGTATATTTTATAGTAACAAGACAAAATAAATTCAATTTTATAATTTCTTAGCCTGAAAAGGGGATCACAATGACACTTTTGCTCTCTTAAAGCATATATATAAACATTACTTTTCTGGGGAAAAGGAGTGAGCATTTGTTGACTCTGACTTCCAGGAAATTTTGTATGTAACTCTTACTGTGCCAAGGGGTTTAGCTCTCTTCAAAATTTTACCAAAATGTGATCGATGCTTACTTTTCAAATGTCTGCACTTCATTAACCATCTGTTATTTCACAAAATGTTGTGTACAAAACTTGTAGGAAATTTATTACCATTTTTATGATCCCAAACATTATTACTTTACCCAACTGTATGGATGAGAATGATTGAAAATTACATTTCAGTTTCTTTTTTGTTCATTATATTTTTGTTTCTCATTTGTTTACCATTGTTTAATGTTGAAATAAGGTAATATCTTTTTTAAAATCTAAAATTTTCTCTGAAATATTCTATGGTAGCATATATTTATAATCTTATATTTAGAAAATATAGATTTGCATTAAAAAATGTCAAACCAAGATGCATATCAAACTTACCCTTTTCAACTGCTTTCTTGAAAGCTATTTTCTTCTTTCTACCATATTCTCTGCAAAGCAAATTACACAATATAAAAGATAATCACTCATTTTCAGGGGGATAAATGAACGCATTCAGTCTGCCTGAAATTATAACATGACTGTGTGAACTAGTAACCGATGGACAAGAAGAATTTATTTTTTTTTATTTTTTCATTTTTTTGTAAATGGAATGGGCAGGATAGCTACATGATTAGATAAAGAGTATCTACTTTTGGTCTGACAGAAAAAATAGTTACATAGCTATGTACTTTAAAATCCTCAACACAGAAGCAAAAAGGAGGTTAAAACAACTTATCAGAGCCAAGACACTCTTATTATGACACTATTACTTTATTTACGCAACACTTGAAGAATCATGCATTATCTACTTTCAAAGGCCTACAATGTGATTTTTGGCATTGTGTACCCTGATTGTAAAACAACTTCAATATACACAACATATCAGGGGTACAACAATTTCTTTTTGGTGACAATATCTCATGCATGGATTAATAAAACAACAACAACAATTAAAAAAAAAAGAAAAAAAGAAAACAGGGTTAAAATTGTGAAGCTTCTTACTTGTAGATATGCTGGAGATCTTCAACCATGGTATCCAAATCCACATAACCATTCTTGGATTCTGTGTCAGCATACTACAGGAGGAAACGGGGAAGAAGATACACAAATTATTATATTGAATAATCAAATTCCATGATTTATGCATCCCTTATCCTTACGTAATCCTTCTCCTCACAGGAGTTCTGTTACACTTTCAACAACAACAAAAATATGGAAGTTGAAATGGTGGTCCTGAAATTAATAGTTAACATACAAATTCAGTAACAGGCAGGATTTGTTCGTATTTCATGCACTATTAAACTTCAAGGAAGAAAAGATATGCGAGATCCTGTTTATATCCCAAGTATAATGAGTACTCATGAGTAATAGAGCAAGTCCAAGCTATTTTGTAGAAATAATTATGTTACTGACCATATCTTCAATTTTAGTATATCTGATCACTGCATTAAGTTAAATAATAGCTCTATTAAATACCTTGGAACACACCTAATGTGAAGTGACATAAACTCATTTGATGTCAATTTCACAATACTTGGCAACGTATGGGACATCAAATGACCAAATACCTAGGACTTGCCCAATAGTTGAATGATATTAATATATTTCATATTACATTAACCCTTGTCCATTAACAAACTCTTGTACATAAAAAAAAATGTGTTCTTCTGCACGAGCTGGTAGTTGGTGTCTTCGGGGAGGTTTCAGGCGTCCTTCTTTGATCAAGTCCTTGGCTGCTCATTTTGAAGCACGGTATGTCATAGTTTCATGAATGTATTGCTGCCTTTGCTGTTGTTTTATATTTCACCTTTTGTTATACTGCGATTACCTTTATAATTGATAGTAAATGCGGTGATTTGATTTGATAAAACACACATATATCGAGAAATATTTATTTTAAAATGAATTTTGTCGATCTTGTCACTTGTTCCTGCGAAGCTACCTTACAGAATTCAGAACTGCAGCAAAAAGAGCTGCAGTAAAATTGCCTTACCTCTTGTACTCTCTTGAATAGCAGACGATCTCCGTGGTAAACACCAGAGTGCTGCTTACGATCACTGTAGCTCTGCCTCGAATGTTTCCCTGGAGCCATTCCAGCTTTGAAGCACAATACCCAAATATAGGCCCACTGATAAAACAGATACAGTGAATGAGAAGCATACAGAACTAACATGATTAAAGGGACTGGCAAGTCGTAATCCATGGGCCTGACCAGTTGGCCTGACTCGGGGAAATTCGGATACATTCAGGTCCAATCGTGCGCTACCGAAGGAATGTTATTGCCGAATTCCTCGCTTGATCGTTAACTCGAATCCCTAGATACGTAACCGACCAATGAGATTCAAGTACTGGAATAAAGAACAGGCGATCTTGTTTACTCAAATCTGGGTCAATGTGCGAACTTTTATTAGCTGCGCGCGATAAATTGAAGTCGCTTTGAACTTTGATCCAGAGAAAGGAGCAGCCAACAGTAAAACCGCCCATAGATTGCGACTTGTTGCTCCCTTTAAATGATCATGTAGCATCATGAGGATACTCACCAGTGGCAACAGAAATGCTAATGGGGGACTTCAGTAAGAGAAATACTGAGGTTAAATCTTTCCCATCAAGTGCACAGACAAGGGTAATAAATTTGTCAATGTATAATTTTAACCTGTATGTAAATGCTTCGGTCTTTTTAAACCACCCCCTTTGCCAAGCTGTAACTGTAGTGTAAGGCCACTACCCTTAATATTGACCAAACATGGAAATTAAAATCCAGAACCAATAAGAGTAGCTTGATGCAATGCTTTTAAAATCTTGTCTAAATTTGATAGATTTCAAATTTGAAAGAAATAAAACATGGGAATTTAAAATTGTCCCCTAACTCGAGATCAAGAGCACAGGACTTGTAGACATTCTCTTGTCTTTCTTTGCATTGACCACTATGGCACTAGTCATTGGCGGATCCAAGGGGGGGGGGGGCACTTCCGGCATTTTGACCATAGAAGATCCGCCATTTTCTTGATTGTGCCCCCCCCCCCTTTTAGAATGAAGACCTAATTGAAGATCTAATTAGATATTCAGAGCAATATTTCAAGAAAATATTCAGAGAAACGTAATAAAACTTGCTCCCAATAGATTTTACATCCTTCAACTTTACAATGTAAAACCTCAGACTGCATGTGTGAGTAAGCTAGCAGATTAGATAACATTTATTGGACAAATTGAAAATGGAAAAAATAAAACAAGCATAATTTAAAACTCGTTGTAACCAGTGGCATATACATGTATATGAACACACTTTCTATTGTTAATTAACTGTTGTTTTTTTATTTTAGTTTCATATTGTTTCGTTGGGTCCTACTAAAAGCTGCCAACAGCAGCCAAATGTACGATCTACTAACAGCCGCCAACAACCATATCGGTCATCTATTTTTTATCATTTTATTCTTTTACTGATTTTAGGCCCTAAAGGCCTAATAATATAACCGAGTTTTTGTACCAAAATATTTAGAATAACTTTGGCAATATTTAAGGAGCCTTTTGGTTGTCTCTTGGCTGCTCCGGGATTTACTTTCGGCTTGTTTTCAACTTGTTTTCAACTCTTCTGTTGGCTGCTATTGGCTGCTTTTAGTAGATCTAGGACTGGTTTCGTCCAATCCACATCCACGGCCACAAGACCATGAAGACCCCAAAACCAAATACCCTTCTTGTCTGCTTGCTCTCTGCATCAAATTATCCAAGTTTTGTACAACATCAAAAAAAAATTAAAAACTGAATTAAATCTGATTCAGATTTATATCACAATGAAATTAAATTAAATTTTTTATTTTTGGATGAACGACGTAACGAGAATGACGTTCAACTTGAGTTGAATTTGAACGAGTATGACGAGCTAGAGTGGTTTCCTGAACCATAATATAGCCATATTCACTCTATTATAGTCCCATCTGTCGTTTGGATGGGCATAATATATTAAAGATGATTATCTATCTATATAGCCAAAAAGGCCATCAAATTTTTGGATGAACTTCAACTTCAAAGTTCAACTTAGATCAACATGTTCAAATACCCATTCACCAACATTTTCCCCGTCATCAATATGAACGCGTGGGACTGAACGAAGAAAAGTAATGACAAAAATACTTAGGAATATTTCCTCTACCAAGACCTCAAGTTGAAGTGGTTGTCCTCAGATTTACAGTAAACTTACGAATTTCAATAGCTGACTTAGCAGGAAAGAATTATTTCCGTTTAATGTACTGTTTCAACTTCCAGAAAGATACCCGCAAGCATGGGCCATGGCGCTGTTTTACCCCAACTGTACCGTGCGCCAACCGGGGAGCTCCCCGACGTGTCTATTATCGTCTTTCGCGCAGCCGTTGTTCTCCGATTTGCAACGTCAACACACGGTCTTTTCCAATAGCAGCCATGGCTTCCGGGGTACGTTCACACGTGTATCTTGTTTAAAATCCACCTGTATTTCTATCATCAGATTTATATTTTCTCTCAAAATGGCTTTATTTTGTCGATAGAATACTGTATATCACAATAACGAATTTATTATGTTCTTAATTGGCAGACTCTGTACACCTATCCCGAAAATACTCGGGCATACAAGATCCAAATCGCTGCCAAGTACAGCGGTGCACAGCTGACCGTAGTGCAGGATCCACCGGCGTTCAAGCTTGGAGAGACGAACAAATCTGCAGAGTTTCTCAAGAAATTCCCCCTCGGAAAGGTATGTCCCCCGTCCCCGATTTTAATGTCATGACTTATGTAAATTAAACAGTAGTCAAGCAGTGATAAAAATGTAGCTGATTTGATAACTAACAGTAATTATAATTGGTGTCGCACTCAGACATGTCAGAAAAGAGTTGAGGAGTGCATACTGTAATGTAAATAATGATGTAACTTGTAGCAATGTCATGAAATTGAATGTTGTAGGTAGCGTCCTGAGTGAAACCACTACTATTCCCAGTTCACAATTTACATGAGCAAATGACCATGTAGTTGTATCGTAGGTACATATTTTTTTAATTAAAGTATCATATATGCGATGTCACTTGCCTAAATAGACCTTCCGCAGATCAGCTCTTCCACAGAAATGGACATGATAGAGTCGATCAAATGTCACCTTTTTTTTTCACTCAATTGTAAATCCTCCCTCTCGTCTCTCGCGAGCGAGAATTCGAACGCATGTAAAAACATAATTGAGTGACATTTTATTGACTCTAGGCCTATATATTTATGAAGATAGCACTGACAGATCGTCCGTGCGATACCCTGACGCCTACCTAAACGCGCACGTCCGCGTACGTTGTCAGACATGTCAGAATTGTTGCATGTGGGACTAAGTCAATTTGTGAATGTTGGAACTAAGAAATTTGTAGTTTAAAAATACTTATTGTAAGAGGTCCATGAAATAACTACGTTTTTTCAATAAAAGACATAGCTGAAATTACGATCTTTTAGCGTACTTACGTTTGTGTCTGCAATATATCCATAAAATGGCGGATACTCGGCCCAAAACCTTCCTCCGCAGAAGCACAAATGATCGCCAACGTAAAAAACGAACATCGCACCATAGAGTTAATACGTGGAATACGCGGGTTTTAGAGAGGGCGCTTCGGGGTGATCACTAAAAATCCTTCTAATTGGCAACTGGTTGACCCTAAAAATATAGTCTCTAACTTCAGTCAAAGAACTTTTGATAGAGTACAATGCGTCAGATGTCAAGCTATGTCACCCCAGTACACTTAAAAATATAGACAAAAACCAGGATATTTGTCTTATTCGACACTTTTACGACTTTGACAAGCATGTGTGGATAGAACATGATTTTTAAGTTCATTTTAATCCGGTTAGAGGTCCATAGCTGTAGCCATCTTAAAAATAGAGGGAAAACTGTGGAAAGATGACGTCATATTTGCTCTGAGATCGCGCGCTTTACTTATGATATCGCTAAAGAGATATGAATATTCATGAGTCCACGCAGGGCCCGTCGCGGAGCTAGTCTCGAAAACAGTCCTCGTTTTACATTTTACTACACACAACGTCAAGGTGCACACACTACCGTATGAGTGTGCAAAGTGTTTCAGAAGGATATTTTAGTAAAGGTGACTGGATAACAGTCTATAACTATGGTAAACAGTGAGGGGAAAAAAGCAAAACATGTCATGCATGGCATGCATGATACACAAGTGTACAATGGAAGCTCTGTTCTGCGAGTGTCGTGGTGGCAGATCGTGGAAGCCGGAGAGAGAGCTAGAGAGAAAGCATGGCGTACGGTATACGTGAGAGCTAGAGAGAGAGAGAGATCGAGAGTGCGCAATCGCAATTTCATGATGTATGTACATGTGAATAAACAGCGGAGCGTTTCATCAAGCGTACGGTCAGTGATTTTTATCGACAACTGTTATAAGCTACTGAAATCCTGGAATCTGATTGGCTGAGAGCAAATTTGTCAGTAAAAACGCATGATGAAACGCTCCCCAGGCATGCAGGAGGTGAATCATTTCACTACAGTGTAGCTCGTGCAGTGTGATACGGTCATTATGGATAGTAACAGTCTATAGAAGTATACAAATAAAAGAAAACACACAAACAAACTATGGTAAACAGTGAGGGGGAAAAAAGCAAAACATGTCTTTGTACAATGGAAGCTCTCCGAGTGCTGGTCATGGGTGTGGGGAAAGAGAGAAAGAGTGACGGGAGAGCTGGAGAGAGATCGAGAGTGCGCGATCGCAATGCAGTGAACGAATCTCAGTGCAGTGCATGATATGTGTGCTTGTGTATACGTTACGGTCATTGTATGGTAACGTGTGCGGGATGAGCTTCGTGCGTGGGCAGATTAATGATACACTGCGAAAGACAAGAAAAACATCAAATAATACGTTCAAGAGTCTAGGAATGATGAAATCATCATCGTTAGCAGATATCTGAGCAACTTTATCGTGAAAAAGAGGTATTTTACATCATTTGAGGCTGAAATTAGTCATTTCGTATTCGTTCGGATTTCAAAATATTGTTTGCGCCTTGTGCAAGCCTAGCGACTGAAACTTGGTCGGCGCGCGGAAAATTCAAATTTACCATATTTGGGTTAGAAGTTGTGTAACTGTACTAATTGCTAACGTAATCGAGCAAACATAATTATAGCTAGTTTAAGGTCATTGAGGGGCGTTTACGCACGGTTTGGCGTCAGAAGAACTGTCTACTTTGGTGCTGGATTTCTACATTTTGGAGGCTCTTTTTGAAGCAGGAAATTGGTGAATTTGCTTATGTCATTAATTAAGTTTAATTTATTGCCATTTTTGACCTTGGATTTGTAATATTAAAGAAGTGAAATTTTTGGCTTGGCGAGCCTAATGAAGAAGAGCTGATTTGGGGAAGGTCTCTTTAGGTAAGTGGCATTGTAGAACACTGTAGAATTAGCAACTTTAATTAAAAAAATATGTAGGGCCTACCTACGATACAACTCTACATGGTCATTTGATCATGTAAATTGTGAGGCCCACGGATTAGTAGTGGTTTCACTCATGACGCGGGGCTACAAGCGACGATGGCAATGTTGGAGACAGACCTCGGCTCAAGTTGGTGTAAATCAGATGCAGAGCTAATGCAGAATTCCCTCATCTACTTCAGCCGCACTGCTGCACAATGACCAAATCGTGCTAATTGAATGAAGAAAGAATAAAGTTATGAATTTTTGAAAGTTGTAATCACTGTACATATGGGAATTTCAAATTGGCCGAATGGGTAATGTCACTGTGATGTACTTGCGGACAACTCGCCCATTTGCTCCAACACAGAAAATGACTAAATGTATATATACTCGGGAGGATTTTTTTCTTTCATGAGGACCTATAACAATATGCTATATCCAATATATTTTGAGTACTGCCCCGAGCCTGGTAAAGGCGCTTCGGAGAAAACCACAAATTAATATTTTTGTTTACGACAAATGGGAGAGTTGTCCATAAGTATGTCACAATTGACTCACCAAATTGCCAATATGAGATTCGCATAGATGTAGTGATCCCATTTTTCAAACATCCATAACTTTCTTATTCCTTGCCCAATTTCTTTCAAAATCAGATGGTGAATTTCTTTCACCATCCTGTTTTTCTTATTTTTCTACTTTCACACAAATCATCTTATTACGAAGGTTGGATTGCACTTTAATGCATGTAGATATTTATATTGTGCCACAGACAGTGGAGGCACACGGCCAAGTTGGGAAACAGTCTGATAAGTAACAAGAGACTGCTAACAAGAGGACAATAGAAACAGCACCTGCAACAAAGCACTTTTTCTCAGCCTTTTTCCTCTCTGAGGTCCGGTGCCCATTTGTTTTGTATGTGGATCACAACAAAAAAAGTTATAAAAACAAAAGTAGACAGTGAATTTTTTAAAGTAGACGGTCAAAAGGAGTAATTTTCATGAGCAATCTGGTTATTACATTTTCAAGCCAAGGTGATCCCTTTGCAGCAAATGTAAACAAAGAAAATTGATATCCGAAATGGGAAATTGTCTCCCAAACAGTCTCTAACAATGGAGACAGTCTCCCATATTGGCCATTCGCATCTAGTGACAGGGTTAATTGTACAATATTTACAATTTTTATTTCAAACTCTCTGCTTAAGTACAATGTAATCAGTTTGAAAACTACTTTTATAATGAACAAGCAAGTAAATTAATATCTACAAAGTACCTGTATGCAATATGTATTTTGAGACTGGGAGAGATTAACCAGCCAGCCAGTTGTTAAAAGAAGACTTAAAATCTGAAAAAACAGAATGGGGCAAGTTCATTGAAATCTGATAAAGAAGAAACATAGAAATTGTTCAAATTTTTTTAAATTTGTGCTTTAATATTAATGTGAGAGTTTTGAATTGGGAATTGGTAATGTCACTTTTAAAGGTCAGAACAACTGTCCCATTTGCCTCTTAACAAAAATAAGATAAATAAATTTGTTCTATTCTTTTCAAGCTTTCATTAATCTTCTACGATCATTTGTTTCTGTTACCACCAAAAACGACTTTCAATATATGAGTAATGTGTATTGCGCTGTAATTCTCAGCACATTAATTGTATTCATCATAAATGGCAGGACAAGAAATTTCTACACAATACAATTGACTGAAATTCATAAAAGTGTCTATTTGCAAGTTGAACAGAAGAAATAACCAATTTATTTTTTTATTTGAGTAATTGCACAATTGACTTTCTCTTGTTTGATCCTACCATGGTGCCATTTTCAAATGATACCAATTGTGTATCACCTGGTTACTAACGCAACGCTCATCTATCAATGCAATACTATCGCAGAAAAAGGGTTATAATTGAATTCCTGTGAATTGTTCATTTTTTGCTCAGGTGCCAGCCTTTGAAAATGGAAGCGGAACCACCTTGTTTGAGAGCAATGCTATTGCATACTATGGTAGGTTATCCTATAGGTATCCTGACCAGGTTTCTACGCTATATGAAACTTGGTTTTAAAGTAGAACACTCAAGAAAATCACAAATATGGCAATTAATGTATCACTAGAAATTGGGAAGCTTACAGATGGCAATCGTATAAGTTTTATGTCAACTGCGTATATGATGATTATAAAAACAACATAAATAAAAGCTCTTCTCAGCATGTGGAATATCCGAGGATTCTCCAGAAATATAGCGATGTTTTGATGTCGTCATACGAGGGATCGATCCTGCTTAAGCAGACGACGTCCTATAATGAATGAACGTAATTGCAATGCAATTATTTATCAAATTATAAAGAGTTTGGTACATTTAAACATGACCTTATTTCACACCATTCTAAAAGGGAAAGTGAACTGATTCTGATAACTAAAACCGTTTGATTGTAAATACACAGGAGAAGGGTCAATGATCAATGAAATAAACCCCATTTTCAAATTGAAAAGCCCTGCGAATAATAGCTGGATGGTATTCGTTCCCTCTTGAAACGCCGAACATGGCCCGGTGCAAGCAGCTGAAAATACAATGGCGTCTTATTTTGTTTACAAGTGACTGATTCCTTTATTTTTTTAACGCTGCATTTTTCATCAAAATAATACCATACACGAAGTTAAGAGTGAGGCAACAGACTAACATTAAGACTGACGCTAGTCAAGTAAGAGAAATAAGTGAAGAGGAGATGACAAAACAGGCACTGAGAAATGTGTATAATGTTATGGTACATCGTCTGCTTAGACAGGACTCGCCCCTCTTGTGTCGTCACACATCTCAGCAGCGTTCAAGGAGCTTTTCAGCTGCTATATCGGGGGCTGTATTTTACCGTTTTATAATTGATAATAATCATTAATTCAAATGTTTCCAAGCTTTAAATTTGGATAACCTTGTTTAATTTATGCCATCTATGCAATAATAAGTATTAAGCCAATATTTAAAATCATTAGTGTTCTACTTTAATGAATTTTATTTAAATGTCTGAAATAGCTAGAGCTTTAGTAAGATATTTTTTTGAAACTGATAATTATTTCCTAGTTCAGACACAGGTGCTACATGTAGTTATCTTATTTTTCCTTCAATTGTACAAATTTGGGTGTTTTGCACAAATTTTGTTGTATACTATCTCACACTTATCAGCCCTTATCCATGCCTTTTTTGGTGGAAGGAGGCAAGGAGCACCTTGGTATAGTGGATCGTTCACTTGACTTTCAAGTTTTGATCTTCGCCCAGTCTGTATGTCCTTAGACAGTGCATTTCATCTGTCAGCCTATATTTTAAGTAGTTACATGGTTGGATTTAATCCTTGATATGCCCTGTTTGCTGACTACAGTGTCCAGACAAAAGTTGGGTTATAATTTCCAAGAAAGCACTTTTGAAGAGTATTAAAATAAAGACATTTTATCTGTATACTGTTATACCTTTACATACTTTCGAGAGTGGTCGAGATTCGCAGAAGTTTCATGCAGCGATATAATAAATGCACAATTGAAACAACATAAAATTATTGCAATTCGCGAAAGTTTCTTGCTGCAAAATTGACTGTCATTAACAGTTCGCGAAAGTTTTATGTTGCGCAAGTTTCTGGTTTTACATTACCCTGTATATGCTAGAGGGTTTACTTTGTCATATGGGAACTACACTCAAGCTCTTAGTGAGAAGTTGAAGAAAAATTTGTTCTAAAGTCATTCAAGCAACATGGTCTACATAGTTGTTAATACATGTACTTTGAATCTTAAACTCATCGGTATCTCTTCTTATTTGTAGTGAGCAACGAGCAGCTTAGGGGCTCTGATGACTTATCGAAGGCTCAGGTTCAGATGTTTGTCAACCTGGCTGATAACGAGATTGAGCCAGCTGCCAGCACATGGGTTTTCCCAACATTGGGTGTCATTCAGTACAACAAGCAGGTACAGTATTAAAATGCAACATACATACATGTACAGTTTTGGGCTTTTATTTTCCTCTTGCCCTCTCTAACACCACTGCCCTGCACATTATCTCCTGCATGTAAGATTTTTTTGTTTTGGGGTGGGGGGGGTGGGTGGCTTGTTTGTGTGTGTGTGTGTGTGTGCAGCATCCATTATTTCGAAACAGATTTACCAGTAGAAGGTGTTCAATTCACTGTTTTCCTGGCTATGCAGCTGATATACTGTAAACGTGGAAATTTTTGTGGATAAGTGCGAATTCTAGCGTGATTTCCTATGTGGGTTGAATTGCGCACTTCAGCACATTTCATTTTTTTTTTATTTAGATTTATTTCATTTCCCACAAAATACAAATGAAGTAAGTACAGTCAAGTAATTCAAATCAATACGATAAATAACAAAGTGCCGTCATAACAGTTGAGATAAGTTGCTAACAGAAATATGAACATACAATCAGTAACAAAACGACTGTGGCATTAATAGAACCTTGTGATTTATATTAAAGGGAGCGACAAGTCGCAATCTATGGGCGCTTTTACAGTTGGCTGCTCCTTTCTGCGGATCAAAGTTCAAAGCGACTTCAATTTATCGTGCGCAGCTAAGTTCGCACATTGACCCAAATTTGAGTAAACAAGGTCGCCCGTTCTTTATTCCAGTATTTGAATCTCATTGGTCGGTTGCGTATGGAAGGATTCGAGTTAACGATCGCGCGAGGAATCCGGCAATAACATTCCTTCGGTAGCGCACGATTGGACCTGATTCTATCCGAATTTCCCCGAGTCAGGCCAACTGGTCAGGCCCATGGATTACGACTTGCCACTCCCTTTAATATATGTTATTTACATTAATGTGTGTGTGTCCAATTAATTTTTTAGTGCATATGTGTAGTTGCGTATGCATTCGATAGACTGCCTGCATGTAAATTAAGAAAAGAGAGTGGGTGTAAATACGAGTAAGGCGAGAGAGCAAAACTATCACAGCGTGCCGCCTGCAGCCTCCCGCCAAGGCACGCGCCAATTAACGGACCCATGCCGACCGCGGGCTGCCACCTCGCACTTAAAAATAAATCCACCATGCCCGCCCCGGCCTGCTTACTGATTACTCTTAAAAAGTAATCGGCCATGCCGCCTGCGGCCTGCTGGCGATTGCACTTGAAATTAAATCCGCCATGCCCGCCGAAGGCTGCCGCGAATGTTCTTTAAAACTAAATCCGCCATGCCGCCTGCGTCCGGTCATAGCAGCAATCACCGTAAATATGACACTCTGTCAATTAAAGGGACATTTATAATGGCGCCATCTACGTTTGCAACCTTGGCCGAGTTACCCAAGAAAGCTAAATAAAATCTGCCATTCGAGCCGCGGGTGCAGCATTCCCATCGAAGATGCTCTTCGAGGCGAACTACATCTTTTATTTATTTTTTTAAATTAAAGTTGACTTTATCTAAATTGCCGACATCGTGGGCGTTCAGGGGAGAGGGTCAACTTAGCTGGAAAGTAACCATTTTTCATGTTCATGGATGTAAAGATCACATATTCACATGTAGTGTCTTTGGTCTGTAAACGAATTTGCCGTCTGGCATGTTCTATCTGGTCGATTAAGATTCCCGAAGTGGTGATAAATCGAAGCGATATTATGGTAACCGTGGGGTACGCGGATCGGCACGGCCGCTGAAAAAAGCTGTGCGCGGCCATAGAGAATATGGTGTCCCGAATCTTACCGTTATGCGTGCGTTCAATTATTTCCCAGTTTACTAATATCTAACATATTCATACCTCCACTAAGATATATTAACGAATAAAAATGAAGATTAATGATCATATCACTATATTCAGCAACTCCAAAAAATATATAATTATTATCAGGAATAAATGTTAAAGGATATTTAACATGACCTTGTTTGATGATAGGGTACTTGGACTAGAAAATAACGCTACCTCAGGAAGAAAAAGGGAAATAATGATTTTCCAGACAACCATTTAGATTATATATGCAGAGAATATTAGGAAATAATGTAAGTTGTCGAAAGAAGCTCGTTTCCGCGTCCAAATTTTGGTCTCGACCAAAATATGGACGTGGCAATTTTGCCCTCTCCCGAAAGTGAGGAAACGCCAAAAAGTGTTATAATTATAAAGAGAGTGAACGGAATCTTTCAAGAACATATGCGGATAGGTTTCTTTTGCGGATACCAACCCCCCCCCCCCCCCCCCCCCCCCCCCCCTTGAGGAGCACGATTCGTGCACTCAACACCCGCCATGAAATTAAATCCTGGCTAAGCGGCATTTTGGAGTAACCAAAGAAACAAAGAGCCGCAATGACTTTGTATCTGATAGACTTATTTGTATTTTTGTTTTGTTTCGTGCTTGAACAAATCAAACTCTTTCGACAGTGGTTTTGAAAATCAAGATTTTGTATGCATGTTCATCCGTCTCGTAATGTACAGTATGACATTCAGCCTATAGGTGACGAGAAACAAAATGCATAAATTACTTGTACTTGTCCATGATCTTTTCGCTCGGCAAAACCACCGCCCTTTGATGGTGAAACCGATATTTTGCGCGCTATTGTAAACATGTCAATCATTCTGGTCGCGTGAATGGTACGTGACCTCTTTTCGTCAGCGTGCTTTTTTTCCTTCCACATCTACCGCGCACGAATAAAAATAAAAATGTAATGTCTTATCTACTCCTAACACACAATTATCGATTTTTCTTTCCTAAATCACGCACTGTCTTATAATAATAATCAATTTATATACCACAAATTGCAAAATTGCCTCTAAGCGGTCGAAAAGACAAAGGAATGATGAAAGTTGACGAGAAAGAAACCAAATACTTCGCACAACAAATTACATCAATCAAATACCCTCCAGTACACAATAATAGTAAAAATTCAAAGCACAACCAAAATATGAAACTTATCACAAATTAATAGTAGTAGTAGTAGTAGGCCTTGCATAACTACACAAACATAAAGGATGGCAAATGCCATATAGGGATATCAGATTTAAGATATATGATTTAAAAAGATGGGTTTTAAGCATAAGTTTTAAAAGTATTAACAGAACTAGCGTTGCGAATTTGAAAGGGGAGATTGTTCCAAAGAAATGAAGCTGCATAGGAAAAAGAACTTGTGATAATCTCGGCTGAGTTCACTTCACTTTCTCTCTGCTAAAGAAAAAAAAGTCTGTGTTTCCGCTGTATTTACTGCAGTTTACTGCAAAAGAATCAATCATAAGTGCCTCTTGTAAAATTAACGCCCTGACAATTATTTTCTCTCCTTCTAAATCACGTACCTGTATCATGTCGAAAGTTCTTCTTAATTCTGTTTTTAAAGCTAAATTTCTGTATACACTTTCCTTTTTTACTGGATTAAAAGTGAAAGGAACAAAAAAAGCTATTGAGGATATTATTTTGCCCTGATTCTTTTCTTTTCGGCTGTAATAAAAATTACATAATTGAAACACACAG
Source organism: Heliocidaris erythrogramma (assembly GCA_025617745.1). Lineage (NCBI taxonomy): Eukaryota > Metazoa > Echinodermata > Echinoidea > Camarodonta > Echinometridae > Heliocidaris > Heliocidaris erythrogramma. The sequence goes on along the minus strand of CM046855.1, from coordinate 45,964,016 downwards.
TCCCGCCCTCGGGAAACGTCATGCGTCCGTCTAAATATACGCGTCTTCATAGCACTATGTCTAAACGCGTTCGGACATGCATACTAGGGGAAACGGACTAGTTAGTCTAAATGACTGAATGAACTACAATACTTGGAATCCAGTTTGCATACATTATTTGTTGCTATGTCTAGGTACGGTATATGCCGGGGTTGGAACATGATCCGCCGGCAGATAGTGTTCTTGGTCGTTTTTAGAACGGTATCTGCCGATCCCCGTATCTACCGCTACACCGGACGAGGGTTTGTGTGCAAGCGTGATGTTTGAGATGAGCCGCGAGAACGGCCCGGTCCACATCTTTTTGATTTATATTTCATCTTTGTTTTCTCTTGTTTATATTCCATTTTATGTCCCTTCTCTTTCAAGACGTTACAGACAAGGACAGGTGCATGTTGCCGATGTTACCAAGACATCCTTATGATTTAATGTTTTAGCTAAGCGCCAAATCATTTTTCGATTCGATAAATGTTTTTTGCGTCTTAGTTCTAATTTATTTGTTGTTTCATTTGGTCAGTAGATTCTTTGTGATTTATGCGCCGAATCAATTTTCAAGCCGATAAATGTACTTTGCGTCTTATAGTTCTAATTTATTTGTTGTTTCATTTGGTCAGTAGATTCTTTGTAATTTATGCGCCGAACCAATTTTCTAGATCTGGGTTCATAATTCCGGGATTGAAAATTTGTTTTTATATTTCTGAAGGTTCTTAAATTATTCCTAAAAGTCACAGAGTCATATTATATTTTCGTAATTACGAATTATGTAGCCTACATCGTTTTCGAAATATACGTAAACGACCTTCTGAATAACGAATCTTCACAAAAATACGTCACATACTTGGAATTGTGAACCCCCTCGCTATGGAAAATTTGTATTTCGGAATTACAAACCTGGTGAGTTATAAAACGAATTTTCTGAAATACTATTACACCTACTGTAAAATTCATGCCGTCATTTTCAAGCCGCGACCTTGCATTATGTTACTTAAGAAACATTGGAGATAAAAGTAAGAGAAAACTTCTTATCATTTCAATTTTACTATGTAACTAACTAATACTATGATAAAACGAGCGACATCTCGGTAGTTTTAGATCATCACCAGGGGCACAGGCATGCAGTGGTTGCGGTGGGGGTGGTCGCCAACGCCAACAAAAAAAAAGAAGAGAGCGCGAAAAAGCGGGGGAAGTGAGAGAAAAGCCTAATTAAGCCGATATCTTTCTCAAAAATTGCTAAAACATCAAAAATTTTGCGGGGGTGGGGGGGGGGGGGGGGTTGGAGGAAAGAAACCACCCCCACCATGCAACCACCCTTGTTACACACAGTACAGTATTGCCCCGGAGTACTTCTGCTAAAACGTCGAAGTTTTTGCGCGGGAGGGGGCTGGGTGGGGATGGGGGAGAATCTCCCCTCCCTGCACCCACCACTGCATGTTATATGCAGTGCAGCATTGCGTCTAAACACAAGTCAGTCCGGGCAGTGGCGGATCCAGGGGGGGGGGGCACAGCCGGCCCGTGCCCCCCCCCCCTTTTGGAAGAGAAGTATGAATTTTTACCATAGACGATCCGCCATTTTCTCGATTGTGCCCCCCTTTTTTGTTGAAAATTTTGTTAAGGTTTGGAGAATTTTTTGTGTGTCCCTAAACCCCCCCCCCCCCCCCCCCGTTTTTCTCTCAAATTTGCTAAGTCGTCACAGATTTCACGCTTAGCGCGGGAAGGGGGGGGGGACTTTCCCCTCCCTGCACCACCCCTTTCATACATGTATACAGTGCAGTATTGCACCCCGTATAAAGCATTGTCAAAGTCCCCCCACCCCTCACAAAAAAATAAAGAAAAAAACAAACCTTCATATATGGAATGCATTTTAGTGAAGGGTGCTAAAAAGTACAAATTATTACTATATACGAACTCCCCCGCACCTCAAAAACACAGGAGGTTCTTAAAAAGCGGGAGGTCCATTGATGGATTATTGATCCTTATTTACAACAATCAGTATCGACACTCCCCTCTTTGTGTCAACCCCTGCCTTCCAATTTATGACAAGAAGTTCTTAGAAATCGGAACCCATTGAAAGATTAATGACCATGCCATGAAAAGGTGACACACGTCTATTGTGTAAAGAGAAACTGGAGTTTCTGGGAAAGGGTGAAACAAAAATAATTTACTTACTACGTTCGTCTGATTAGATATGTCCCCTGAAAAGGATTGCTCTTCAAATGCCCTCACAGAAAGTAAATGTAAGCTTTCAAAACAGAATTATGAAGAGCGTTCGATTGGTGTGTGATTTTGGGGAGAGAGAATTGTTTTTTAAAGCTCCATACAGAGTAATAAATCGGAGAGATAAGAGTTCAATTCTGTAACTCTTTTAACAACCGAAAAGAAAAGGAGGTCAGCATTGTGACCAGAAAAAAAGGATCTTTTTCGAGATTATGAAACAAGTGCATGATATTTTTTCTACCCTCGAGTAAACTAGAGCGGAGAGAAGCGTTGACATTCGAGCTATATATAAACACAGTTTATCTTCGTCCCGCTGTACATCAGGATGATACGTTTCAATTATGTAACTCTTATTACAGCCGAAAAGAAAAGAAAGTTAGCTTTATAACCAGAAACAAATTGGCATGTATGTGTCGAGATTATAAAACAAACGCGTCATTTAGAAGGACATAGGGAGGGAGAGAGAAAAAAAATCAACAATCGTCCCGTGCAAAGGCTTGAGGAGGTGCTTCATTAATTCTTGTTCATTGAAAGGGGCGGATTCTATACCTCTGTAACATGCAGACCTGGGGAAAAGAAAAGAAATTTAGCTTTTAGAAACCCGTAGATACACATTTTAAAAATAATTAGAGCGGGGTAAAATAATATCCCCATGCACGGATTCAGCCATTTCCCATACAAAAGAATCGACGGGCCGGCATTGTGCGAGGAAAAGGACCGGCCCTTAGATTCTTTTGTCCTCGGGGATGCTGAATCCGCCTATTTTTTTGTTCCCATCGCTTTTAACCCAGTAAATAGGAAAGAATATACAGAAATTAAATTCAGCTTTCAAAACAGAATTAAGAAGAACTTTCGACATTATGATACATGTACGTAACTTAAGAGAGAAATAATTGTCAGGGCGTTAATTTTACAAGAGGCAGTTATGATTTAAAAAAAACTGCAGTAAATAGAGCGGAAACACAACCGACTTGTTTCTTTAGCAGAGAGAAAGTGAACTCAGCCGAGATTATCATACAAGTGCGTGATTTAGGAGCGAGAGAAAATCTATAATCGTGTGTTAGGAGTAATAAGACATTACATTTTTATTCGTGCGCGGTAGATGTGGAAGGAAAAACGCATGTTGACGAAAAGAGGTCACATACCATTCGCAGGACTAGAATGATTGACATGTTTACAATAGCGCGCAAAATGTCGGTTTCACCATCAAAGGGCGGTGGCTTTTCGAAGCGAAAAGAAGTTCAAGTAATTTATGCATTTTGTTTCTCATCACCTCTGAATGTGATCATTACTAGACGGATGAACATGCATACTAAATCTTGATTTTCAAAACCACTGTCGAGAGGGAGGGGGGGGGGGGGGGGGGGTTGATTTGGAAATGTTTATATGGCAAGCTTGGACGCAAGACTGCACTGTACATTTATTTAACTGGGATGGGAGCGGGGAAAGCTCTGACGTTTTACCAAATTTCAGAGAAAGATAATAATGACTCGTAGCAAACATTTTTTTAGGCGGAAAGTTATAGTTCAACGCCCTGACTTTTTTCAATTATTTGGACGCAATTCTCCGGGGCAAGACTGCACTGTATGTTAAAGGGGTGAGTGACGCCCGGACTGCTTTTTAATTATTTGGATGCAGTACTGCATTCACTATGAACATGACGAACAAAGAAGTGGACAATCTATGCAGCTCCTCATTGTACCCTTCACAATTGGACTGGTAAACAAAAGAACATTCATTCATTGCTATCCTGTAAAAATATGTAGAACAGGTGTCACATAATAGCAGTGAAGGGATGTCCTTTTGTCTACTAGAGCTATTGTGGAAGCATCCTTTTCGCCTTCTGATGCCTTTTGGGGGTCAGGGACCCAAGAAGAATAAAAATACAGCTGTATAAAGGGAAGACGAGTCCAGTAGCATGTATGTGCGGCGGCCATGGAAAAATATCAAACGTCAAATACCCCCTCATTTTCGAAAAATCCAGACGAGAAACTAGGAATCCGTTTTACTTGGCCTCACAGGGGCATGGGCATGACCCAGGGTTTCGTACACAGAGAGTAGCACAAGTCTGAAAATGTTCAGATAAGCACTGTTAACTATTTTGGAGATACAAAAAAAATCAAATGAATGGGTTGTCATATATATTCAAGTCCCTACCTATTTGGTCGGGGAAAAAATGTACTTCGATGAAGAAAATACGAATTTGATGTATCCATTGAGCAAACACTTGTATAAACACCCAGATATATAATTAAACTTCATATTCATATTCGTTATTCATGATTTCAAAACAATTAACATTGTGCAACTTTGAGCGTGTGTTGAAGGTGTAGCTTCATGGTTTTAATGAGCTTGTATTTTCGAAAATTTCAGTTCAGTGGTTCATGCTAGTAAAGAAATTGCAGGGTCTGAAAATTACAACTAGTATACATGTAACGTGCATCTTGACTACCATCGTTCACTAGCCACACGCACAATACCTTTTCATCTCCTTCAATTGGCACACAATGGACATGATGCAAGCGCGCATTCCTTTCCTTATTTTGGACGTTGTTTCCAAACAATTATACTGCGTATCGACTACAAGAGCCTGACAAAGGTGGAATTTTCTTCATTTTAGTACTTAAAGGGAAAGTAACCTCAGCGTATGAATTAGCTTATTTTGAATGTGTAGTATATGCCTCTTATTTGATACATGCAATTTCATGTAAAAACACAGGATATAGATATAAATCACTATTTTTCCAGCCAAGTTATCGTCTGCTAGCAATAATAAGGGGGCTGCCATTACTTTATGTGTACACGAACATATTTTTCATCCCAAGTAAAATTTCCTTCATCGTTAACTTGTAATTGATTTTTAGAGGACAAATTTATATTAGATAAAGTCAATTTCTGAAATGTAAGTTTAGTTTTATATATTTTTTAAAAGGTCTTAATTTGTTCATAAAAAAATATATTCATTTATACGTCAAGGACGGAGAATTGACGTCAAGGACGGAGACAATCGTAACATACCAAAACAAAGCGAGGAATCTGCTTTACAGGATGGCTATTAGAACTCATGGGTCGTCAATTATCTAGGTTCATGGCCAATAACAATCGTAATACAATCAGAACAAAGCGACGTATCTGTTGTAAAGGTAGGCTATTATCAATGCATATGGTACCTAATGATCCGTGTCATGCACAAAATGGCAGCCTCCATGGAAAGACGTAGCAGAAATAGGTGCATCTAGAATATCACGTGGGGTTACTTGTCCTTTAAAGTTATTTTCCTTTCATTTATGACTAATTCATATTATTTAATCCTTTATACCACCCCTGAATCTCTTTAATATTCTATGCTACTTGCTTTTTTGCATGATACACTTCCGTTTGTTTTATTTTCCTGTTTAATTAATTTGTTTACATTTTTGGTCTTCCAGTTTCACCTTTCTGTCAAGTTCCGCCAATCTTGTAACTCTTTTGAATAATTGAATTAAAATTCTTGTAGTGAGAAAAGGAAATAACAATGTTTTCAAGGAATTTGTAGAATTGAATGAATTGTTTCATTTTTTTCTCATGAATTACCATTTCCTCCAAGAAATTTGTGTTTCCCTCTATCAAACCAATGTGTCCGAAAATATTAATTGGAAACATGTTCTCCCTAAATATGTACTTGCTTGCCCCATTTTTAACATCGGAACAACTAATATACATTTGCAAAAGAAATAACGGAGTTACTGGTTTATTGATTTTCGAACTTATTCGGATTTTCTACTTGTTAATTCTATAATTCATGTAATTACACTTACATTGGCCAGATTCCTTGATTTCTGTTTTAATACTAAACGTACAAATTATTGGCTTTTACTTGTCAAATTTGACTTTCCTTATGATGGTCCATCATAATTAAAGTCAACGTTATACACCCCCTCCCCCACCCTCTATCAATATCCAAATAGACCTATAAACAATGTTAGTGAAAAGAATATTATGTGGTTGAGAAAAAAAGCTATGTCCAGTGTGTGCCTCATCGAAGTTCGTGTCAATGTTCGTGACGGATAACAACTCGTCTTTCTATATTTTACAATGGATCGTGTAGACAAAAGAACATACTACTATTAAAATAAGTAGAACAGCTGAATATGCATGTGACACCAGTTATACATATACAGCAGTAAAGGTATTGTTCTTTTGACTACCGGAACCATTGTGAAGGGTACAATGAGGGTTTGCTTTGTCCACTCTCTTTGTCCGTCATGTTCATAGCGACTCTGTTACAGAATTCCTGTTGACTCTGTATACAACTGGTGTCAATGGCCAACTGATTACGTAACCAAGTACATGTACAGGGTTAATTCTCTGTCAACGTTGATATTGTACGTTGTAACCGCGATTTGGACATGAGGTATGTGTAAATACGAGACACAGTAGCGGGATGGATTGTGAATCAAAATAAGCCAGTTCGGGGATAGCGCATGGTACAAATGACCCCAAATATCCACAGATATTTTAGATAATGGAGGGTCCCTTTATGTGCACTTCAGAAAAATAACTCTGGGTGTGATAGAGGTGCCTCATAAGTAGCTTTTGTTTCCCCATTTAAAAACAATACTTCCACCTGGATATCATGGAATGCACCATTAGTGCATAATTGAATAATGATTACATGGCATTCATGAGCACATATCGAATATTAGTGTCAGTGGGTTTTAGAATTTGGTATAGATGACCTATATCTGCTCATGCTCATGTTCAGATTGCATCTCATGTTTATTGAGACAATGAATTATACTCTCTGTGTGTTTGTCGATAATTATGTTTAACACAAATACTTCTTTTCGTGACCATTTCAATAGTGCCTTTTTTATCTGAAGGGGCTATGTGGGGATTTTACCGTGGGGATTTTCCCATGGATCGTTTCCCTTTGTTTCGTCATTTACTATATTCTTCTTATTAGGGTAAGCAAAGGGAGAGAGAGAGGGGGGGGGGGGGGGCAGCCGAGATATGACATAATTATGAATAGCGAAGTTTTTATGAATTAATAGTTGTTGAGAGAGTATAAGAAGGAATGTAAGAAATAGTAAAATAGAGTGTTAAGTGGGTTGTGCACGTCTGGTAATGGCATTGATAGCCATTTACTTGACGAATTAATTTTCCTCCAAAGGATCAAAATAATTTCGTCGGGGCGTCTTCAGGAATTATGAAACGCAAACGATAAAGAGGCAATTTGCTGGACGAATTTTATGGAATAGTTTGGAATTTAGCAGAATTAATACACATGCAGTTTAATAATACTTTTTAAAGACAATACAAAAAGAAATTACTTAGCAATTATTAATTTATGTTAGGATGTTTTAATTATTATCACTTGGTACTGTACTTAATTACCGCATCCATGGTAGCAATATTATTTTAATCATCAATCCACGTTGGGCACGTTATTTGTCTGTATATGTATCATTTTTATGAATTGGAAATAAATACTGAATTGAATTGAAATGAATTAATATTGATAAAATTCAAAAAAATTTCGTCGGGCGCCTATATATGCAGGGGCATATCCAGGATTTCCCAATAGTGGGGGGGGGGGGGGGGGCGCCGCCAGGAATTATTTATAGCCGTCATGGGGGAGAAATGCAAAATAGTGCTATATAGTGACTATATTCTTTTATGAAGCCAATAGGGGAGGGGGCGACTGTTGCGCCCCCTGGATACGCCACTGATATATGCGACAAATATAAATCGTTGAGAATTGTTGAGAGACAGTAAGGAGCCTGTAAGAAACAGTATAGAACGTTGTGCAGTCTAGTAATGGCATTGATAGCAAGGTCCGGAGAAAAACGAGACGATTTATTTGACGAATTAATTTTTCTCCACACGATCAAAATAATTTCCTTGGGCCGTCTTCAATACAACAATTATGAAACGCAAACGAAAAGAAGGTGAGACGATTTTAGATCTACTTGATGAATTACTTCTCTAGCTATCGATCGAAATGGTTTCATCGGATCGTATTCAGAACAAGACTTATGAAACGCAAACTAAACAGGCGAGACGATTTACCTGACGAATTAAAATAATTTCATCGGGCCGTCTTCAATACAAGAATTACTTTTTTATCTTTAAAACAAAATCCAATGGAGCATGTCTTCAGGAATTATGAAACGCAAATAAAGAAGCAAATTTGCTGGACGAATTAAAGGGGTACTCCGGCCTGCAATTATATGAATTGAATATTAGAGAGTAAAATTAAACTTAATTTTTTAGTGTTTTGCTTGTTTAATTTTACTCTATTCATTCAATTAATATTATTTTTAGGCCGGAGTACCCCTTTAATGGGAATGGGAAGTCGTCTATATATGCGACAAATATAAAATAGCAAAGGATTTATGAATTAATCGTTGGGAATTGTTGAGAGACAATAATGAGCCTGTAAGAAACAGTAAAATGGTGTATTAAAAGTGGGTTGCGCAGTAATGGCATTGATAGCAAGGTCCGAAAAAACGAGACGATTTACTTGACGAATTAAAATAATTTCGTCGGGCCGTCTACAAGTAATACAAGAATTACTTTTTAATCTTTTAAAAAAATCCAATGGAGCGTCTGTCTTCAGGGTAGTGCTGTCCGGCGGACAAAGCATTCCGAGCCGGACTGCTTCCGATCCGTGCTGAGGCAAGAGTTGGTTTAGCTCGGTTGTAAAAAGGTCATTAATCGTCGCCGTTTATCATCATGCCACGAGCACATACGCATACGTGTCATGCTTAAATCAGGGAAGTGCTGCTTAAATCCACAGCTATTTTGACCAAGCAAGGATCGGACTTCTTGTTTTGATTTGTCGTACCGTTGCATTATGCATGGCATGTGGTAGGGTCCATGCTTGCATTATCCACACACTGCATACACAAACGTATGTATGCAAGATCGCTGTTCTGCGTTGCGCAACACAGCTCACCGTATACAAGCTCAAGTTGTGAAACCTTGTGACCAATCGGGAGTGAGATGTTGAAATTAACATGAATGAAAGTTCGGCAAACTTTGGTGACCGGTGACCCGTGACCCAAGTGCCTAGTAGCTACCTTGGTCCACTTGCATTGCCGATGATTTTGCGTGCGCGCGCACGCACCCAGTCGAGATGGGGGATGTGATCGGAGCAGGGCTGGGGGATATATTGCAATATTGGGAAAGGGTGAAAAGGGCGTTCAGTTGATAAAGTTTGTTGACCTGTAAAAACTGTCAACAATTCCCAGAGAGTAAGGCAACGTGTTTGTATTATGTTGATGTTTTGTCAGAAACTCGCAGCGCAATCGAAGGTGCTTCATTTATTGCGATATCGATCATGCCGGCATGATAAATATATAATCTCGTTAAGTATTTCCCTTTCTTTGACTGTAAGGATCGAAAGAATTAACCGTTCGATGAAAAAAAGAAAGAATACGATTGCCAGATTGAACGAAGGACTGTCAACGATTATTGAGTTTTGAGCCCCAAATGCGCATTATTTCTTCCGGTATTAAGATGCAAAATATAACTGATTTTTTTTTTAATGAAATGTATGGATCGCAATAATTATGCGGAGGTTTAACGTTGAAGGAAATTGAAGCTCATCATATGAAATAAAGTAATAATCGTCAGATGAAATTAAATTGCACTCGCTAAATGATAGAGATTTACGATCGCCCAAAGAAATAATATTTATATTACTAGAGTATTAGACAGATGAATAAATGACGGCCGATGTATATTTTTGTTGCCTTTAAATAAATTCACCGATGAGAATGATCAATACATGGAATGGAATGGTGTCAATGTGATAGATAGAAGAAAATGACAAATTAAAGAGAAACATCGGAGAAGGTGAATGAAAAGCTGACAGAATAAAATGAGGCACCGGCCATCGACAAATTCCTAAAAAGTAAATGAATTAACTCAACTCATTTTAACGATATTTCTCTCGTTGCTTTTTCATGATCCCCTCTTTCCTAGCTCATGGTTACCCGTTTTCTTGAACCATCAATTCGTCGATACAACACGGACTTCATGTAACTGCCCCCTCTCTTTCTCTTTCTTTGTACTTTTTACAAATTGCATATAGGATTGTTTGATCTACCGCGCGCGCATACTATAAATACGATGTTATGCAAATAGATTCATGCCGGTTGGCTGCATTACTGATCCCACCTCCATGGAGTCACGTGCCACACTTTTTTTAGCCAGGCAAATGGACCAATCTTATTGCAACTGGGCACCAGCCTTGTTAAACAGCAAAATCCCGTTTGCCATTAGCTTGCAAGGCGGAGCTAGGACTCAGCTTTGGTAAATTGAGACACGCCCACTCATGTGTATGAACTTAAATGTATGCTCTATATATAGCTCATTACAAGAGTGGCGTGAATATGATCGGGTGACTGACATGTGGGCAGTCGGTTAGAGACAATAACTTTCATAACTGATCCTAAAGTTGTGGCACGTGGCATGTCTGGACCGCAGACCGTGAGATAAGAATGTAACAGTCCACCACTGTTCTTACTATAAGGCCAAGGTCACTAACACTAAGAAATACTTCGCTGGACCAAAACGATCCGAGTTTTGCGTTCCGAGCTAATGAAATGCAAACGATAAAGAGGCAGTTTGCTGGACGAATTAATATTGATAAAATTCAAAATAATTTCGTCGGGCGCCTTCAAGGAAAGAATTGTGAAACGCAAATGGAATGGGAAGTCGCTTATATATATGCGACAAATATAAAAAAAGGATTTATGAAATAATCGTTGAAAATTGTTGAGAGACAGTAATGAGCCTGTAAGAAACAGTAAAATAGAGTATTAAAAGTTGGTTGTGCAGTCTAGTAATGGCATTGATAGCAAGGTCCGAAGAAAAACGAGACGATTTATTTGACGAATTAATTGTCCTAACGATCAAAATAATTTCATCGGGCCGTCTTCAATACAAGAATTATGAAACGTATACGAAAAAGAGGTGAGACTATTTTAGATCTACTTGACAATTAATTTTCTAGTACCTAACGATAATAATTTCGTCGGATCATATTCAGAACAAGACAGTAAAACGGGTAAAATAGAGTATTAAAAGTGGGTTGTGCAGTCTGGTAATGGCATTGATAGCAAGGTCCGAAGAAAAACGAGACGATTTATTTGACGAATTAATTTTCCTAACGATCAAAATAATTTCATCGGACCATCTTCAATACAAGAATTATGAAACGTATACGAAAAAAGGTGAGACTATTTTAGATCTACTTGACAAATTAATTTTCTAGTACCTAACGATAATAATTTCGTCGGATCATATTCAGAACAAGACAGTAAAACAGTAAAATAGAGTATTAAAAGTGGGTTGTGCAGTCTGGTAATGGCATTGATAGCAAGGTCCGAAGAAAAACGAGAAGATTTACTTGACGAATTAAAATAATTTCGTCGGGCCGTCTTCAATACAAGAATTATTTTTTTATCTTTAAAAAAAATCCATCGGAGCATCAAAAGTCCAAAGAGTGACGCAATAAAAATAGAAAAGATAGATCTAAATAACAAATATATCTTTAGCATTGATGACTAAACAAAACAAAAAACAAAAAACGGCGTGTATGTCATCTTTAAGAGTTACGGAGGCAAACAAAATGAAGACGCATTTATGAATTTTCAAAAAGGAAAGGAAACGTCAGTGAGACGAATTTCACAAATTAATTCAGCGAGGGAACTTGATTTTGCAGCATCTGAGTTCACAAATGTTACGACACAATGAAAGTATGATACACGGTGATTTAAATAATTATGTTCTTATATTAATGATGAAAATGACAGCATCGTAATATTTCATTTTGAAGAGTAGGGAGGAGCAAACAATATCATAATGATTTTAAAAAAAAATAATTGCGTTCTCAAAGTGCGTGAATAGTGTCCCACATAGTCTAGTTCTGGACTCTTTTTTTTTTTATTGATTTTTTTATTCGCCGACTATACGCGATAAGCCGAGTGATGGCGCGATCCCGAAAACCTATTGGTCCCGACGGGAGGCCACATGGCAGGGATGTTACGTGGCATATTCAAGCGGCGAAAGCTAGCCCGCGGGAGGCATGGTTTAATCCATACAGCGCGAGAACGCGGCGGGCATGATATAAACCCACTGCAAATAAATACGGCGGGAGACCGCGGGCGACATGAGGGAATAACTTGAGATGCGCCCGGCTATGACCCCATGCCGGCTGCAGGCTGAACGGGGTCAATACTCAGTAACGACTGTTCATGCTGGCCTCGTCCGGCACGGGGGATTAATTTGGCCTTTCTGCGGCCTCTGGCGTTCCCCCCATGCCACCTGCAGGCAACACGCTGTGATAGTTTTGCTCTCTCGCCTAAGCAATTGTGCAGCGTGAATTTAAGAACAGCGAATATGTTTTGGGGTCGTTCAGCGCGAAAATAACAACGTTTACAGTACTTATGCCTTTACAACTGATGCCTTTGTGTTCATAAAAATGAAGTGAATAACACAACAGCATCCCCCAACATTCAATGGTACAACTGGTTATTGCCAGTAGTTGTCTCATTTGGAATTGGGGGTACATCAAGCATGTGAGGTTTTCGTGTTTGGAAGAGTCTTGTTATACTCTTGATCCAGACCCCGTGCTTCACTGACATTCATGGTGGAGAACAATGTCCTGTTCTGATGAAAATTAAATCATAAAGAATATTTCAGCTCCCTCCCCCCCCCCCCCCCCCCCCCGTGTAAATCTCCTTCCTGTTCACATTGTGCTAATATATTACACTTCATGGTGCAGCATAGATAAGAGTGTAGTTTAAAGAGTATCAACCCTTTTCAGCTTAAAAGGGTTTAGCAAGCTAATATAACAAGTGGTTTAGGAATAAATGTCTTTGGAAAGAAGTATCTTCACATAAAAAGTGGTTATTATTAGTCCTGTAGCCCGGCCCATTTCAACATCCGGTAATTTTTTTTAAAATTTTACCGAACCGGTCCAACCCGGTAACCCGGGCCCGATAAGGAGTATGAGAGAAAAGGTTGACAATGGGGCCTACATGTACACTGAATCTTTGTGACCTTGGCCTCGTGACCCTTATCCATAATAATAGTAGATCACACGCTCGTACTCTGTTACCTTGCTGTCTTAACTGGGCATTGTGGCGTGCGCCTGTAATCCAGCTACCAGTGGAAGTTATAAACTGATTCAGCGGACCTAGGTTCGAGACTGAGTCACGTCTTTCGGATGGTGACGTTAAAGGTCGGTCCCAGACGTAAATAAATCATATCTGATTGATACACGTCTGTAAAAACCCAATTACACACCTTGCTGTCTTAGGTCCAGACCTGCCAGACTGGTCAAGACTGCAGGCGGTTGTGTGTATGCGTGTGTATGTGCAGTGCTGCATAAAACGATGTGGCCATATATGCTGCATGCACTGCAGATAAACAGATCAAGCCACACTTTCAGCAATCGGACTGCATTTGTTTACAGTTATTTTGACATATTTATTATGATTAAAGATGACGATTAATGAGCTATTTCAAGACCTTTTTACTCTCTCTTTCTGTTACCAAGTTAACCCAATTATTGCCACAGCCCGGACCGGAATTAGTCCGGCCCGGACAGCTCAGTCTGGCGAACTAAAGACCGGCATGTGTTCCGGGCCACAGGACTAGTTGTTATTCATTATAGACTACAAGACTAAGACCCCGTTTACACAGAGACTGAAGTCGACTTTAGTCGAATTTGAACTCGAGTTCATTTGTGTGTAAACAGGGTAGTCGCAATTAGAACTCGAGTTCAAAACTCGAATTCGAATGACGACCCAGAGCAACATTTATCGAATTCAAACGCGACTTTTATCGAATTTAAATTCGCTATTTGCTGTGTGAACGGACACGTAATTGAAAGTCGACTAGCAAATATCCAGCCAGTGACCCCGTCATACGTCACTTCCGGTATTGCTAAGCAACGCGTCAGTAAATAAGCGTCATCCAACAAGTGAACCACAACGCACGAACGATCCTACAAAACCCGCCGAAGTCACCAGGAAAATTCAGACAATGCATCCAAATCAATAGGAAAAGCTGGCTATTTGAGCAATTTAGCTACAAGTAAATCTTTAAAATAAAATTTTATCCATTACGGCAGGTTTGTGGGAGCGGGTCACATATCGATTCTGACCCATGTACAAAAGGTAAATGTGTGAAAAACTGACATGGAGGCTTAATAACAGAGTTGTCAAGTTTATAGTTAGGTTTATTCAGGCAAAGATATTGGCAAATTACACTATAAATGAAGCATTGCGTTACATATAGCTCAAACTATTTTAATGTTAAACAATATTTAACCAGTAAATCGCTGAAGTATCTTGTAAATTCTACCTTTTGCAGTCTTTCGCCCCCCTCCCCCCCCCCCCCAAAAAAAGGCGGCTGGATTGAAGAAAAAAATCTTCCCACCATCTTCTTAAACGGTCTGCTCGACAAGCAGATCTGACACGTTGCTGTCGCATATAATTATTGATCAGGATATTCCTATTCCGACGTAAAATCATACGAAACCAGATCAAAATGACTGCCCTTATACAATACTCGCTACCACCATTTTGAACTCACTCGCTGGATTTTCACAAATTTAACCCGGAAGTTGATAATCACGATATTCCCACCAAGCGAGGGCGTAATCAAGTCGAATTCACTTTCCTTCTGAATTCGAGTTCGTCCAATGCTTGGTGTAAACAGCCCACCGAAAAATAATTTATGCTAATCCAAGGTCGCAATTGAATTCGCTGTCGAATTTGAACTCGAGTTCACTCTGTGTAAACGTGGTCTAACTCAGCATGTGGAGTGCTATTTTAATAATGTCTCACGATTGATATTTAAGGACTCGATTGATCCGAAATTGACTGAAGTTTATCACTCATTCTCACCTACTGTAGCAAACAGAGAAGGCAAAGGAGAGTCTAAGAACTGTTCTGGGTTTCCTCAACGAGTACCTGAAGACAAGGACATTCCTGGTCGGTGAGAGGGTCACCCTTGCAGACATCAGTGTGGGATGCCAGCTGCTCTTGGCTTACAAACAGGTTAGTACTCATTCATTCCTCTGTGCTGGTAATTTGATCACCTATAACCTTGAAGAGAAGGTTGAATTCTGGTAAAGATTACAAATGATTTGAGAGCTTTCTCACTTTTCTCATGTCAGTGTGGAAGAATATCATAGAAGGAATGTCCCCAGAAAAGGATTGCGCTTCCATTGCCCTGGTATTCAAAATATGATGAGAAATAGCTGCAACTTTTGGACCAAACTTTCATGCCACATTGTCCTATATACACATTTCTTTATCCAGTGCATGTGACTTTCAGGAAGATTGAGTCAATTTCTTATCATTGTGATAGTTCCAAAACCTCACAGTATACACCAGTTTTTATGTTCTAGATAATCAATCCTTCCCAATTGCTTCCTGACACTTTCTTTCAAAATATAATTTCATGACCAGTACTCAATTTTAACTTATAAAGGCCAGGTTACTTTGTTGCTCTCTTGTCGTTGGGGGGGGGGGGGGCAATTTAGAAGTGGCACATTAATCAGGTGAAAAATGCATCCTTTTTCAAATTCATTTGTTTTGTTTCTTTCCAGGTGTTGGACACCAACTATCGCAAGAGCTTTGTCAACCTCAACAGATGGTTTGTCACATTCATCAACCAGCCAGAGGTCAAATCTGTCATCGGAGAGGTCACCCTTTGTGAGAAGATGGCCCAATTCGATGGTAAGGACAAGCTCCCTCAGACACTGTTTTCCTTACAAGGGTGGAATGCTACGAAAGCACAATCCACGTAGTGCTGTAGCTCGGAACCAAAGCCGTTCTCAAATTTGCCACACTAAAGTTCTTGAGCCAAGCCAGACACAAATCATATCAACTCGGTAACAGATTTTCGGTAGCAAAGTTGTGTAAAAGCTCATTTTTATGCCTCCGCCCACCGAAGGTTGTCCGTCCGTGCATCCGTGCGTCCGTCCGTCCCACTTCTCGTTACCGCGATATCTGAAGAATCATTTGAGGTAGGAACCTCAAACTTGGTACTAGTATGTATCCCCATACGAAGATGAACTGATTAGATTTTGGGGTAAGTAGGTCAAAGGTCAGAGGTCACAGAGGTCAATTTACCTGAAATTACATAAAAATTCTTGGATTTTAGCACCGTTACCACGATATCTCAAGAACTGTTTGAGGTAAGAACTTCAAACTTGGTACTAGTATGTTTCCCTATACGAAGATGAACTGATTAGATTTTGGGGTAAGGAGGTCAAAGGTCAGAGGTCAATTTACATGAAATTACATAAAAATTCTTGGTTTTTAGCACCGTTACCACGATATCTCAAGAACTGTTTGAGGTGAGAACTTCAAACTTGGTACCAGTATGCATACCCATAGAAAGATGAACTGATTAGATTTTGGGGTAAGTAGGTCAAAGGTCAGAGGTCACAGAGGTCAATTTACATAAAATTACATGAAATTACTGGTTTTTAGCCTCGTTTTTTTATCAGTTTGTAACTTGGCCCATGTATGCATATGGGAGGGACGATGAACTGATTAGATTTTGGGGTCTCAAGTTCAAAGGTCAAAGGTCACAGAGGTCATTATGTACATAAAAATGGTTCGTTCTCGCAATAACTTCAGAACTGTTTGACGGATCAGCTTCTAACTTGGCCCATGTATGCATATGTGAGGGACGATGAACGGATTAGATTTTAGGGTCTGAAGGTCAAAGTTCAAAGGTCATAGAGGTCATTATATACATGAAAATGGTTCATGATGTATGGAGTCTAGGCCTACCTATTTTAGAAATTTCAAGGGGACAGTGGTCTATTTGCTATAAAATATCTATTTCCTTGGTGTATTTGATGATTGTAAGTCATCAATGGTAAGTTTTTTATTTGTACGGGATGGAAATGAAATGAAATAAATTTTCTGTCTCCTGTGCTTTTTAAGTGAAAAGATTTGTAATTTTGTTGGACCAATCCTTTTTAGAGTGTACGGTACATGTATGCCATACATTTCCAATTTGGTGATGGCGGAGGCATAAATTCCGACCGCGCGCGGTCGAAGATTCATCTAGTTTGTTATCTTTTATCATCCAGAAAGTTATTTTTCTAATCTACACTTATGTGTATGTTTGCATGTCTGGGGTTTTATGATATGTGTTCCAAAGCCCTCTTAGAAAAAGACAGACATTCATTGGTGTCAAAATTTTGATAACGGATTGAAATATGTTCCTTAATGAGGTGGGTAAGGATTTTAAGAAGTTATCGAGCCAGACCAGATCAGGACTTCGGGTTGCGAGCTACAGCATTAGGCCCATGGTGCAGCTGGGAAGAACACTAGGATTCGCCAAATACACACCTGCATTCAGTAGTCACGAAGTATAAGAGGACTCCCTTTTATAGTGGTCCAGATGCTTCTTATTTCCTACACATTTCCTGCTTATTACACGAAGTCCTTTGATTTTACACAGAGGGGTGACCAAAGTCAAATATGTTTCTGAATGCCAAGGTGGCCCGCTCTATTCAAACTTTTTACATTGCCAGAGATTTTGCGATACATTGCTCTTTCTTCAAAGAGCAACCCCAACAGATGCTCCACAGGTTTTGGATCGCCATGGCACTTTGCTGGGCAGACCTAAGTGATATTGCCTTGTTCTGACCTCCAGCTGATGCAAGATTGTGCTATTCTGTAAAGAGAACAGGGGTTTTGTTTGTACCTTACCAAATCTGATAATAATAGGAGGAGGCGCGATGGCGCAGTGGTAGAGCAGTGGTTTCGTAACTGGGAGGACCTGGGATCGAAACCAAGTGGATGTGCTAGTGCCCTTTGGTCAGGCATTGATCCTCATGATTACCAAGTCCTCGGATAGGACTTAAAGCCATCAGTCCCCTGGTTGCTTACTTACAGGCATACATATGCTTTCTTAGCAGTCGGGTAAAATGAACCATCAACCAATCAGCCTGAAAGAGACCTCCTGTTATAAGAAAAAAATTGTCCAGTTTGATGATATTCTACAAACTATGTTTTGTTCTTAGTATTCTGAACATCATAGGAAGGTGATATAAGATTTGCCCAAATAATTTGCAATAAAAAGAAGAGGAAATCTCTTGTTTTGGAGGGTGGGGGTAAAAGTGTTGACATGTGGAAATGTGTAAATTTGAAAGAAATCTGAATCTGGAAAACTATTATTTTGTGGGCATTTATTATATTTATTGACCTTGTATTTGAGGGTTTTACATGACTGCATACATTAAGGCACCTTATTTGTATTAATGATGTTTATAATAGCCATAGATCAGTATCTCCTTTTCATTAGATTTACAGCCCTCTAAGTTGGCATAACAGTGAATTTATTTTCTGTTGTGTGTCATGCAGCCAAGAAGTATGCTGAGCTGTCAGGCGGTAACAAGAAGGAAAAGAAGCAGAAGGAGCAGCCCAAACCAAAGGCTGAAAAAAAGAAGAAAGAAGAACCTGAGGATGAAGATGAAGCCCCACCACCACCTAAACCCAAGAAAGATCCCTTCGCCGACTGCCTACCAAGGTGAGTCCAGGCAGTCTAGTCTAGCCATGTTAGATTTATTAAGGTAAATCCAGTAGTGGTTGTAGAAGGCCAAGTTGAGTGGGAGGGGGTGGTATTAAGAGGGGAAGCCACGGCAAGCAAACCAAACCAAACCCTGAAAAGTCCACTTCAGCAACTGCCACAATTGTGAGTTGAGGCACCCTAGTCTCTTGGCAAGTATGACTTCCAGAATTAGACCCCATGTTGGCTTTAGAGGGGCTGGTCAATTGGGGGTGGGGGAGGGGGGCTGTGACCACACCCAAGAAAACCCCTTCCATGACCTCACTAAGGAGGTTAAGGTCTATGTAGTGGTTTGAAGTTCACTGTAAAACCTTGTCTTGGGGCCTCCTAGGTCACCACCCTCCAGTACAGTAGGGAGTATTGCTGGTATAACATTGGTGACTGAATCGATCCTGCCCTTCTGTTCAATAAAGATACCGTAAATGCTTTTTCCTACGTCCCCAACATTCAGTGGTACAACTGGTATGACCAGTAGTTGTCTCATTTGGAATTGGGGGTACAGTAAGCATGTGAGGTTTTCGTGTCTGGACAAGTCTTCTCATACTTGTAACCCAGACCCCGTGCTTCATTGACATTACCAATTAAAAAAATTAAGGTGAAAGAATCATTCCTTTAATTTTGAAGAATCATATGAATGGGCTTCATTCACACTTTAAAAAGATATTTTAGAAATTTAGTTTCAAAATTATGGGTCAAGTATATGTATAGAAGGTATGGAGGATTTCATATCACATGATGAGGTCCTGAAGGACATTAAATCTCATCCTTCAGCATTGGGTCAGCATCCTTCTGCCTCTGTATTAAAGATATGTAAGGTCCCGCAGATACTGAAATCTGTATTGGCATGTTTAGAGTTTAAAAAACATCATCTGCGATGCTGGATCAGAGAGAGAAAAAGCACCTTTGCTCTTGAAACAATACAAAGCTTACAGGACTCCTTGACATATTGTGAAAAACCGCATTGGGACAGATAATGCCTTTTTGGTGCTCTCAAGCTCTAGTTTATAACTGTAACAGCTGTAAAGTTATTCAAAATTATATTAATTTCATTCTGGTTTATTTTATTAATGTGCAACCATTCCTTCCGTTGTTCATGGAGCAGTGAAATTACTTGAAAATTTAATACGTGTATATGATTTGTACATGTATATTTATTTCCTCTTTTCCCAACCCAGCACTTTGACATGGATGCATTCAAGAGATGCTACTCCAACAATGACTCAGTGACCGAAGCATTGCCTTATTTCTGGGAGAAGTTCGACAAGGAGGTTACAGCATCTGGCATTGCACGTACGGACTACCCAGAATACCTCAAGGATAACAG
>CM046855.1:45685747-45943343 GCA_025617745.1 Heliocidaris erythrogramma | reverse complement strand
TTTCCGCCAGACCTCCAAAATTCGCTTAGTGGGGGGGGGGGTATGGAGGTCCAGTTTCCCTCCATAAAAAAATTTTATAAAAAAAGTTTTTCATTCTAAAAGGGGGCACAATCGACAAAAGGGCGGATCCTCTATATGGCTTGACCCCCCCTCTCTATCTTTCTCTTTCTTTCTTTCTTTTCCTCCTTATCTTTTTTCCTTATTTTCTTTCCCTTTTTCTCCTTTCCTTCCTCCTTTCTTCTTCTTCTTTTTCTTTTCCCCTCTTTTTTCTTTTTTTTTCCGCCGCCAATAGGGGGGGCCGCGGCCAAATCGGCCCCCTGGATCCGCTAGTGATAATCTAGATATTATTTAAACATGTCCACGATAATATCTATCTACATTCGTCATTTTCAAAATACTTTGGTTTGATACAAATTGTATAATGTGTTCTATTGCATGTTGTTATAATTTATTGATTTCAGTTACTATGGATATATTGTATTTTTTTCGAAGGACGATAAAATATTGCTCAAGAGTAGGCTACCTCTTTGCCAGTGCTCGTGATGAGCACCTTTAAGGGTGTCGATGAAAACCTTTTCAAAAGGTGCTTAGGGACACCCTAAAAGGTGGCACTGGTGTGGCAAATATAAGCACCTTTTAAAGGTGCTCAAACAAACCTTTTTTCTAAGAGTGTATCTTATTTTCTTCAACTTGATTTCCTACCAATATTTCTCTCACGTCTTTGCTGTTAGGCGGTATATTTCTCTTCCTGCATTGAAATATCAAATATTTTATTAACAATACTACATGATTCAATAAATGCATTTCCCCCACATCACCGTACACCAAATAAAATTCTTTTCCAGTTTAATTCCTTTAAAATCGGCAAGTTCATCACATTATCTATGATTTCCCATATCAACTGAATATGAATTTGCATTTTCCAACTAAAGGGGATTTTCTCAAAAATGGCCTCTACTATAGCAAAGTATGCATTTGTTTTCAATTTGCCATCTTTATCCACTATATGTTCAAATCTGACTATGTCTTTTAATATTAAATCTACATGTTAGAGTGGAAACCATCGAAAACATATGTTTGTTGTTTAAAATAACCCAATTACCCTTATAATTGCATAGATATGTCTTAAATCGCCACTTCTAACCATATCTCAAATAATCAATAAAATGCGCTAATAGTTTGAGCTGTCTAATTTAATATTTACAGAAGAAAATGAATTTCACTCCTATAATTCCCCCTAAAATGAGCATACACATGCTTTCTTAGCAGTCAGGTTAAATAAACCATCATCAGGGAAGTAAATGTTAAATTCAATTCAATATCTAACCTGACAGTGGCGTATCTAGGGGGTGGGGGAACGTGCCCCCGTGGCGGCACTTGCCGGGGGCGCAAAAACGCAAAGGTGAAAGAAAAAAAAAAGGTGAAATGAAGAAATATCATTCGGTGCCACTTGGCCCCAAATCCACAAGGTAAATGCTCTAGAAATCTAGTTTTTGAGGGTTTGAAATGCGAAAATTTTCTAAAGCTCAGTCGCTTTTCTCCCTTGCATAATTATTTTCTTTCAGGAATCTCGTAATTTCGCTCCCCAGTATATACATACTGTAGTTTTAAAAAAGCTTAACACGGCGCTTCATTAAATTTTAAATATTTGCGCCCCTGGGTAGTACTTGCCTTTAATCGGACATCATTATATAATCCCAAGCATCTAAAGGCTATAAATCTAAGCATCAAATATGTTATGTACAACTGAAAATTACGTGTGGGAATAAAAAAGAGAAATACAACTTTCACTTTGTTTTTCTAAATAATGTTGGAGGAAAAAATTCGAGTGGAGGGGGATTCGTGCCTGTAAGCATCTAGAGGGGTGACCCACATGATTTGTCATCTTTCTCTCTCTCTCTCTCTCTCTCCTCTTCTTATTTTCTTTGCAGATGGGGACACCGCCCCCCCCCCCCCCATCGCTACACCAGGATCCATCAAACGATATACATGGATACCCCTCAGGCTGGAGAGACGGAATGGTTTGCCAGAGTCATCACCAGTGGCGTGGATTGCAAGTTGTATTATTTCCTTCGTATTCAAAATGGAGGTGGAGGCATATACCGTCACTCTTATCTGCCTCAAAAGACGCTCAGCTCATACAGTGTCCATGCAGTATATCGTTGACCGTACCGGCGGGGGATAAGATTGAACAAGCTAGGCCATCTATATGGTTCAAGGATGTTAAAATGAGGATTGTCTCCTTTTCATCTTAATCGTTGCCCCCTTCTATCTCTCCCCCTCCCCTTCCCCATCTCGTAATTTCATTCTTCCTCCTTCACACATCTCGTCATCCTTAGAATATTAAAATTGGCCGACAATAAGTATAGAACAAATTGCAAAAAGGATCCTAAGTTTCTTTCATAAAAGACCTAAAGCTTGAAAGCAATGTTTCCAACTTTCTACATTTAACCCCCCCCCCTTTTTTTTTTTAATGCTTGTCAGAGAATTTGGGAGGAAATCGGGACTACAAAAATCCGATTACCTTTTTTTTCCTTCTTTTTTTTATGTCAGAAAATTTTCTGATATTTGTGCCCCCTCTTTTAACAAAATCCTGGATACGCCCCACTGGCTATAATAGAAAGAGTAGGCCTACTATATATACTCAACCAAAAAATAAGTTCTCCCTTGTAATTTTTTAATACAACTATATTGATTATTGAATATCTTATAATGAAATTATGGATTTATTGCAGTTGTGCACTTTTCGTCGCTAATGCATTGCAGTTTTTACACTTGTTTCAGTTCTTTTCATCTTTTATTCATGTAAAGATGGTTAATTTGCCATTCAAATTCTTGAAACTGCACTCGGAAATCACGATTTTATGATGCAGTTTCATGAATTTGAATTATAAGTTATGCGCCTCATGAACAAAAGAAGTGAATAGTACACATTTTCGTACCGACTGCACTAAAAGCCATAATTTCATTATGAAAGAACTATTAATTGCTCACACATAATCAATAAGAACTTGGGTAAGAAAATTCAGCATACTTTCCTTTTTAAATAACCAAATTTTATGTAATATTTCTTGAGTTATATTAAAAAGTGTCAAGGGGAACTTTTTGGTTGAGTATCACCAGACATCAGCATGATTAAATTCACAATGACGTCTTAAAGCTACCATAGTTGTTGATAACACAGAAATATGGCGAATTATAAGGCAACGTGTAACTGGTTGTGAGTCTTTTTTTTTTAAATATTTGATCATGTTATTGTTATTTCTTATCGTAATACACTAATTACATCTGTAATTCAGATATTCATTTCGCTTCAGAATCTGTTGAAATTGTAAAGAAACTAGCGGGAGGCTGACAGTGACAGTGATACAGGGCTGGGTGCGAGAGATAAATATGAAGATTGAGAGTCGAGTGAGACTTACTTAGTTTGCTGTATTGTGATTTGTGTGTGTACTGTGGCCTGCGCCTGTTCTGTGCCTAGTGGTGTGGATGCCGATGTGGTGGAATCGCTTTTTCAGCCAGGCCCAGAGCTCCGAGACGAGTACGAGTTAGGCCTATGTATAGTCTGATAGTCATAATTATACCATCAGCTAATGAGAACAAACTTTTACAGGAACTTGTTTTCTATTGATTACCCCAAGGCATTAGCTGATGGTTTCCTCTGTTTTTCAACTTTTTTGGTTTTTTTTTTACTTTGTTTTTGACTTTAGACCTGGCTTGGTCTTTGTTTGATCTGCTTCGTAATTGGTAATTACTACATGTATCTTAGGCCTAGTATAGAAAGTCTAAAAAAAGTTACTTGTTAAGTTGTTGTAGAACTAGAAATTTTAGGGTCTACTAATACAAATAGAACTATCAGTTATCATCCAACTAGACCTACTAACTGTTACAGTTAGATCTATCATATGCTATTTCATGTATTTATCATCCTGAATTGGAAATGAATTGAAATAAAGGCCAAAGTCGTTATTATGCCCAGCCGCCATTAAATCCGCCTGAACAAGTGAATAATTAGTCAAGTTTCTTGGTTTTCATTGTTGAAATTCAGTTATTTTTAACGGAATAAATGCTATCGTTATCGATTCATAACTGAAAAAATTATCAGCAAGAAAGAGCGGGATTCGAACCCCGGGACCTTAAACGTGAGTGCAGTGTAGAAAGAGAATACTTTAACAGTCTGACCAGACGCCTTTACCACTAGACCACGAGCAATTGACAGCGAATCTGATCTTGCTGCACTATATACCTCCGCTCCATACAAATCCTATCTATACTGCCGTTCTGCTGTTTTTTGATATCCTAGGTAGGATTCTTGCCAATTTGAGGATTACTGGGCATATTAGCTATAATAGCCGAAATAAATTTCTGTCTATCATGTCTGTGTATTGATCTTACTTACCAGTTTTAGAATTGTGGATTTATTTATTTATTATTAGTAGTATTTTTTTTTTTGGGGGGGGGGGGGGTAATCGACGAATGGTACATTACCCATCGAATCAAAGAATTAGCATAATTCTTATCTTTATTTCAAAAATTCATTTCAGTTTCAGTTATTGGAAATAAAACTACATGTAAATTTCTAAAACTTATTTGAATTGAGCTTTGGCCTTGCTTGGTGAGTTCATTTGGTGCCACTGTCCTGTGTATTTTGCAAATCCGATGACAAGTTTTTACCCATAATTTATCAGAGGAATTTTGTTTGTTCATGTTTGTTTTCTGTTGCTTTTTGGAAAATTTTCATTCAACTTGTCAGCAAATATGATTAAAGAACTAGATCCCCAATCGAAAATGGTGTAACAAAGTGATGCTCTTTAACGAAAAACTACAATCTGTATCATAAGGAAGTGTGTGAAGTCTCCGCATGGAATTTCATCTTAATAATTGAATAGAAAAGTGTGAATATTCCGTAGTTACGACCTGCGTCGTTGTTGTTGTTGTTCTGAGATCTGAGAGGATGCCCAAAAGACCAAAATATTTGTTTGAAGGAATTAATTTATGTATGGATCATAGATATAGATCTACCTAAAGAATGCATTCTTTTTGCTGATTTCTTCCTCCCCCCCCCCTGGAAAATGGAGGCATCAGCTGAAAAAGCAAAGGTCATGCACAGTCAGCATTGTTGATGTTTTCTGATTCGATTCCTGATGTATACTGTACACAAATGCTTTGTTTGTTTTTAATGTGAAAAAACATGAATACATTCAATTTTCAGAATATTATTTTTAGTGTTAATGTTGTGAAAATATGGAAAGTGTGCGCATTTCAACTTTACAATGTGAAAACTTCAGTTAGGTTGGAGTCTTTTTGTTCCCCTTCTTTTTTTTTTTCCTTTTTTTTTTGTTACACCTATTATCAAGCCAACAACAATTTTTTTCTAAAAAAAAAATACATCTCCAGTTGCGGCCAGTGGCAAAAGTATTGAGGAATGGTGAGCAATTTTCCTCTAGAAGGCTGTGAAAGACCTTGGGTAAAAAAAAAAGAGAAAGAAATATAATTGCCCAGATGAAATCTCACTTCTACTGTAGCATATCCCCCCCCCCCCCCCCCCGAAAAAAAGGTCATGTGTGAACAAAAAGGTTGGTTTTTTTTTTTACACTGGTTGTGGCATTTTAAAGAAGTAATTGCACAAGGAGGCAGCCTCTAGATAATGGATAGTAGACTGGATCAGCTTTGAGGGGTGGGAACAAGATGAACTTGTAACCCTTTGTACTTTGGCCAGTAAGATATTGTGCAAATTAAACCATATTTTTAAAATGTATTCATCTTTGTTCACGCTGCTACTTTTTTCTTTCCTTTTCTTTGCGTAGTAATATGGGATTCATAGAGTTGTCTGTGATGAGCCTTGTGCTTGTTGTTCTTGCTGTACCTGGTTATGCAGTCGACAAGTCAAATTTCAAAACAGTAGATCAATGTGGATTTGCAAAGTAAGTCACCCAATTTAATTAAGATGAATTCATCCCTTGTGGTGTTAATGTAAGTATATTTTTTTTTTGAGATGGTGAATTAAACATATATGGACAAACATTTTTTAGAGATATCTTAATAGAATATAGATTTTATATTTGTTTTGTGATTTAAGTAGATGGAATTCTATTTTAGTGTGAATTACTTACATTGTACATAAACAAGATAATACAGGTATATATCATTCTAGAATTAATTTGTGTAGACAATATATGTGCATATTAATGTATGGTTGATAAACAGGTTGTATATATATACCTGTCAGTAATAAAGCTAGCTTGATATACCAGTGGATTGACTACACATGTTGTTTAGTAAAATCCAAGAAAGAACATCATCCAAAATATCAATCAAATATTGATAAATCATAATCCAAGCTAACCCTTCCGAGCAAACCACGTTTTTTTGACAGTTGTTATAAATAAACATTTAAGATTGAAATTTAAACTTAAAATGATTTGTTTTGATCATTGATAAATAGTGCATAAAATATCTTCCATGGATATAAACTTCACAATAGCCATAACTGTTTCTATTTCTGGAAGAAAAATAGAGACTCTTTCATTCAGAGACAATGTTCAATACTTCTTGGGTGAGACTTGCCGAGACGGCATGAAAGGGGTGATTAATCCTTGTATCTCTTTACAGGCGGCACAAGGACATCCCTGAAGGCCAATCACCCTACGCAGCTGTCCTAGATTCCTTCCACATTGAAGAAGATGGAGTGATGAGGGGGAACATCCTCAACACCAAGAATGGTGTCCTCTTCAGTCTAGAGGTCTTTGGCCTTGAGGACAGGATGGTCCGCTTCAGGGTCAATGAACTCAGCCCCATCAGGCCAAGATACGAGGTCCAGGATGTACTGGTCATAGAACCAACCCCTATCAGGTAATATACATGAACAGTGTATAAAGCCTTATTTACATGCTGCATGGTAAATAGTCTAAGGCAAGACTGCCTCCAGGATCAGTTTACTTGTAAATGAATGTCAAGTGTGGGTAAAAGAAATAATAGCTGTGTGCATCACAGGTTCCCCACATACTCTGAAATCTGTGGGTTATAATATAGATTTATGATGTGCAATAAGCTTATTTTATATAAATTAATTTTCCTTGTAGGGTGTTTTATGCAGTTAACTTGGTTGTGTTTTTGAATGTCTTGTTCTGTCTTGTTTTGCTATCTTGTTCCTTTTAACATGTTTTCTTTTGTTATCACTTTGTGACTAGGTGACATATGTAACACATATAGATGAGCAAATGTTCTTGTTGCATCTTTTTGCTCAAAAGCTTACATCTCTTCTATCAGTGGACAAATACATCGACGCCAAAATTGATTTAGCTTAGGACCTACCCCATAAGAGCTCTGGAAATAATGTTAGAATAAAAAATAAATAAATAAAACACTACATAGAAGAAGTCTTGTATCTCACTCCCCTGTTGAAAATCCAAAGAGAGTTCCTTCCTGCAAGCAAACATTTGGTATAATGTCCAGATGATCAACTTATTTTTATTATTGTAGAATACATTGTGGACAAGCACATATAGTGAACAGACTTTTAAATGGGCATGATTTCATTTTCATTTGACATTTTTAAAGGTCATGTCAGGAATTAATTCAGTAACTGTAAATTAAATGAAATAGAAAACTGTAAGCTAATTTTCATCTCTGCCTTTCCTTGATCACCCCTATGAAAGATGGACAATCAACAAGCAGGACTCCACGTCCATCGAGGCCACCACCAGCTCGGGCATCACAGTGCTGCTATCCTCGCAGCCATTCCGCATGGACTTCTACGACAACAAGCAGCTCGTCTTCAGCATCAATCCTAGAGGGCTCATGAAGTTTGAGCATCTTCGGGAAAGGAGAAAGTAAGATCAAATAGGATTTGGGGAGCTCAGCAGATGCTCCAATGCCTAGACTAGCGAAAAGGAATCAAGTAAAAAAGAGCACAAAATATCATGGTGGTGGGAAGTGAACTAAATTTACTCTCTGTGATGGTGTTTGCATGTATTTATATGCCTGTTTGTGTATTGATTTTATTTTGTAAATTTCACTCTATTTACACATTTTTGTTGTGTTGGACAAGTTTTAAAAAGTTACTGTCTGTGAATTTTTATTTACATTTCAAACTGTTGATTGGAATCCATCATGAGCATATTCACTGTATGTGTGTGATCTGTGATGATTTAGCAATAACCTGTTTGGAACTTAGTGACCAGGAAGAATGATAACTCTTGTAGCGAGTGGAGGAAATTAATAGTTTGGATGACACATGTTCTAGGTGTCTAAAAAAAATAGTGGACAATTTTTTTCATTAATAACTCAAAAATTATACCTCGTATCAGACTGAGGATTTTTATTTGACCTTGAATTTTCAAAGAGTGAAAAATCTCATTAAATATTCAGAGCAATATTTAAAGAAAATTATTTAGAGCAATATTTAAAGAAAACTTGCTCCCAATAAATTTTACATCTTTCAACTTTACAATGTAAAAACCTCAGTCTGATACGAGGTATAATTTTTTAGTTATTAACGATCAAAAAGGACTTTAACACTAACAGGGAACAGTCTACGTGGACCCCCCCCCCCCCCCCTTGCTCTCAGGACCCCTAAAATGTCACCATTTCAGTGCAGGCATGGTAGATATGTCCCCTAACCACCAGGAAAAAATTTTAATGTTTGTCCCTTGGGATGTTTACTGGTCCATCAATATATCAATATTAAATGCTATGCCAGACATGACAAGTGAGGCTTCTTCCTAGATTAAGTAATGAGAATAAGAAAATGCCAAAAAAAATCATTTGAATGAAAGAGAAAACACATTGATTTTTCTTTCATATAAAGCATTTCTTTCCACACAACCCCCCCCCCCCCCCCCCCCACAATGCCCCAACCTTTTCAAGTATAGTAAATTAGCACATTTTCTATTTTTTATGATTTCACATATTCAGATGTTTTCCCAGTTTTTCTTCCAACCTTTAGTCGGTCATCTTGCTGGTATACCACAATATTTCCAAAGAACCTAGCATGCTACTTCATACCTCAGCTCAAAAGATATTTTTCTTCTGATATCTTTTACCAATTTGACATTCATTATTCTTTAGACCTCTGAATCTAAAGATCTTGTACATACATGTAAAGCGCAACGTATAGTACCAGTCACCATCAGGATATTGCATTTTGATAATTCATATTTTAGATGGTTGTTTGTTTAATCTCTTCAGAGAATATATTAAAATGATTTGGTAACTTTTTAGAGGCTTGATAAGATCTGAGATGTAAAAATGAAGCCCAGGGGGAAAAAAGCACTTCAAAATCATCATATCCTTCACAAAAGTAAACATATGCAAGTGACCGGAAATGCCAGACTCATTTTCCCCCCATAGACTCAGTGTTAGACTAAAGCGTAAATGGGAATATTCAGTCATAGATATCTTAATAATAACATTATATTTTTGAAAACCTTTCTATGCCTGGCTATTTATTTATCCTTCTGAACATCATTATAAAAAACAGATATCAAAATTCGACAATGTATTAAATCAAGCCTCCACAAAGTTACCGAATCCCTTTAAATTATGATTTGATACAAACGTAATAACAAGGGGTCCACACGACATGAGGTAATATGAATGATGACCGTGTAGGGAAAAAAATCAACAACAAAAATGATTAGAATCACCTGACTTCTTGAAAATGTATATATTTGGTCTGACTGGTACTGTAATAGTTCAGCTTTGATGTTGTTTGTCTAGCTTCCTTCATTGTTTCCCTACATTCGTTAAAATGGTAGATTCAGTGCTTTGTATAGTATCAAGTGCTCTCTTGTCGATGTGGGTTTATTCCTCTGCTTGGTGAATTCGCTTTTCCTGTGCCGACTACATTGTACATGTAATGTAGCTATGCTATGCTGTCCATCGGAAAGTTTCTTGATATTTTGAGGAAAAAGAAATGTGTACATGCAACCGTGAACCTGCTGTCATTAGCGTGACATGTCAATGGATGTTGCAAGTCGGGCAAGCATCCATGTGAAATATAAGAGCAGTACACTAACAACATATATCCCAATTTAACCTAATATCACTTGTTATTGATGCTAAAGCAAGTGGCAGATTCACAATGCAACATAGTTTATAATTTAACATTGTGTATGCATTACTGGTATTCTGTTTATGTGCAAAGTTCCAATGTATAGTACATGGAATGCTATTTTTCTGTAATTGCATGATTTCATCAGTGTGTGTATGTGTGTGTGCTTTGTACTGTAATTAATCTTATTTTTCTGTTCAGACTTAGTATGATGGATGAAACTTTATTTATCACCTTGTTGAATAGCAACCACATAGTAAAAGTTCCTCAATCAGCTATTTAATGCATTCACTGTGTGTTTGCATGGGGCAGTTTTTGCTTGGCTGGGGACCGCTTCGGTAATGTACGCAAATTTTATGCATACCTTTCAAACAAAGGTTGTTCTTGACAACCTGAAATCTTGCCGGGCATAGCAACAAATAATGTATGCAAACTGGATTCCAATTAAGCATTGAGGCTCATTTATAAAAAGCATGTTCATGGAATAGCTCGTCACTAGGTGCTCAAAGAATATATATGTGCATAAATTTGTATACATTACAGAAGCGGTCTATTGAAAGTTGCTTATTGAACAGTAAAATATGTGTTTCGAATTGTGTACAAGTACAAGTACATGTACATACACATGTAATCTATATGCTGGTACTTTGTAAAAGGTTGCAACCCAAATGAAAGTTTATTCCTGTTGATGTGCAAGGATGCACACAACTAATATTCTATTATTTAAACATCTAGATATGAGTCATAGATTTTTAAATGTTTTTGGAAATATTTTCCCCAACCACTAAAGCTCACTAATGATTGACAGATGATGTCGTTGCTGGAATGAGATTTGGGGCATTTTTTTGGGTGGAGCTTAGCATGTTTGAGAAAGTGATTTTAAATAATTTTTAGCTTAGCATGTTTGAGAAAATGATTTTAAATAATTTTTAGCTCATCCGGCCCGAATGGCCAAATGAGCTTATGCCGTGGCGAGGCGTCCGTTGTTCGTTGTCCGTCTGTCCGTCGTCCGTCCACAATTTCAAAATGCTTCTTCTTCGCCATTTCTTACCAGATTTTAATTCCGTTTGCTTTATATGATAGCACTAGGTGGGGGATTCGAAACTTCTACACAGAATTTTGAAACTCATTTCATATGCTAATCTATGCGCATTTCTCAAAAATCAAAAAAATTGCTTCTCCTTATTTATTGACCGATTTCAATTTTTTTTGTTCCATCTGAAAGACTTTCATGAGGTTCATTGAACTTCTACACGGAATTTTGAAATTTTGTCTACAAAATTAATTATGCTAATTTATGCGCATTTCTCAAATATCACAAAAATTGCTTCTCCTTCCTCATTTATTGACCGATTTCAATTTTTTTTGTTCCATCTGAAAGACTTTCATGAGGTTCATTGAACTTCTACACGGAATTTTGAAATTTTGTCTACAAAATTAATTATGCTAATTTATGCGATACTTATTCAAAAATCACAAAAATCACAAAAATTGCTTCTTATTTATTGAGCGATTTCGATTTTTTTTTTTCCATCTAAAAGACTTTCATGAGGTTCAAATTTCTACTTGGAATTTGAAATTTTGTCTAGAACATGATAATTTATGCGAAATTTATTAAACCGATCACAAAAATGGCTTATGCACTCTTTATTGTATTACACAATGAGTTTTGGCATAGCACCCATCGGTGTGTGTGGACGTGGTACTACTCCTGAGTTCTACAGGCTGCAATAGAGAACTAGTTCACCCTTTCGGCCCTAGTTTTCAAGGTGAAATGCTGTTACTGATGTAAGAAAATTGTTGAAAGAAGTCCATTATGTGTACTGTAAAGTAACCTCTATATTTTGACATTTTTTTTCAACATTTCATGTTTTGTGCTGTCTCCTTCCAAAACCATATTTAGCCAGATTTGCAATAGGCACTTCATCATCTGTACATGCATGTAACCAATACATGTACATTTCATGTATTCATTACAGTGTCTACTCTGTTCAAAGTACAAATTGCTTGAATTTCTTTGCTGGATGCCGGATGAGCGCCACATCATTGATGTGCTAGTTAAAAATGTATTAAACATATTTAGATGTTGAATAACAAAATATAACTTGTATGCATCCCTGCACATCAACAGGAATCAACTTGCATTTGGGTTGCAGGGGACCTTTAAGGAAATTAGAGCGCTATTTTACTAACATGGATCTCATGACATGTTTCTTAGCACTTTCAGTTTGCAAAATACAGACAGAAAAATATCTCAATTTAATACTGTCCCTGCGATGTGAGGTACCTTTGCTTACTGACAGCTTAACTTTTTGGTGAAATGAAATGTAGTTCCATTCCTTGAATATCAAGAAAAAAATCTAACAAATGGACATGGCCCATATCAATACATAGTTTCATGAAGCTCTTGTAAAACACTTGTTGTTGTTTAGTCATAGCATACACACCCTTGTAAGATATATACCTGTAATCTTTCTACATCATTCATATAAATTTAACAGTAGTCTTTCATTGTCTGTAGGTGTCTGTGGATACAGCGATAACATCTTGTGTTCATAGTTCATGTCCATGCATGCTACACTGTACGTGTATTGCATTACCCGGTACATTTTAATGTCACTGTGTTGTAACTTTAGCATGATACTCAATAGACTCTTCGGGACAATGTAAGAGTTGTTAGACACCCAATACTTCGATGCCCAGCACACTTACATTTATACACGATTCTGAGACAGTGTGTGGAATCGATTAGCATTTTTGCTTGAGATAAGTTCAGTAGATACACCAAGAAATTAAATTTTCACTTAATCCTGTGCCTTAATCTATCTGTGTATTACCTCTTATCAAAACTTAAATTTATGAATACCGAAGGATTTAAAAAAAAAATCAAAAACAAAGTTCTGAATTTTGAAGATGAAGCTTCCAGGACTGTCTATTGTAGATAATTGAGAAGTGATGATTTTCAGCCTTTTGAATACTGAGCATTTCTTGTGATTTTTTGGCAACTCTGCATTGATACTTGAACAGTGCATTGTCAGAGATAATTATTCATATCTGGTCTCTTATATACACTAGACTAATCTACCATTTCATTCCTTAGATGTAGCAATGGTTGTGACACTGTATTGAAAGGAATCTTGAAGCATTACAAGATAGGTGCTAAAAATCCCCTATAGAAAAAAAAGTGGCACTAAGGGCCCTTTCTTAATAGTTCATAAATACTTAATCCATTCATTCTTCATTTCACATTTAAATTGCATAATCAAAAGGGCAAACAGTCAAAACATTCATGATCTTTTAATACTGAGGAATGTGTGGTGTCTAACAATCCTTACCTTGTCTTACTCATTAACCTGTATCCCAGCACTTTGGACCAGGGTGAAGAAGGCCCTGGTCTACTTGACCTTGCTAAAGATGCCATTCTTGATTTGGTTGGTTACAGATCCGAGGAGGACCAAGACCAGCCGGTGAGTAGTCTTGCTTTTTTCATCTCAATTTTAGTACTTCTTTAGTCCTTCTGTTAGTCTTTCAAACGTTTGGCTTCATAGAATGCTTCCAAAGACAAATCTGAGCCTTTGTTATATTTTGCCCTTTCAATTTGCAACCTTCCTTCTTCTTGTTTTAATCATTCTTTTTTTTCCTGAAGTGTTGCCTTTTGCAGCAGTGCAATATAGTCATTTTGATTTTTAAGTCCTTCGATGAAAAAAATGTGTACCTCAAATTTTACAGATTGTGATTAAATATGTGTTCAGTTCTTTCCTACTTTTTAAAAAGTTACTAATATTGGGAAATATTAGTAATTTTTATTAGAATGAGTGTCCCTTTATTCAAACTTTATTAGTTCATTCTTGTGTTTAATAGGCAAGTCAAAATAGGAGGGAGCATGTCTCTTCTCAATAAAATTTCCCCCCTCCTGAATACTTTTTGCTTTATATTCAACACATCTGTCCTTTATGTGAATAGTGAATAGTAAATCACTGGTGGTGAAATGGTGGAGGGAACAAGAATTGCAAAATCGTTTAAATTACATTTCTTTGCTTTCTTTAAAATTGCTTGCATTTTATAACCCTGTCGCACCCACAGTTTGATCAATTTGCAAGGTGCAGTCAACTTTCTTCCTTTTAACCAGTCGAAATCCAGTTTTCAGCCATGTTGCTAAACTTGCTATAGGCATGCTTGTGGTTTTGTTATCTTGACTTTCTATGACAAGGTTGTAAGTTCAAACCCTGGCCTGCATTTCATCTTCAGTCGTCTCTCTGTACCCAGGTGTTGTCTATATATGTAGGTACATGTGTACATGCACTCGGTAGGAAAACAGAGGTTGGAAAACAACATCCTTGAATGTTTTAGTGCTTCATTATTTACAGAGCAGAAGCCAGGGCAAAAGTTTCCAAATTGCTAATACCTCAGACACACAGCCAATCAGACTTCATAGTGAATTCACACTGACCGATTCTGGACCATTTGGTGGAATGCAATTTTTTGTTCAGTCTATGGCCAATTTGCTCTCAGCCAGTCAGATTCAAGGATTCCAGTAGCTTATAACAATTATTGTAACTTGTTATTGATAACAAGTTTTATGAATGGGGCTCTGGTGTTGGTCTCATTGGTGTGATGAAGGCTGTTTGTTATAACTACATCAGGGCCCTGTTTCATAAAACTTGTTATCGATAGCAAGTTACAATGACTGTTATAAGCTACTGAAATTGTTGCATTTGATTGGCTGTGAGCAAATTTGTCATCGAAATGTGGTAGTTGTTATTGATAACAAGTTTTATGAAACGGAGTCCTGATTGGTTAAAGCTGGAAGAAAAGCACTTGATTGCAGCTTGCGATAGATTGCAACATGGCCCCCTTCGTTGATAATGCGTGGGGTTTATAGTAGTTGGATGAGCATGTTATTGGAAATGGCTCCTTGTGTTGATCAGGCGGAGGAGGGTGCAGAGGAGGTGGAGAACGTGGAGCAGAAGGAGGAGGAGCCCGAGGAGCCAGACGAGCCAGACGAGCCAGACATGTGGGAGGAGACCTTCAAATCGCATACTGACAGGAAACCATATGGTGAGTCCTCATGCTCCTGCGACAATTTCTCTGTGATCAATTTCCTTCACTACACAAATTCTGAACTTTAACCCTGAGCCAGACGCTGTACCTAACCCTAACCCTAAACGTAACCCTAACCAATCACATCGCTAACTTTACTCCTATATCTTTAATGAAATGAAACCCAAAGCAATGTCAGTAGAGCAAATGTTGGATCACCAAGATTTCACGAAGCTTTCTACTGATTGATGGTGCTTTTGCAGTTGGATTCAAAGTGCACAATGCATTTTAAGGTTTGCAAATCCCATTGCACACTTTTTTTGCCTGCCCAGTTTTATTCAGAGGGCACGAAAAATTGCGCCTTTGGCATGATGGAATATTTCTCTTCTTTATAGAAGTAACATCAGAAGCTCATGTTTTGATTATAACATAGAGGGAAGGGACCCGTAACATACAGAACAATATAGTTTTAGGTGATTGGTAATATTACAAGATGCTGACATTCTTTCTGATATAGTACACATATTATAGAGACAAGTTCCAAAAGCAGCCCTTTGTATATGTGCGTGTGTATGCATTACAGTAGATTTGACAGAGATGACAAAGTCAAATAGTCAAAGAAAAGCCGAAGGTGGTTGAGATTGGCCGCCAAGTTGTCTAAATATTATGAATATGCTGCAAATAAAGAAATCAAATTGAAATTGATTTCATGTAAAGTCAGTGAATTAAATTCAGCTCTGTGAAAATTGTCTGTTAATTGAATTTAACCAGTTTCTAGTGTGAATATCTCTTCAGCATTCTTACAATCATTCACTGTTCCTTCTTTTCTGTAGGTCCTTCATCAATTGGAATGGACTTCTCCTTTCCTGGGTTTGAACATGTCTATGGTATCCCAGAACATGCAGATTCCCTGGCCCTCAAGCCAACAGGGTAAGATAACATCTGGAGGACTTGATTTACCCTTTAAAATTCTATTGGAAAATGGTATGATGACTGCATACCTTGAGTACAAACTCATCATTGTGATCTGTCCAGAGACGGGTTTAGGATAGTTACCTATCTTCTTCTCAAACAGTTGTCTATCCACTATTAGAAATATCAAGTGAAGTACAAAAATACAGAAATGAATTACACTTGTGATCAGTTATATCTCTGAAGTTACAATGAGCTCAAAGAAGATGAATGAAGTAATAAACTATTTTATCATCCTTCCTGTTTTGATAGTACAAATATCATCAGCATCACCAGTACTATTTTTAAACAGATAGTATAATTTTATATTTTTATATGACTAGAGAAATATAATCATATTTATTTTTGATGATATACTTTGTGAATTAAACGTGCCTATTGAAATTGCAGATCATCCGATCCATATCGTCTTTACAATTTGGATGTCTTTGAGTAT
Source organism: Heliocidaris erythrogramma (assembly GCA_025617745.1). Lineage (NCBI taxonomy): Eukaryota > Metazoa > Echinodermata > Echinoidea > Camarodonta > Echinometridae > Heliocidaris > Heliocidaris erythrogramma. The sequence continues at coordinate 45,926,841 of CM046855.1, read as the reverse complement.
GAATTGGACAAGCGAATGGCCCTCTATGGATCTGTACCATTTATGCAAGCCCACAAGTAAGTTAATATGAAGCTTTTTTCATGTGCCTTTCATATTCTCTCTCGCTCTCTCTCTCTCCATGCCTCTCCCTCTCCTTAAAACATTTGTCTTTTCATGACCTCTTTCTATCCCCCTGATCCCATGTATTTCTATGCCTTGAGGCATTATGTCTTTAGATTATCTGTTAATTTAATGATTCATTGTTGTTTTATTAACTGAAATAACTTCAGAACAGTTGGAAGAGATATTGATCAAAGCTTTTTTTTTTTCAAAGCTTTTTTTTTTAGCATACCGTATTCGCCGGCGGAAAGGCCGCACTATTTTCACTCCAAATATGATCCCAAAGTCGGGGTGCGGCCTATGGGCCGCAACAGAGAAAAATAAACTGCCTCCAAAATCACCACACGTATTGGAATGGACGGGACCAACGTTAGATCTAACACTACACTACAGTAGGCCCCCTAAGCCTGTGCTCTATCTCCAACGATGTAGATCTACTTATCTTTCAAGTACTAAAATATTTTCAGTAATAAATATAATTCAGAACTAATAACTACATATCTTATCAATATAGTTACAAACACGGCCTCGTTGGTCTTCCGAGGCTGACAAAGCACTCGTACGAAGCTCTCTATTGAGCTCTAGTAAAGTGCTGAAATCAGCCACCCCGCCCGGTAGATGTTTTCTGTGCTATGGGACGCCAAGTGTGCCCTGACTGCTTCTGTTACAAAATCACCCTGCAATTTTAATTTTGTAACAAAATCAAAAGTGGGGATGGATTTTGTAACAAAATCATTAGTGTGGATTGATTTTGTAACAAAATCACCAGTGGGGATTGATTTTATAACAAAATCATTGATTTTGTAACAAAAGCAGACAGGGTACACTTGGCGCCCCATAGTAGGGGCTTTGTAAGTTTTAATTTGTCTTTTGAGCACACCCTTTGTATGTGTTGAGATCAATGGCACCCCCTCAACCTCCGCGCTATTTCAGTGCGGTTGTATCCTTGCCGGATCCTTCACGGAGATGTATGTATTTTGTATGGAGAACGGACATTATCGCAGAGGATTTTTCATAGCGCATGTGACGTGCGCGTTACCCTGCATTGTAAGCATAGACCACTGACCTCTACCACAAACCACATCGCTCTCGGAAGAGTAACATGGCCGCGCCCACTTCAAGTGCTCGCACGCGCGGGAATGGGCGATGATCCGTCCAGGTGGTAGAGGTCAGTGGCATAGACATTGTAAGTCATGGAAAAGAGCTTAAAAGCTAAGATAGGGCATTCCCAAAATTTTATGTAACGTAAGTGGCCTCATATGGGGAAGGCCAAGGGCGCCCTTCCCTTGGCCGTTACATCGGACCCTTTACACAATCGGGAGAGTGTCCTATCTTTCTTTTCTCGATCTTTGGTCATGGCAAGCCCATGTTTCAGCTTGCAAATCGTCGTGACGACGTTTTCAATTTCCTCTTCGAAACCATCATGCTGTATTATGTATTTTTCTGTCTTTGGATGTCACATAGGGAACCTTTGATGGAATATGCACCTATGTAAGATATCTCTTCACGGTTTTTTAGAGTGGTGGAAACATTTCCTTTCCAATTTCATTTGTGATTGTGCCTCAATTTGCGAGTTGCATTCACGGTTGATAGTCCTATTTGTTGTCGAACTTTTACTAGGTCTAGGAGACGGCATGTACCGTATACTTACCGGTAGTCTACAAAGATTTATGTGTTTGCGAGGAGTACTAGCGGCTTCGTCAGATTCTCTTCAACTAAAGTTCAACTTTTTAAATTCTTAATGACATAAAGCAAAGACATCTAGGAATAATCATCTTCAAATAGTCAATACAATAAAAAGTTTGGCCCTTGTTTTTTCGTTGTATGATATTTGGGGAGGGGGGGCAAAATTTCTTATGCTTGTGATTTTCCTCATATTTTTTTTTTCTTCAAATGAGTTGTCAAAGTTGGGGTGCGGCCTATCCGACGCTGCGGCCTATCGGCCGGTGAATACGGTATCTAATATATATACTGTAAATGCAGAAATATTCGCGGAACATTAATTTTCACGGATTTCGCGCTATTTTCGGCGGGCGCGAATTCCAGAACACGCGAAAATTTTAGCACTATTTCTTATGCTTGTTTTCAATGGACGCTGCATTGCGCGCTTCATCTGATTGATACGTGTTTGCATTTTAAAGTGCGAGTGAGTAATTGTGCAGCGCGAATTAAAGAACCCGGGAATATGTTTTTGGGTCACTCAGCGCGAAAATTTAATCAAGCGAAAATAACAGCCTTTACAGTATGTTTTAATGAAATATAAAGTTTTCATAAAGTAATTATTACGCTATCTGTACAGCATCATTGAAAAATTAGCCGGTTTAAGAGAAAAATAAGTCACATAGAAAGAAATATTTGATTGGCAGTTTGTATGTCAACACAAAAAAATACCTGTGTAAAATCTACATGAGCAGGGGCTTACAAATTTTTTAATTTCCCTGATTCTTATGACAGAAATTTGAAGAGCCAAACTGATCTATAATGTATTTGTTCCATTATTTGTTTTCATATTTTTAGCAAGGAGAGGACAGTTGGCTTATTCTGGTTGAATGCTGCAGAGACCTACGTTGATATTTCATCTAACACTGCCGACAAGGTAGGGTAGCTTAGCGAAACGTCGTGGCACGTAAAGATGCATATGACACAATTATTCAAAATCAAATTTGATTCTATAGAGGCAGAACTAAAATATTAGGGTGTAGAATTAGTATTTACCTCTTTGAACACTTGTAAGCAAAATAATATGAAAACTTTTATTCAGATATATCTGATTTTAATTTTAGAAGCACAGACAAAACTATCAATTTTCGTCTTTGCATCGTTCCTGCGTCTTTATGCGTCTTTATGCGCCATTGCATTCCACTAAGCTACTTAATTTTAAGTACCATTTTGGACTAAGACTACTTTTAGATTCTCACTTTTTGTGTACTTTTTATGCCTCCGCCCACCGAAGGTGGGTGCCGGAGGCATTATGTTTTCGGGTTGTCCGTCCGTCCGTGCGTCCGTCCGTGCGTCCGTCCGTCCCACTTCTCGTTACCGCGATATCTGAAGAATCATTTGAGGTAGGAACCTCAAACTTGGGACTAGTATGTATCCCCATACGAAGATGAACTGATTAGATTTTGGGGTAAGTAGGTCAAAGGTCAGAGGTCACAGAGGTCAATTTACATGAAATTACATAAGAATTCTTGGTTTTTAGCACCGTTACCACGATATCTCAAGAACTATCTGAGGTGAGAACTTCAAACTTGGTACCAGTATGTATCCCCATAGAAAGATGAACTGATTAGATTTTGGGGTAAGTAGGTCAAAGGTCAGAGGTCACAGAGGTCAATTTACATGAAATTACATAAGAATTCTTGGTTTTTAGCACCGTTACCACGATATCTCAAGAACTATCTGAGGTGAGAACTTCAAACTTGGTACCAGTATGTATCCCCATAGAAAGATGAACTGATTAGATTTTGGGGTAAGTAGGTCAAAGGTCAGAGGTCACAGAGGTCAATTTACATGAAATTACATGGAATTACTGGTTTTTACCACCGTTACCGCGATATCTCAAGAACTATCTGAGGTGAGAACTTCAAACTTGGTACCAGTATGTATCCCCATAGAAAGATGAACTGATTAGATTTTTCGGGTAAGTAGGTCAAAGGTCAGAGGTCACAGAGGTCAATTTACATGAAATTACATGGAATTACTGGTTTTTACCACCGTTACCGCGATATCTCAAGAACTATCTGAGGTGAGAACTTCAAACTTGGTACCAGTATGTATCCCCATAGAAAGATGAACTGATTAGATTTTGGGGTAAGTAGGTCAAAGGTCAGAGGTCACAGAGGTCAATTTACATGAAATTACATAAGAATTCTTGGTTTTTAGCACCGTTACCACGATATCTCAAGAATTATCTGAGGTGAGAACTTCAAACTTGGTACCAGTATGTATCCCCATAGAAAGATGAACTGATTAGATTTTGGGGTAAGTAGGTCAAAGGTCAGAGGTCACAGAGGTCAATTTACCTGAAATTACATAAAAATTCTTGGTTTTTAGCACCGTTACCACGATATCTCGAACTGTTTGAGGTAAGAACTTCAAACTTGGTACTAGTATGTTACCGTATACGAAGATGAACTGATTAGATTTTGGGGTAGGTAGGTCAAAGTTCAAAGGTCACAGAGGTCAATTTACATGAAATTACATGGAATTAGTGGTTTTTACCACCGTTACCGCGATATCTCAAGAACTATCTGAGGTGAGAACTTCAAACTTGGTACCAGTATGCATACCCATATAAAGATGAACTGATTAGATTTTGGGGTAAGTAGGTCAAAGGTCAGAGGTCACAGAGGTCAATTTACATAAAATTACATAAGAATTCTTGGTTTTTAGCACCGTTACCACGATATCTCAAGAACTATCTGAGGTGAGAACTTCAAACTTGGTACCAGTATGTATCCCCATAGAAAGATGAACTGATTAGATTTTGGGGTAAGTAGGTCAAAGGTCACAGAGGTCAAATCAAATATTTCTAGTTTTATATGAAAATGAAATGAAATGAATTTTTCTGTCTCCTGTGCATTTTAAGTGAAAAGATTTGTCATTTTGTTGGACCAGTCCTTTTTAGAGTGTACATGTATGCCATACATTTCCAATCTGGCGATGGCGGAGGCATAAATTCCGACCGCGCGCGGTCGAATATTCATCTAGTTGTTTGTGTGTTTGTTTGTTTTTTGCTGGTATTGCCTGTTAGTCCACCCATTATTGAGAGTACTGTTTTATGAGTCTTCTTTTAATGAATTGTGTATTAATCTATCTAAATTGTAAAAAAAGTATTAGTAAGTTTCAAGTAAAATGATAAAGAATTAATGTATCAAAAGAAGATTTGTTTGTTAAACATAAGTTTATTTTCTGTGTCCATTTGGAAAACACTTTGTAATTTTGAAACATGAGATAATATTTCAACATACATGTAGGTCATTTAAACAGCATGGGATTGCATAATGCTGTAGGGGTAACTATATTTTTTTAAACGTTCTTGTGTTAGTCTGTCTTCAGAAAAATGAAAGTAATTCATTTTATTTTATTCATGTTTTAGTCTTTCTTAATAGGAAGAAAGGAGGGAGAGATGTAATAATTTTACTCTTTGTTCTACTCTTATTTCCATCTGTCTTTAAGAATGTTCTGATTACATGAAGGGAGAGAGTGATTATATAATTATATTCTTTGTTTTATACATATTCCACTCTTTCTTTTGAAGAATATTTGACTACATGAAAGTAGAGTAGGGAGAGATGTAATGTAAACACCAGATATTTTTGCATGCATGAAACTTTCGCAAATTTCGCAATCGGTGCGAGATTCACAAAAGTTTCATGCCACAATATAATCAAATCATAATTGAAACAACATAAAATTATTGTTTCTTGCTGCGAAATTGGCTGTCATTAGCATTTTGTGAAACATGTCATGAAATTTTTTGGTTTTACAGTAATCATTTCATTCTTTGTTCTATTCATGTTTTAATCTGTTTTTGGAAGAATGTTTATTTTATGAGGTAAGAGTGATGTAATATATGTATTCTTGGTTTGTATTCTTATCTTAGTCTGTCTTTAGAAGAATGTTTGGGTATGTAAAGGGAGAAAATGATTTAATAATTTCATTCTTTGTTCTATCCTTATCTTAGTCTGTCTTAAGAAGAACGTTTGAATATGTGAAGGGCAAAAGTTATGTCATTTCATTTTTGTTCTATTCTTGATTGGGAATAATGTTTGATTATGTGAAAATGATGTAATCATTTATTCTTGGTTATATTGTTAATTTAGTCTGTCTTTGGAAGAATGTTTGACTATGTGAATAGAAAGAATGATTTAATCATTTATTCTTGGTTCTATTAAATGTTTTAGCCTGTCTTTGATAGAATGTTTGAATATGTGAAAGGAGAGTGTGATGTAATCATCATTCAGTGTGTGGTTTTATTCTTGTTTTAGTCTGTCTTTGGAAGAATGTTTGACTACGTGAAAGGGGAGAGCGATGTCCCTCAGGTTGACACCCATTGGTACTCCGAGTCTGGTATCATCGACACCTTCCTCCTCTTTGGACCATCACCGATGGACGTCCTATCTCAATATACTACCCTCACTGGCAAACCATTCCTTCCTCCAGTAAGTAACCACTCAATTTTGCAAAACAGTTGTAGTAGTGGTAGTAGTTAGTAGGAATTGTAATAATGCAGGGCCCTAAATTGATCAACTAAAGTTCTGTTCATCATGCATGGGGCCACCAAAAATCCTAGATATACAGTGCATCCCAGAAAAAAACGAAACCCAAAAAACAATCCGGCACAACTGAGCTTTTACAAATCATTTTCAAAATGCTGCTGCTCGGTAAAGCATGTATGGTTGGACTCCATCAAGGTATCTTTTAAAAGCATAATACTTCTAGTTTATGGAAAATAGATAATCATTGTCACAGAGCACAGAGTGTGGTAACAATAACCCTTTGTTTGAGGATTTTGTTTTTTCTGGGACGCACTGTATAAGTACATGTACATATTATGGCAGAACCCCAACATTATCCCCAACAAAGAATACAGTATTATTGACTGTATTTCTGAACCTATTCATGCTATCAGTACAGTTATCAGTTCATCAGACAGTTGAATACTATCAAATTGATTTTTGTATGTTTCTTTAAATATCTCACAGCTCTTTTCAATAGCATACCATCAATGTCGCTGGAATTACAATGATGAAGAGGATGTTAAACAGTAAGTATGATGAGATTGTTTTGTTTTTCATTCAACCACTTGTAAATGTAATAATGTAAGAGTTGAATGGTGAATAAGTCTTTCAAGAGCATGTCACAATATTACTGGTACTTTTCAGTTGACCTAGCATTTTTGTTATCCCACTGTACACTTTAAGATCAGTTTGCGATCCAAGTTTGGAAGAAAATGTAATTGCATTTGATATGAACATTGAAACACAGAAAATCTTTTTGATTGACATTCGGAATAGTCATACAGCCTATTGCCAGCCTTCTAGTCGAGAGGAAACGCTAAATCGTCTTAAAATCATAATCAGAGCAGGCCTATGATTGTCTACGTTTGGAAGCTGATTTGGCACTTATTCCTGCTAGTAGGCTGTGAAAGCACCAAAACCAAATTCCTTGGTTAGTATTCATATTATTGTTCAGAACCTGAATCAGGAAGGTCAGATTTGTTGAAATGTCTGTATTCAATCAATGCTACTGCAATTCATTTCCAAAATCGGATCGCAATCAATCGCATAGTGTACGATGGGCTTTAGACACTGTGGATACTCCTTCGTGTATCATTTGATCGCTGAACGTATGTACTGTATATAAGGTTCTGTTTAAACGTGAGCGAAATGGCTTGGCATGGAATAAATAACTTTTCTCTGCACCCAAAGAGTTAGACAAGGACCCTGGCAGTGGTTTAAACAGAGAAGTGCTTTGTCTTCTTTCTCATTTTCAGAGTTGATGCGAATTTTGACGAACATGATATCCCATGTGATGTGATCTGGCTTGATATTGAACACACCAATGGAAAGAGGTATGTTAATTTTCTGTACTTCTGACTTCTAACCTAGATATTTTTAGATATACATATATATTCATTTATGCTATTCATTAATGCTGGTGGCAGCTTTCATTCAATCTTGGCACTAATGATGAATAGATGTCTTTGTTTCTATTATCGCATAATATTCCCCTCTTCCCCAACCAAGTATAGATCTGACCCCCCCCCCCCCCCCCAACAAAAATTAAAATCAGTCAATGAATAAAGAAATGAATATAATTAAATTGAATTTGAAAAACAAATAATACATTTAAAACAAATAATAAATAGATTTATGAATTAAAAAATAAAAAAAAAGATCAGGTTGTTAACATTTTTTTTTTTAGACTAGAGCATTATGAACGTGAATTTACTATCTTTCTCTTATAGGTACTTGACATGGGATAATCATAAATTCCCAGACCCTGGAAGAATGTTGGATCATTTGGCAGCCAAGGGGAGAAAAGTAAGTAATGAATTATTTTTTCTGAAGATATATACTCATGTAAGATGTATTGTAATATAATTTTCCCCCTCTGGCCTTTAAGTGTTCCATAGCCATGTCCTATTATGATTTTTAACGAGTAAGATGCATTGCAATTATGACTGACTTTTTTTTTTTATTGCAAACTTTACATGCAGCTCTATGTCTGAGATTAACAGGAATAGTTTATCTCATTTATAGGGAAAAAACATGACAATTTTTAAAGCGTAAGGTGCACAGTAAATCTCATTATTATCTCATCACCTGTTGACGACAGTGTTCCATAAGACCAGGGTCCCAGGAAAATCTGTCCTTCCAAAACTAGAATGTATACAATGGATTGACATATTGCAGTCCATTTCAAATGTATTAGACTTGAAAAGTACATCGAACTGTTGTTCACCAAGACAACAACTACCACATGTATAAGGAAGGCAAAGATAATGAGTACTTTGTCAACTTTCAGTTGTAAAAAATGGACACTTAGTAGAATATATTTCCATCGATTGCTTCCCTTTGTAGATGGTGACCATTGTAGATCCCCATGTCCACCGAGACAACAACTACCACATGTACAAGGAAGGCAAAGACAATGACTATTTCGTCCGCAAGCAGGATGGCAGCGAGTATGAGGGTTGGTGTTGGCCAGGTAGGTACTGTCAAGATGCTGTTAACCCATTGCCCATGGGAAACGTTTGGTTCTTGTATTAAGCCTACGGGACTGGGAGAATTCAGTAGTCCATAGGTTGAATTGAAAAAATTCTGAACCTTTTCATGTAGGGTTTAGAAGTGTTGCATAAAGTATAACATGAACATTTACTGATAGAAAATTTGCTATTCAGCCCTATCTACACTGGAAAAAAAATGGTAAAATGGAAAAAAAAAAAACAGAGTAAAATGTTCTGCATGGTTTCAGACAGGTACATACAACTTTTCACAGTAACATACTGAGGAAATCCCAAAGATAATGCAAGAGAGATATCACAGAGCGAGGCCCCATAGCAGGTGCTCAAAGGTGCGTGCAATGTAAATGACAATTTGTCATTTGATGTAAACTTCGTAAACATTGTTTTTGTCACATTACAATATTTGTGGAACATGTTCCTTTTGCAGTTAATTCACTGTTGCTTCCAGCGGCAGTCTAGATGGTGAGCAACAAGTTAAAATGCACTTTTTCTCCACTAATCTTCCTTCCCTCCTCCTCCCTTCCCAAGGTTCCTCAAGCTACCCAGACTTCACCCGCCAGGACGTCCGCGATTGGTGGGCAAGCCGCCTGAGTCACGACAGCTACGAGGGCAGTCGTCCAAACCTCTTCAACTGGAATGACATGAACGAGCCGTCGGTGTTCAACGGACCTGAGGTCACCATGCACAAGGATGTTGTCCATGCTAACGGCTGGGAGCATAGAGATGTGCACAACCTCTATGGCTTTTACTTTGTGAGTGGTCTTTATAGGATTGAGTCGTGGTATTTTCCTTGATAAGTAGCAATGAAGCAGTAGCCTGAGATTGAATTGCTTAGAGCTAATATGGGAAGGTTGCAAACCTGGCCTTAGACATATCAAAGTGGAAAGAATGAATGAATAACCCCCCCCCCCCCCCTTCCCCCATAAGTGATCATTTTGTGCATGCAATCAAACTCTGAAATTAACTTGTTATCCATGACAGCATCTCTGTTGGTAGATTCCACCATGCATGCTTCACTCGTTGCTACATCAGGCAAAGTCTGGTCATGCTTTCAGGTCGTTAAGAGCAACTTTTTTGAAGGCGTATGCTTAAGAATTTAAATATTAGTAACTTGGTGTATTATCCAGAACATTGAGCTCCAGATTAGCAAGGGATCTGTTTATGATAGAACTTATATGAGCTACTACTTTCAATCTTAAGCATGGAATTTTTGTTCCAATGTAAAGCTTCCATGGTGTTTAATAAGCACCAAAACGGAGATCATGCCACGCTCTGTGTTTGCCAATTAGGTAAAGTTTCTTACCAATAATACTCTTTGACTCTGAAATGTGCTTCATGGAATTACAGTTGTTGTATGTTCTTTGAGAGTAGACGCTATGCCAGTCTCCAGGTAGTGCCTCACTTTAAATTCTCAAAATTTGTCCCTTTCATCGAAAGATCAATTGTCTATGTCATCTTCTATTGCAGCATATGGCAAATGCTGAAGGTCAGATACAGAGATCTGGTGGCACGGAAAGACCATTTACCCTTTCAAGAGCCTTCTTTTCTGGAACACAGAGATATGGTAAGTGATTTCAATTGATGTGTATGATATTTCAAAGCAAAATTATGCACCCAGTAACATCTTTTATTTAAATACCTTTAATACCTGAGGGAGCGCTTCACAGGAAGCCACCGTTATTTATATGATATTGAATGGCCTTGAGTGGGATACAAGGATATATCGCATGAGCTATGAGCATATTTCATGAGTTGGCACGACAAGTAAAATATTTTCAAAGCCAGTGCGATATACCCTTGTGTCCCACGAAAGAAAAGCCATTCAATATTATTATTATTACCTATATCATGTATATGCCTATTTTGTAGCAATTACAAACACGTCTTTTTGCCTGTCAGTTCCTGGGTCTGATTTCAGGTTATTCATACAGGTATGTAATCTGGGCCAAGCGATTGTGTCGTAAATTGTTTAAGCCTTACTGCGCGCATGCACATTGATAAAAGCGCACTGACCAGGCAAATTTGGTACAGTAGCCTATGGGGAAGTTGGAGTTGCATTGAATATGCCCTGATATTGTACGCGCAAATCAAGCGGACAAAAATATGCGTTTTTAATGCGCCGCTAAAATGCCTTATATAGGTAATTATTTTTTAAGATATAATATTGGTATCGTGTGATTTTTAAACAATACTTCTTTTTTAAATCTTGCTGTGTAGGTGCCATCTGGACTGGTGACAATGCAGCTGAGTGGGGTCACCTGAAAGCAAGCAATCCTATGCTGCTTAGTATTGGTCTGGCAGGCATCCCATTCATAGGAGGTCAGTAACAGTGAATATTCATTTAAGTGTCTTTTAGGTCAGTAATAATGAATATTCAGTGATATCTTGTATTATGTGTCAGCAGTCATAAATATTCATTAGTTATGATTATTGAGTCATCTAGTACAATGCAAGTAGAGATGAATAATTGGTAATATCCTTATAAATTTTATTTTGATATATTGAATACAAAGTTGACTGTGATTGAAGTTTGAATCTTGATGGTAGTAATATATCGCCAAGGTTGTTAATCTAGCTTCTTTACACACTACATTTTAAATACATTCTACCTCAATATGCATGTCTGGATACTTGACACTTTTCTGGAGTGCTGGATATGTAGGATACCAATGATACCACTTGTTTTCTGTTTTGTTGTCTTGCAGCTGATGTTGGTGGATTCTTCAAGAACCCTGATGAAGAATTGCTCACTCGGTGGTATCAGGTATGAAACTATCATTATCATCATCATGATCAATATCTATCACAGATATCTTTGTAATCAGATGCCACCACCACCAAGCTCATCGCCAACATCTGAACATTACCACCATCATAGTCATTATCATCGTCGTCACAATCATCATCATCATCATAATCATCATCGTCATCGTCAACAAACATTATTTTCATTATCATCATCTTCATAATCGTTGTCATCTTTGTCAACATCTTTTTTTTCTTCATCATCATCATAGTCATCATCATCAGCATCATTATGATTATGATCACTATATTCATCGTGATCATCATCTTCATCATTATCAACATCTTTATCCTTATCATCACCACCAACATCATTATCAACATCATCATCATCATCATCATCATCTCCATCATCACCCTCCTCTTCTTCAGCATCTCCATTATAATCATTATCAGCATAGTCACCACCATCAAAATCATCTTCGAGATCATCATCGCCATCACCGTCAATTTGATCATTGCCTTCTTAACCTTCGTTGCCACGACCATCATCCTCATCAACATCTTGAACATCATTGGCATTGTCACATCACCACCCAAATAGCCCAACAATTTTTGTTTGGAATTGTTTTCAAATAACTTTATTATTTTTAAGATAGTGAGACTTATGGGGTGTTGCAAGAAAGTTGCGATTGATTGCAAGTTGCAACTGATCGGTACTGACCAATCAAAATCATTGTTGCAAGCGCATCTTCTTGAATGGGCAGACCCTGAACCATTCAGAATGGTTGTTCTAATTTGCTTTACAATTTGCAATCGATTGCAACTTTCTTGCAACACCCCATTAGATAATTTTCCATAGAAAATGAAATGGAAATAGACTAGCTTTTGATTTTTTTTAAAGTAAAAGATCATTGTCATTTCGTCCTGTTATATCTTTATTTCCTATCAAGGCTGGTGCCTATCAGCCGTTCTTCCGTGCCCACGCGCACATCGACACCAAGCGTCGGGAACCGTGGTTGCTTCAGCCAGAAAACAAGCTCATCATACGAAACGCAGTCCGTGCCAGATACGCACTTCTTCCCTTATGGTACACGCTCTTCTACAACTCTTCTCAGACTGGCCTTCCCCCAATGAGGTATGAACATGTGAATTTAAAAAAGTTTTTTTTAAATCACTGATATCCATCTAACAGTGGCACTTAAGTGTCCCCTACACTATTTCAATGAAGAAGGATCAAGCATTCAAGGAATTCTTACTACCAAAAACCAGCTGTACTACAGACAGGTCAAGAGAAACAAATGAAACTATAAGGCATTGTCTAGTGATATATGTAAATGTAATAGCATGAATTCAAATTTGCAACCTTTTGATTAAAAAAATCAAGTGATTGAACCACTATAATCTAGCTTCCAAACTAGTACATTAATGAAATATTTATGAAGAACAGATGGTGTCTTCTGTGTTGTCACTTCCATGTTATAAGCTTCTGTGGACAAACATAATGGCTCGATAACTGGATTGATGACACTATTTACACAAATTTTGATAGCCTTTTCAATTCATGTGCAGTGAATGAAAATCTATGTGTCTTAAAGGGCAATCCAACCTTGGTAATAAGATGATTTGTGTGAAAGCAGAAAAATAAGAAAAACAGGATGGTGAAAGTTTGAAAGACAAGGAATAAGAAAGTTATTGATATTTGAAAAATGAGATCACTACATCTATGCGAATTTCAAAATTGGCAATTGGTGAGTCGATTGTGACACACTTATGGACAACTCTCCTGTTTGTCATACACATAAATATCATTAATTTGCGGTTTTCTCCGAAGCGCCTTTACCCTCAGGGCAGTACTCATACTGTATTGGAGCCAGCATATTGTTATAGGTCCTCATAAAAGAAAAAGATCCTACCAAGTAATAAATTTTTCAAAAATGACATATTAGTCATTTTGTGTTGGAGCGAATGGGGGAGTTGTCTGCAACTACATCACAGTGACATTTATTCGGCCAATATGAAATTCCCATATAATTCAAAATATGACGAGAAATAGCTGAAGTGTTCGGGCCAAACATTCATGGCACATGTGTGTACAGTCCATTATACCCATTTCTGTGTGCAGTGCATGTGCTTTTCAGCAAGATTCCCTGGACATTTTTAATTTTGATGGTTCCAAAACCTCACACTACACACCAATTCTTATTCAACCTTTCACAATTGCTGTGAGACAGTTTCTTTCACAATGTAATCACATGGCCAGAACTCAACTTTATCTTTAATGAGAAATGAAGACAATCAAGGTCAGTGAAGTTAATAACTATTACTCATTGACTTGATTGTTTATTCATCAAAATACTTTGTAATGTTTTCTATTTCAGTAATTGCAAAATGTGTCTTCCCTTTTATCAGTGGTCCACAGGTTTCCTTACAGATGTATGGTCATTAGAATGCCTTTGAAAGCTCTTGTTATAACTCAGATATTATTTACTAAATATGTTCCTTTGTTTTCTAGACCTATGTGGATGGAGTTTCCCAAGGATGCTGATACCTTTGCACTGGAAGATCAGTATATGATTGGTAAATTATTTTGTTCTTTAGTTGAAAATTATTTTGCATATTCATAATAGATAAGATTATCAACTTTATACTTTACTATAGTAGACAGTCGTTATAAAGAGCTCCAATATAAGGAGATTCTTGATATAGCAAGGTAATTTTGCTGGTCACAGATCTTTTTTATGCCTCCGCCCACCGAAGGTGGGTGCCGGAGGCATTATGTTTTCGGGTTGTCCGTCCGTGCGTGCGTGCGTGCGCTCGTTACCGTGATATCTGAAGAATCATTTGAGGTAGGAACCTCAAACTTGGTACTAGTATGTATCCCCATACGAAGATGAACTGATTAGATTTTGGGGTAAGTAGGTCAAAGGTCAGAGGTCACAGAGGTCAATTTACCTGAAATTACATTAAAATTCTTGGTTTTTAGCACCGTTACCACGATATCTCAAGAACTGTTTGAGGTGAGAACTTCAAACTTGGTACCAGTATGTATCCCCATAGAAAGAGGAACTGATTAGATTTTGGGGTAAGTAGGTCAAAGTTCAGAGGTCACAGAGGTCAATTTACATGAAATTACATGGAATTACTGGTTTTTAGCACCGCGGTATCTCAAGAACTATCTGAGGTGAGAACTTCAAACTTGGTACCAGTATGTATCCCCATAGAAAGATGAACTGATTAGATTTTGGGGTAAGGAGGTCAAAGGTCAGAGGTCACAGAGGTCAATTTACATGAAATTCTTGGTTTTTAGCACCGTTACCGCGATATCTCAAGAACTGTTTGAGGTGAGAACTTCAAACTTGGTACCAGTATGTATCCCCATAGAAAGATGAACTGATTAGATTTTGGGGTAGGTAGGTCAAAGGTCAGAGGTCACAGAGGTCAATTTACATAAAATTACATGGAATTACTGGTTTTTAGCACCGTTACCGCAGTATCTCAAGAACTATCTGAGGTGAGAACTTCAAACTTGGTACCAGTATGTATCCCCATAGAAAGATGAACTGATTAGATTTTGGGGTAAGGAGGTCAAAGGTCAGAGGTCACAGAGGTCAATTTACATGAAATTACATGAAATTCTTGGTTTTTAGCACGGTTACCACGATTTCTGAAGAACTGTTTGAGGTAAGAACTTCAAACTTGGTACCAGTATGTATCCCCATAGAAAGATGAACTGATTAGATTTTGGGGTAAGTAGGTCAAAAGTCAGAGGTCACAGAGGTCAATTTACATAAAATTACATGAAATTACTGGTTTTTAGCCTCGTTATCAAATATTTCTAGAAGAGTTTGAGCCATCAACTGAATTTAGGCGGAGGCATATATGCCTATGAGGTGAGAACTTCAAACTTGGTACCAGTATGTATCCCCATAGAAAGAGGAACTGATTAGATTTTGGGGTAAGGAGGTCAAAGGTCAGAGGTCACAGAGGTCAATTTACATGAAATTACATGAAATTCTTGGTTTTTAGCACCGTTACCACGATTTCTGAAGAACTGTTTGAGGTAAGAACTTCAAACTTGGTACCAGTATGTATCCCCATAGAAAGATGAACTGATTAGATTTTGGGGTAAGTAGGTCAAAGGTCAGAGGTCACAGAGGTCAATTTACCTGAAATTACATAAAAATTCTTGGTTTTTAGCACCGTTACCACGATATCTCAAGAACTGTTTGAGGTGAGAACTTCAAACTTGGTACCAGTATGTATCCCCATAGAAAGAGGAACTGATTAGATTTTGGGGTAGGTAGGTCAAAGTTCAGAGGTCACAGAGGTCAATTTACATGAAATTACATGGAATTACTGGTTTTTAGCACCGTTACCGCGGTATCTCAAGAACTATCTGAGGTGAGAACTTCAAACTTGGTACCAGTATGTATCCCCATAGAAAGATGAACTGATTAGATTTTGGGGTAAGGAGGTCAAAGGTCAGAGGTCACAGAGGTCAATTTACATGAAATTCTTGGTTTTTAGCACCGTTACCGCGATATCTCAAGAACTGTTTGAGGTGAGAACTTCAAACTTGGTACCAGTATGTATCCCCATAGAAAGAGGAACTGATTAGATTTTGGGGTAGGTAGGTCAAAGGTCAGAGGTCACAGAGGTCAATTTACATAAAATTACATGGAATTACTGGTTTTTAGCACCGTTACCGCAGTATCTCAAGAACTATCTGAGGTGAGAACTTCAAACTTGGTACCAGTATGTATCCCCATAGAAAGATGAACTGATTAGATTTTGGGGTAAGGAGGTCAAAGGTCAGAGGTCACAGAGGTCAATTTACATGAAATTACATGAAATTCTTGGTTTTTAGCACCGTTACCACGATTTCTGAAGAACTGTTTGAGGTAAGAACTTCAAACTTGGTACCAGTATGTATCCCCATAGAAAGATGAACTGATTAGATTTTGGGGTAAGTAGGTCAAAGGTCAGAGGTCACAGAGGTCAATTTACCTGAAATTACATAAAAATTCTTGGTTTTTAGCACCGTTACCACGATATCTCAAGAACTGTTTGAGGTGAGAACTTCAAACTTGGTACCAGTATGTATCCCCATAGAAAGAGGAACTGATTAGATTTTGGGGTAGGTAGGTCAAAGTTCAGAGGTCACAGAGGTCAATTTACATGAAATTACATGGAATTACTGGTTTTTAGCACCGTTACCGCGGTATCTCAAGAACTATCTGAGGTGAGAACTTCAAACTTGGTACCAGTATGTATCCCCATAGAAAGATGGACTGATTAGATTTTGGGGTAAGGAGGTCAAAGGTCAGAGGTCACAGAGGTCAATTTACATGAAATTCTTGGTTTTTAGCACCGTTACCGCGATATCTCAAGAACTGTTTGAGGTGAGAACTTCAAACTTGGTACCAGTATGTATCCCCATAGAAAGAGGAACTGATTAGATTTTGGGGTAGGTAGGTCAAAGGTCAGAGGTCACAGAGGTCAATTTACATAAAATTACATGGAATTACTGGTTTTTAGCACCGTTACCGCAGTATCTCAAGAACTATCTGAGGTGAGAACTTCAAACTTGGTACCAGTATGTATCCCCATAGAAAGATGAACTGATTAGATTTTGGGGTAAGGAGGTCAAAGGTCAGAGGTCACAGAGGTCAATTTACATGAAATTACATGAAATTCTTGGTTTTTAGCACCGTTACCACGATTTCTGAAGAACTGTTTGAGGTAAGAACTTCAAACTTGGTACCAGTATGTATCCCCATAGAAAGATGAACTGATTAGATTTTGGGGTAAGTAGGTCAAAGGTCAGAGGTCACAGGTCAATTTACATAAAATTACATGAAATTACTGGTTTTTAGCCTCGTTATCAAATATTTCTAGAAGAGTTTGAGCCATCAACTGAATTTAGGCGGAGGCATATAGGAGACGCAGTCGCATTCATCTTGTTTTTTTTGTTTTTTTACCTTAATATATGGAGATTCCTGATATAACAAGGTGATTTTCATGGTCCCAAGGACCTCGCTATAGTGAGTTTCCACTGCACAAGGTTTAATATAGAATGACACAATTATATCGTCTGTTAAGAGCAAGAAGAACGTTAACTCTGTATTAAAGTATATGATTTAACGCCCTTATGGCTCTCAACAGATGATAATTCCAAGTCATATTGATGTTTCATGGTGGATGCATGTATAGAGCAAACGGCAAGAGTTTGCTCGCTTTATCATCACATTGGTCATGTTCACCTATTGTATACAAGAATAGAGTTGTTCTTGTATAAAGCCTTCGGGAATGAGAAAATTTAGGAGTCGATGCATTAAATCAGTAATATTCTCAGTAAGTAAAATGTAACCATCTTTCTTTTTAATCCAGGTAATGCATTACTAGTTAGTCCTATCACAGAGAAAGGATCGAGGGCTACATCGGTGTATTTCCCAGGTCAAGATGTAAGTCATAATAGTTTGAAATTATATGTGTTTTTCTTTTTATTATTCTTTTTTACTTTGAAGTAGAAGCAATCGAAGCATACTGAATTATTTCAGTCCATGCTTTGTGTATAGAGGGGAAAATATTGGTAGTTCAAAGAGTATTAGCATAAATTATTTTGATATAGTATGGTAAATATGATGATGATGATGATGATGATGTTGGTGGTGATAGAAAGTGTTATTATGAACTTGTCATGATTAGTAAATATTTCATTTTGGGGAGACAGAAATTTACCATTGTCTTGGTAGCTTTGCTGTTGTTTTACTTGGCATCTTGTAATTGTACTGATTGCAGAAGATATCTTTGATTCTATCTTGTAATTTTTAATTTTCTCTTTTATGTATTTTTTTTCTCCTAGCCATGGTATGATGTAGATACCTTCTTCATGTACCAGGGACCAGCTACTCATAATTTGAATGCTGAATTAGATAAGGTAAGGTTAAAGTTCACTATCATTAGGAATTTTAATTCTACATGTGATAAAAAAATGAACTGTTACACATAGTTTTCACGCTTCAGACCTGCATTTACATGCATTTGAATCTCTAGTCATTGAGGAATGGTACATATCTTCAAATGTTGAAGTTTTGTTATAAACCCAGGTTTGACTTGAAATCTCTTTTCTCTCCTTTAACTGTTCTATCAGATCCCAGTCTTCCAACATGGCGGGTCTATTATCCCCCGTAAGGAGAGGGTGCGACGCTGCTCATCGCTAGCTGTCGATGACCCTTACACTCTGACTGTGGCCTTGAGTAGTACTGTAAGTCTGTGTGTTCATGTTGAACCTATTGTCTATATCAGCAGGGCCCCGTCTTATAAAGATTTGCGATTGATTTGAATCAATCGTAACTTAAAATTAATCGCAACTGAGTACTTAAGAGATAGGCGTTGTGATTGATTTCAAGTTGCGATTGATTCAAATCAATCGCAACTCTTTATAAGACAAGGCCCAGGTGGTTTTTTTGTTATTATTGTCTTTTTTTAATTACAAAAGAGATTAAGTCAGGCTCTTTTCAAGAACAAATTTTCATATTTTGTCATTTATATGATCTGCTGAAGTAGAATAGGCAAATGTTTCAACATTTTTACGTAAATGTGTAAATGCATCAAGTCCAGATATTTTTTACAGCATAATTTTACTGTGCAAATATACAATAAATATGGTATATATAGTCTATGGATGTAGCATCACTTGTTTGGATCAGTTTTAGAATAGTGAAGCATGCCTGTAGACCTTGCTTGGTCATATCAGTGGCCAAGGGAGGGGGATTTCCATGCAAGATTAAGAACATTGGATGGTTAACAAACTGTAGATCATGTTCCCAGTCTGTTGATACCTATCTTCCTATGTTACAATACATTGATATGTGCTAGAAGCTCTGTGATATGAATGTAATATTGCAAGGCTTATGTATTATATGAAATTTATTTTCTTAATATTGATTGGATAAAGTGGTTTATCGCCATTTTTCCCGATGTCATTCGGTCCCATTGCAATACCGTCTAACATCATTCAGTCTAACATCAATTTGTCTACCACACATATGGTTTAATCAATATGTATATGGATTAATCCATTATTTATACCAGCCTGAACTGTTGTAATGTCTTGCTTGCAGGGCACAGCTATTGGTGATCTGTACATTGATGATGGTCATAGCTTTGAATACAAGCAGCAGAAGTTCATTCATCGTCAATTTACCTTCAGTGCCAACAAATTAGAATCAAGGTAAAAAAAATAGTCATGAATTCAAATATTAATAGAATATATAGGTATGTAATGTAATATAAAATTTACTGCAATAAATCATATATACCTACCTATTATGCCTGTAGTCTTGACTACGGGACCCCTTCGAGAATTTAACACACATGAGTCACAATATTGTGCGCACCCCCCGTAATCCTATTGTCCCCTTCGCCACTCACGCGCGTCAACACGCTACGGCCATCTTCCTCTTTCTTGCTCGCCCCCGACGAGATAGGACGTATAGTCACAGCGCTCCTGAAATCAGGTCGTATAGTATCTTTTAGGTGCGCTTTTTCGCACATTTAAAGCACTTTTAGGTACCTATATTCGTTTAGATTATAGTACTGTGTGTTTTAGTAGTCACTTTTGCCGATTTTTGATATCCTTTTCTTGGCATTTATTTTTCCCTTTCACGGTCAGCCCCACGTAGATATTTCTGTGTGTTTGCGGGTGTTTCCGTTTGTCACCGAGCCTTTGGGTTCGGTGTTTGTTCTTACGGTTTTTTGGCTGTGAAAATCCTTTTGTGCGTATCTCCCAAATAAAATTTACCCTTATTTTACTGCATTCAGTTGAAGTATTTCTTATTTTGAAAAGTATACTTTATTGTCTGTTTTATTGCAGTGGTATGGATTCGGAAGAAGAAGCAGCTAGGTCAAGGAGACCTGCTTCTTCCGAAGAGTCGTCTAGCAAGACGACTCGGCCTTCCAGAACTCTCCCGAGTACTTCGGTACATGGGGGAGGGAGGAGGGCTAAGGGTAAGTTGGCCTAGTGGTGTTTCCTTGCAGAGTTTGCCAGTCTCGTAGCTTGCGGCTTCGGGACGGGTGGCGTTAACTGAGTCGGGATTGTCAACTCCGAAGCCCGTGGTTTCGGGGTGGGTGGCGTCAGATTCTAGTGGTTTGGATATCTAACGATTCCAATCCCCCGGTCGCTGAGACCAGAGGGGGGAGGCGGTTGTTTCCCGTACGGTAGCGTTCACTCGCTCTGATCCGTTAGGGGAGACGCGCCCCACTACTGCAGGGCAACCCACGGGCTTAGTCCATGTTGGTCTGGGTTCTCAAACCCTAGCCCCCGGCAAACGCCATATGGGGGAACGAGTACTTCCTGGGCTGTCTACATTGCCAGCTAATGGGAATGCTCGAGCTAACAATTATGGACGCTCTTCGGAGCAACAGGTGTTTTCACCTGAGTGCGTGACTACTAGTGCTCCCCTATTGCCGCTTTCTAGCGGTCCAATAGCGGGTTCACACGCCTTTAGTAGTCATCGGGCACATACCGAGTCATCTCGGTCTGCCCACGCACTGGGAGCTTTTAGCTCCCAACCCATGGCTACTGCATCTTCTTGCTTAGCCAATATGGGTGATTTGGGCGATTCTCTAGGCTTACGCCATGAGCGCTCCAATCCCTTTTTGGGGAAGTGAACGTCCCTCCGCGGAGGGATCGGTTCGTGTTTCCGAAGTGGCTTCGGAGATCCGAAGGGTTTCGGCTACGACTCTTGTCGAGCCAGCCAAGAAAAAGGCCAAGAAGAGGGCAAAAAGTGGCAAGGCTTTGTCGGCCTCTTGCCCGTCTGGCCTGGCTAACCCAGCTAGCTCCTCTCAAGCTGACATGTTCAGCATGATGCGGGCTTTTGCTCAGAATCAGGGTTGGTCCTTGTACCGGCTACTTCAACCCTGACTTCTGTCCCTATTCAGGGGTCTGACTTTGAGACTAATCAGCCTTTTGTGTTGGATTCGTCTTTGTCTGAGTCGGTTTCGCATGTGCCTCCTATTCCCGCGGCCCTTGGGGCGCCGCTGGGCGAGGAGACTTTCGTTGAACCATGCGGGGCTCTGCCTGCTGAGGCCTTTGTTAGCTTTCCTTTGTCTTTTTCCACTCGGGTGGAACCAGATTTGGAGGTGGTCTCTCAAGCTTCTTTTTTGAATCGCTTGGGCAGGCGGAGTCTAAATCGCTCGCCCTCTGTGGGGTGGAAGCGATTGCTTTGTTGTCCAGATATCTCTCTGAATTTTAGTCAACCCGCGCGCAGGGTTCGACTTCGCGTTGGTTTAAGCAGCGGGATTCCTGCTGAGTCCTTTGTTGGCGTTCCTTTGCCGGGTCACCCCGGTCCGCCCTTGCTCTGGGCGCCTTGGCGTCCGGCCCATGGCTGTTGCATCTCCTTGCTCGGCCGATATGGGTAATTGGTGCGCGTCTTTGGGTTCAATACCCTCAGCGCACTTCTCTCATAAAGGGAGGTGAGCGTCCCTCAGCGGAGGGTTCGGTTCGTGTTCCCGAAGGGCTTCGGGATCCGAACGAAACTGAATAAACGCTCTGAAAAGCGGGTTTCGACTTAGGCTCTTTTTGAGCCAATCAGAAGCCTAGGGAAGGGGCTAAAAGAGGCAAGGCTTTGCCTGCCTCTTGCCCATCGGGTTTAGCTAGCCCTCCGGTCTCTCAAGCTGAGATGTTCAGTGTGAGATGGGCTTTGCCCAGACTCAGGGTTGGTCCCTTGTACCAGGATTCACATCCCCTGCTCTTGTCCCTTTTTTGGGTCGGACATCGAGACTAATTAGCCTTTTATGGTTTATTCTTCTTTGTCTGTGATGGGATCACATGCGCCTCCTAGTCTCGCAGCCTCGGGCTCCGTCGGGTGAGGAGGCTTATGGCGGTTCATGCGTGAATCCGACCGTTTCGGCCTTTGTTCGTGATTCTTTGTCACGATTATTTCAGGCGGATCCAGTTTTGGAAGCGGCCTCTCAAGCTTCGGTTTCCGAATCCCTGGGGCAGGCAGAGCCTTAGTTGCTCTCCCTTTGTGGGGTAGAAACGATTGCTTTGTTCTAAACTTTCCCTGACTTTTAGTCAACCCGCGCGCAGGGTTCGGCTTTGCTTGGGTTCAGGCAGCGGGATTCCTCCGAGCGTTTTTCTCTTGCGGAGGATTTCTAGCTGGATTTTGGACGCATTGAAGCGGTGCTTCTTTTGAGCGTCATGTTTGGTTTGCAGTGGTCATAGTTTTCCACTGCAGCTGCCTCGGTCATGTACCGTCGCAGAGTATTGGTTGGTGGCTGTCTTCGTTCCTTTCTCCCCGCTTGGGAGGCCATCTCCGGGGACGCTTTTGTTCTCTTTGACGGACGAGACGGATTCTTCATAGATCTGTCCGCCCCGCTCCCCGGAGGTGCTATAGGAACTCGGTCACCTCACAGGCTGTCTTTTTCCCTTTCTCCGACTTTTGTTATTCCCAAGCGCTCGGGAAAACTTCAGTACATTTTCGGATGGAGACTCTCGCCTCCATTCTTCCGTTGATCAAGAGGAAGGACTACGCGGTCTTGATAGTTTTCGAAGATGCGTATTTCCTCTTTCCCGTTCATCGCGCTTTGCGCGATCTTCTGGGGTTTTTTCTTCCTCTCAGAGACTTATCGTTTTCGCACTCTTCCCTTCGGGCTGTGCCCAGTCCCTCGGGTTCTTACTCAGGTTGTAGCCGTGCTGGCAGCCTCTCTGAGGCGATGCGGCCTTCGGCTATTTTTGCTACCTGGACGATTGGCTTCTCCTAGCGGAGTTGCGCGATTGTTTGTTGGACGAGACTAGTTTGCTCGTCAATCTTACTCAAGACTTAGGTTATCTAGCCAGTCTAGTCGATGTTTTAGAGGACTGCCGGCTCCTCATGAGACCCTTTCAGAGACATCTCCTCAGGTTCTTCAAGCCGGGAAAAGACTCTCTTTTGGTCTGGATTCCAGTACCAGTAAGGATCAAGTCTCTTCTCTCTTGTTGGACGAGCGAGGTGTTTCTCGCGCGAGGCAGGTCCTTCTCTGCCCCTCTCCGTCGATATCGGTTTCGACGGACGCCTCTCGGTTGGGGTGGGGAGGACACTGCAACGGCAGCACGGTTGCGGGGGATTGGTCTCATTTTGGGACTCTTCCTCATATCAATGTCCTGGAGTTTATGGCAGTTCTGTTGACCTTGCTCCATTTCAGAAGTCGACTTCTCAGTCGTTCGGTTCTGATTCTCACGGACAATGTTACTGTGGCGGCATATATCAATCGGCGGGGAGGCACTCATTCGGTTGCCCTGAATGCCCTAGCAGCTCAGCTGTAGAGGTGGTGTCGTCGCATGACAATCACACCCGTGGCCTCTTTCATCCCCGGTCGGGAAAACCTCATTGCGGATTTTCTGTCTCGGGGCAGGTATCTTCCATCGGAATGGACGCTCCATCCGGAGGTATTTTGCCGCATTCGCAGTTGCCTAGGTCCACTGGAAGTGGATCTATTTGTGTCGGTGCTAAATCACCAGCTGCCGAAGTATTGCTCCCGTGTTCGCGATCAGGGAGCATGGGCTCTCGATGCTTTCTCCCTCAGCTGGGAGAACCTTCAGGGATTCGCCTTTCCTCCCTTCCAACTGATTCCGCGTGTCTTGCGGAAAATCAGGGAAGATCGGGCGCGGGTGCTCGTAATAGCTCCCTTCTGGCCCAGGAGGAATTGGTTTCCAGAACTTATGAGCCTCCTAAGGGCTCAACCGTTCGTTCTCCCGTTAAGAGCGGATCTGGTGTTACAGCCCCTATCGGGGATTCTTCACCACAGTCCGGAGTCTCTTCATTTGACTGCTTGGCCCCTGTCAGGGAATCTGCAAGACAGTCGGGTCTCTCTGATAGAGCCGCGGACTTTTTAATGTCCAGTCGTAGGGTTTCTACTAGGGAAATTTACAATTCCCGTCTCTCGGTCTTTTTCCTTTGGTGCAAAGAGAAGAAATCGAACCCCTTCTAAGGCTCCTATTGGTTCAATTGCGGATTTCTTAATCTCGTTATTTGACAAAGGGAGATCTATCTCTACTATCCGAGGCTACCGTTCGGCGATCGGGGCCATTCATTCGGGTTTCTCAGATGGTTCGGGGATTTCCAATTCCCCGCTACTAAGTGGTTTGATTCGTTCGTTCTTTCTGAAACGACCTTCTTTTTCTAAGTTAGTGCCGTCTTGGAGTCTGCCTAAGGTCCTGGAGGCCTTGGCGAAAGCTCTTTTCGAACCGTTAGGTGAAGCCTCGCTCCATCATCTTACGGTTAAGACGCTCTTTTTGGTAGCTATTGCCTCTGGGCAGAGGCGCAGTACTCTTCATGCTCTCTGTCTTACTCCTGGTCATGTTCGCTGGGAGAGAAAAGGCGTTAGATTGATTCCTAGGGCTTCTTTTGTTGCCAAGAATCAGACAGCTGCCTCTGGCCCTGTTGAGATTTTTCTTTGTCCGCTTTCTAACTTTTCTTCGGTGCGTGAGGACAAAGTTTGGTGTCCTGTAAGGGCTCTCAAATGGTATATTGATAAGACTAAGTCTTATCGTAAGGATGATCAGTTGTTCCTGATCACTAGAGAGCCTTTTTCTCCTGCCTCTCTTGATTCCATCTCTAGATGGATCGTTGAGGCTATTAGGGCCGCTGGCACAGAGGCTCTTTTATCCGACAGTAAGCCTCGTGCTCATGATACTCGTAGTGTCAGCACTTCTTGGGCTCTGTTTCAAGGTGTGGCGCTTTTTTGATATTTTGAAGGCTGCTTATTGGCGTTCGCCCAATTCCTTCATTTCTTGCTACCTTAGGGATGTTCCCGCAGGTGAAGCTTTGTTTGCGTCAGCCACCTTGAAGGCCGCTGTGTCTTCTTTGTAGTCTTTGGTGTAATCCTATTCCCTTCTGCTCGAAACATGCCTCCCGGTCTTTGAGTTGGCGCTGGTCTGGCATAATAGGTAGGTATATATGATTTATTGCAGTAAATTTGTAAAATCAGCACTGATTTTCTTATTTACTATATAAATCTATATACCTACCTATGACCCTCCCTCCTTCCCCTCGCCTTGCAAGCAACATGTTTCTACTTGGGATTGCTCGCAAAAGAGGAAGATGGCCGTAGCGTGTTGACGCGCGTGAGTGGCGAAGGGGACAATAGGATTACGGGGGGTTCGCACAATATTGTGACTCATGTGTGTTAAATTCTCGAAGGGGTCCCGTAGTCAAGACTACAGGCATAATAGGTAGGTATATAGATTTATATAGTAAATAAGAAAATCAGTGCTGATTTTACAATTCTAGGACAATGTTTGTTATTGTTGCATCTAATGAACAGGTTTTCCACATATAAATACATTGTTGAAGAGAAATGTAATTGCTTTACGTTTTACATTCAAAAGAGTAAACCACAAGATTGAACAGAAAGCTGAAATCGGACTATATAAATGGAAACTGAAAGGAACAAAGCACGGGAAAAGTTATGGGTTCTGATTGACTGCCATAAATAAGGGGTGGTTAGGCTTGTTACCAAAACTCAAGCAGACAAGAGTCTTTGTTGTAAAAGAATAATGATCTACTTTAATTTTTTTGTAAAAGTAAGTATCAAACATTCTTCTGTTCTAGAGAAAGTATGATTTCTAAAAATGGTTGATGCGTGTGCTACAATGTACGTCCCCGCAAACATGGAGAAAATGATAGGAACCCTAGAGTGTAATATGTAATAGATATTGTAGTAAGTTTTATTAGAGTGAGAAAACTTGATTTAAGTGATGCATAATGTGCCACCTTTCTGATTTTCATACGCAGGATTCACACTTGTTGGGATATACATCGATCAGCATGTTTTATTTAGATTTTTTAAGCGAATAATTCAAAGTCTAATGCTGTAATCATTTGATCCTTGTGAACAGGGCATTAGCAGGTACTGGATTTGAAACCAGTTCATGGCTCGAGAGAGTCGTCATCATCGGACTGAAGTCAGTGCCAAAGAAAATAGAGCTTATTTCAGAAAGTAAGTACATGTAGCTTGGTCACTTTTGATATCTCTTAAGAATTTCATACCATGCTTGATTATTTTAGTACAAATTAGGAATATTTTGTTTGATAAGGTAGGTATCTATCTCAGCAATGAAATTCCTGGTTTCCTATATTAGAAAACTTGTTTGTACATTATTACCGGAATAAGACATATTGCGGAGGGCAGCAGATCCATTCAAAATATGCAAAACGCTACCAATTAAAGTTTCATCTGTGTCAATTTTATTCAGATACTGTTTTAGAAAGTGAATACATGACTATATGCAACATGAGAGGATAACTTTATTTTATACAGGTTCAACATTTTGAGAATTGTGTCTAACCTTTACTTCACCTTGAGTAATTTCTTCCTATTTATTTTCTCTTTTCACAGCCACTACCCAATTGTCTTTCACTACCTCTCACAATAGACAAGTTTTGACGATACGTAAACCAGGCGTCAGTATGGGCCAGGATTGGACAATACGTCTATCCTAGACAATTATGAGCAATAAATCTTCTAAAATCAATTAAATAATTAGGGAGCATGTATTATCAGTAAAGGTTATTCTACAAAATATACCAAATCCTGCTTATTTTTCCAATGTGTACAACAAACTGCTCCAAATCTGAAACTTTGATTTTGTTTTTGGTATGTTTGTTTAGCAAACAAAATGTGTTACTATCTTGATTTACATGAACTTTTTTATTAATTTTGATTTGAATAGTCGTGATACATACCGGTACTGTGTTTGAAAATCAAAGTTTAGGTTAGATGTATAAAAGTACGGCACAAAGACTGTAACCGATCTCGGTGCTCCCACCTGCTGCAGCATCACATGTTTTCAGACACTACCACCTCATAAACCCTCAGAGGTATAATAGTATACTATTAATACATGGTTGGGAGTGCGTTGGTGCGATCTGGCAACACAAAGGTTTTTATTGTGGTGTAATATACGCATGAGGCGCAAGCCGAGTGTGTTTGACACCACGATAGAAACCTGCGTGTTGCCAGATCGCACTAATACACGAACTCACAAACATGTATTAATATTTTTATAAAACGGGTCGGCATTATGATTATGAAGTCTATAAAAATGGTTACGAACCCCATAGAATCGCCAAGAGTCGCACAGTCATGGAGGCTGCCATTTGCTTTCCTGGATGACATTACAGAAGCGCAGCCAACAATAGTCATGCGCATTTCATTGCGCGCATGTAATCCCTGCGCTAAAATGACAATTAAACTACGCGATTTCATTGCGTTTTAAGTTTGCACGCACCAGAGGTACGTGCAGCTCAGCCGTGGTTTAGAGCCTTTTTGCCGTATGTTATCACTTTTTTTGCACGGTCACATGGTGTTATTTGACCAATCGGTCATGAGGTGTAATGTTTAAAAGCCTGTGATACATATGGTTTGTTACCAAATATTGCCTTCTTACTTCAAAGTGTAGTCCATTCATGCTACATGTAGATATTCTTTACTGACAAAATACACTCTGATCTTTAAGCACTGATTATGTTTGTATATTGGTTTGTAGAGGTTAAAGTTAGCTTAGATAGTAAATCAAAAAATTAAAATCATAATTTTCTTACTTACATTTCAATTTATTGGTATTGTGATCAAGAAGGAATCTTTATGATCAATATTTTGAAATAAGACTTTTATTTCTTTCAAGTGAGTGCACATAAAAACTTCTGATTATAGTGTATGGAATTAAGTTCACCCTCTTTTCTCTAGTTCTCATTTGTTACGCATCATGTGACATATTTTTGCACATGACAAATTATTAAGGAGAGCATTATGAAACACCCTTTGGTATTACATGTATTTATATTTGGTAATCCATTTGTAATTTACAATCACTGGAAAATATTCTGTAGGAATGATTAACTTTTGTGATACAATGTACATGTAGATATGTTGTACTTATATTTGAAAATGCCAGTTCTGAGAGTACATATACATGAATTGTTTTGATCATTTGATATTTACATTTGTATTTGATGTGTTGGTTTCAGTACCAAAGTACTAGGATCATGCTTCAGGCAATTTACTTTTGTTTTTATTATTTCTGCTCTCTGAATTACTGATACAGATTATGTGTATCAACGATGGTTACTTATACACATAGATAAAGAGAGGCTAATTATTTGTTAGAATTAAAGGATACACAGTATTCGATACTTATTTCAGAATATGTCAATATTCATATATTCCATCAAAAATTACTTTTTACGTGTGAATCAGTCACCCAAGTTGAAATTCTAACTTTTAACTTTTGTTAAAAACAAATTATACATGTATGTTGTTGGTCTTGTAGGTGCTTATATGATATTTTCTATTCAGGACATATTGTACCTACCTGGTACATAAGGAATTTCTGTGAAAAAACACAAGAAACTGCTCTGCCAAGATCCATATTATATTTCTGTATTTATAACTTTCATTTATAAATGAAAGTCATTAGGTGTTATTGTAACTAATTCCAAACAAGATAGGATTGATAAAATGTTCCTTTTTGTTTTCGTTACAAAAATTAATTTGACACAATATGTTTTGCACTTATAAATCTGTTTCTTGAATTGAATACCAATACTACACTTGTTTCTGCACACACTGTCTCTCCCCCCCCCCCCCCCCCGTCTGTTTTGCCCGTGTACCATAACTATTTAATTGAAGACTATTGCATCCATTACAATTTTAGTGTAGCTATGGCAGCAAGCATAGTCAGTAACTAAGGGTACAGTATTCATACAAATATGGCAATACCCCCATGCCCTTAAAAAATTTCTTAAAAAGATGTGTTGTAAAAAATCTTGCTTTTACATATGTTTTCATACATATCAGGCATTTGTCTGAGATAGCAACTGATAATGATGCCAAGCATTCACTTGATATACCTAAAATGATTTTAAGAGAATACAGTAGTTCTTCTTCGTGCACTTAGGGAAGTAGCACCCATCAATTTGAAAACATTAGTGTATCTAGTCTATTCTTGTGTCACTGTTTTTCTTTACATGTGATCAATGTGAGATAATGTATACATGATTCCAATGCCTTCTAGTGAAGTAAAAAAAAAAGATAAGATATTGTGATGTGAAATTGTAAAATTGTAAAATTATGATACGTTAGCATATTTTCTACAAGGTGAAATAAGAATGATAACAGATACAAAATAAAGCCATGACATTAATAAGGAAAATAGTCTTACATGAAATTTGTTCAGTGTTTTATAATAAATAATTTCATATTTATTTACTCTAAAAGGAGTAAAATGACAAATCATCATATTAAACTAGAAGGGGTATCAATTGTACATGTGTATTGTACAAATAATATACCGGTAGACACAAGGGGGGAGCGTTTCATGAAGCGTTTTGTCAGTGATTTTTACTGACAACTGTTATAAACTACTAAAAAAAAAAAATCCTTGCATCTGACTGGCCGAGATCACATTTGTCAGACAAAATCACTGAAAAAACGCTTGATGAAACACTCCCCTGAAGGAATATTATATATTTCCTTCAGTCTTCTGAGTTTCTGGGTTCACTTATATGCGAGTTATCCATCCATAAAGACATTTGGGCACATCAGAAATCCAATGTGTCCAGCCTTTAAACTTAAAGCATATCCACGACAAGCAATAAATTTCATTAGTATATCTCTCTTCTTTTTGGAATCCCTAAAGGTTCGTTCACACAAATATTTCACATCTTTACGAATGTGCAAGTGAGGGGAGGAAGAGGGGGGGTGAGAAATGAGTATTTGTGGGTAACAAAGGCCCCTAAAAGCATACTCGCTTTTTCCGCAGCATTATTCACTTTATCTTGAGGCACTTTACACCATCACATGGGAACGAGGTTATTTGGAACATCTCTCAAAGGGTCTTTCAACCCCCCCCCCCCCCCCCCCCCCCCCCACATTTCTGACTTTGAAGTAACAAATCTTAAAATTCTATCCTGTAGAATTAAAACTTTCAAGAAATCTTTTTCTAAATTCATTTTTAGAAAGGATATTGGAGTACTAGGATAACATCACACACTCAATTTATGGTGATACCATTTTTGGTGGGGTATGTTTGACTACAGCATAATTGTTCTTCTTATTATAGAGTAATTCTTAAAATTTAGAATTCCATCACAAAACACCATTTTTGCATCACTTCAGAGAATCCATACATTTGCATATGGTTTAATGACTATTGTACATGATCAACATACACATTAAAGTGGGACCTCGTTATAACAAACTCCTTGGGACCAAGGAAATTACTTCTTGATATATCAAAGCTAAAAAAACAATAGAATACAAAGAAGTGGGCCCGGCAAAATGACCTTGTTATAACGAGAGTTTGTTATGACAGTGTTCTTAAAAACGAGGTTCCACTATACTATAAATTATTTCTAGTGTTAGACTTTTTAAATAAAAACTATGAGTTGTTTAAATTATCTTAGATGTCAAAGTTGTTGAAGCAATTTAAATACAGGAATCATAAAAATTAAAAAAAGCAAAGCAATAAACAATTTTGAATAATCTAAAAAAAAAAAAAGAATAATCTAAAAAAAAAAAAAGACTATAGACAAAATAACCCTGAGCCAGACTTCTGTCTGATTTCTGCTGAAATATGTGGAAGTCTGGGGGTGAATTAATCTTGTCAAACTGGTGTTTATCATGATACAATCATGCATCTTGGCTTAATATCAAAGTCTGATTTTGCAGCTAATAATATCAACTGAACTGTAATGTGTCATATTAAAATAGAGTCACTTAATAACATCATGGCATGGGCATAAATATTAGGGGACAGGGATGGGGCTGGAAGAATATCTGTATTGCATCTCAATTTATTATGAATATAATATATATAATATATATAATCCACAGTATGCACAGATCACCTACATGTACATGATATCATGCGTATAAAATTAAATGTATAATCATCATTTTTGGAAAATCTTTCACAGATACATGTAGCATCCATTCAGATAATCATCTCGTGCACACATTTTTTTGCTAAAAACCAAAAATCACTTCAGGTGCGTCCAAATAAACCACCTCAAAAAACCATGGGGGTTTTTGAGCGTGATGTGCTGGACATTTCTTTATCTTATAACAGGCAGGTAATTGAGTACGCGTAGGACCTTTTTTGCATCATACATCCCCACGTGCTATTCATTTAGCATATAAAAAAAATTTGTGGCAGTTTGCTGCATATGCGACCAAGGCCTTTAGAGGTACGGAAGCAACTCAGTTTATGACTGAACATCATTTTGGCTCTAATATGGGAATGCATCCTGGTCCATAGGCACTTCTTATGATTAGTGTTCTGACATCAGTTTCAGAAGGACATTGGTCAGGTCTTTGGGTCTTCCTTGCAATCATCAGGTCTCTTCACTGTCGTGTCTTCATCAGTTATAGTTGCATCTCTCAGTACAGAGGTTCTCATTCTATGGTACATGATTCGATCCTGGGTTGGTTCAAGAAAAACAAATGGCAAATCACATTTTGAGGAATATTTGATATAGTAAAACAGCAGTTTGAGTGAAAGTGTTAAAACATCATTTTGCATAGCTGGTGCATAATGTAGTTGTAGGAAAATCCAAGTAATAACAAAATAATATAATTCCAATAGTTTTAAGAGAGAAACACCAGTACTAAGTTTGTAGACAGAACGGGTGTAAAAATAATATTTGACCTACATATAGATTTCAAAATCTCATTCGTTTAGCTCCCAGAGGTGCAATATTGGTTCCAGTTTCAAATTACGGTAACTGTACCACTTGTACCAAAGTACCAGTTTGCAGAAACATTTTGACTGATCTCAACCACTTCCATGCTGTGGGCAGCAAATGGCAGCCCCCCTCCCCCCCCCCCCCCCCCCCAATGAAAGCTTAAAGGCAAAGTCCACCCTGGTATTTATTTGATTTGAATAAAAGCAGAAAAATGAGAGACACAGATTAGTGAAAGTTGAAGCAAAATCTGACAAGAAATGAGAAAGTTACGAATTCTTGAAGTTGTAATTAATCAAACACAAATTGGCAACTCCATGACGTATTTTGCGAGCTCCTCTTCCATTTGATCAGTACAGACAATTTCATAAATGTTCATTTTCATTTGTTTCATACAGATTTTGTGTAAAAAAACATATGAGCAATGATTATATCTAAGGTGCATGTATAATTGAATACTTTCTTTAGAGAAAATGGAAAATGGAAAATGGAAATTTAGAGAAAATGGAAATTACTTTGAGAGGGGAGCTCACAAGATACGCCATGGAGTTGCCAATTTGTGTTTGATTGATTACAACTTCAAAAATTCAAAACTTTATTATTTCTTATCGTATACCTTCACTGATTTGTTTCTTTCATTTTTCTGCTTCTTTTGAAACCAACTTATAATCATGGTGGACTTCCCTTTAACTATGTGTTTGGACAAAGAATTGCTAAATATTTTCTTTCTCAAATAAAAACAGCTAGCTT
Source organism: Heliocidaris erythrogramma (assembly GCA_025617745.1). Classification (NCBI taxonomy): domain Eukaryota; kingdom Metazoa; phylum Echinodermata; class Echinoidea; order Camarodonta; family Echinometridae; genus Heliocidaris; species Heliocidaris erythrogramma. The sequence goes on along the minus strand of CM046855.1, from coordinate 45,893,763 downwards.
CATGGTGCAGTTTATCCCATGGAAGATATTTCATGCTTAAATTAATAATGAAATATAGCACAAGTCATGATATTAAACTTCATTTATAACAGCTGTTCAAAAGAATCAGACTAGAAATTACTTTCTGAACTTCAGTACCTCTCACTTTACATGTCAAATATTGCAGTTGGCTTGATTTCTTCAAGGTTAATGATCTCTTGTAAATTACGAATTCCTCCTTGTTTACAGATTTTGATCAAGAAATTATTCAGTAGTTGATTCCTCGTAGATTTCACCCTTCCTGTATTCTACATGCCAAGATTACTATTGTTACACATACCAATAGTGTGAATTTCACACTGCTGGCATGTCCTGTGCAATATACAACCTGTCAATCAAATGTACCTGATAAATTGTGTGACCTACTTCTCTCTTAAGCCAGTTTAATCCAGTTATAAGATGATGTAATAGTAAGTGTGCAAACTTTCACATCTATGCACATGTATTGATATTCTAAATGAAGGTCTGGGAAAAAATCATTCTAATAAATCAAAAGCTATTTTAATTCTACCATCATTTTGCACCCTGAAATTGTATATGTATTTTGTTGCCTGCTATCAACAGAAAACTCTTGTGCTTCTCATTTTGAACGTCTATCAAATTTGAATACATGTACATGCTATTAAGATCAATATGACAAAATCTCTACTATCCTCCACTTAAATCCACTGCACTGTTAATTACTTATTATGACTTAATTGCTACTTCCCATACACCCACTGTTTTTCAAGTTCAATGCTCTATATTTGTTAAGAACTTAAAATATAATACATCACTAAAAGTTTTTAATTATGCACCTAACAATGTGACAAGTGGTCTTGTGAATACTTCTATAATCCTGTAATGTATTTCATAATGAAAACACACTACATAATTTGTAGGTTTATTTCACCAGTATAAATGTATGAAAAAAGGCTGTTTATGAAGCAATAGGCAAAAGCATATCCTAGTCTATTCAAATTTAAAAATCCTTACTTTTCTTGAAACTGATGGTTTCACTTTCTTAAAAGCTGCCTCAAAGTCATCTCTGCTGACTACAATAGGAGAGTCCCTCTGAGAAGGAGCTGTCGGATCACCCCTCTCTGATAATAGACCAATCCTGATGACCTTTCTCAATGCTGACATTGAAGCTTCCCTGACAAACGCTGCTAGGTCTGCACCCCTGTAAGTAGGTCAAGAAGTGTTTGATTCTAATAAATGACAAGCATTTTTCTGAACATCTTCTGGGTCTTGCATTATTGATTTTGATCTTTAATTGCTTTAATAAACTTCATTTTAATTTGAAGTATTCAAAAACATAAACATTTTGATATCATAAGTACTGTTATGCTGAGATGTGATTCAAACGTTTTATTCAAACTATGAAAAGTTATTTTTACATGCTATTTTCAATATATTATTTTATGGCTAAAAAGAGTATTACTGTTATTACTGTTATTTTGTGGCAACCAGAAAAATACAGTCTTACAACATCGAGTTTGGTAACTGAACCCGCCAATTTCATTTTCATTTTCTGCGATGCATCTTCCACAATTATCCACCTCACACAATATTATGTCAGCTAGAACACTTTTTAAAACAAACAAAGTTACATAATGTTATCATGTTTAGTATCAAAGTATCAAACTTACGTGAATCCATCACATCTTGCATCTTCTGCTAAGTCATTCAAGTTGACTTCCTTCTCCAAGACCGGTTTAGAGCCATTCTGAAAATCAAATCAAATACATACAATTAGAAATTGACTTTAAATATTCTAAGTATTTCATAATTTACAGCTTCAAAATTTATGACCTCACCTCCATGACAATGGAACAGATTAACTACCATAGGCAAAGAACATACAAATCCTGTGGCATAGCTCAGGGGCACATGCCCCCCTCCCCCCCCCCAAAAAAAAAAAGAAAAAGAAAAAAAAGAAAAAAGAAAAAAGAGAAGAAATAAGAAAAGAGAGAGAGAGGAGTGGGGGGGGGGACAAGAAAAGGAGATGATAGGACCCCTTCCTACACCATTCCCCTAATCGGTGGCCTTGTAAATTTGCATATCATTCATAAATTCCGATCAGTACCCCTCCCCCCATTGCCATAATACCAGCGCCCCTCAATGGCTGAACCCACACTACGACATACAAATCTATTTACTATCTATATACTCCACTGCAATACAGTTGTTCACTAGCAACTGTTGTAGGCAACTTTCAATCATCAATCTATATAACAATCATACAAACAAAATGTGTATCTATTTTGTGCTATGTCACAATTCCACACAAATTATTCTGATAAATGTGTATATTTTTTGTCCTATAAATTATACGATTATTTTGAACCTTGAACTACTGTAAAAGTGGAAATTTTTGCACGATTAATTTTTCGCGCTCGGCCGAGTAAAGTGAATTTCATGTGTTTTTAATTTCGCCGACACGCTAGGCTCATGGGCAAAAGAATAAATAAACAAAAATATTCGCGTTTTTTTTTTTCGCGCACATTTCATGCTACGCGAAATGCGCGGAAATTTCCACACCGCAAAATATTCCACGTTTACAGTACTTTATTATTAATATATGGTGGTTCCAAAGTAAGGCATGAGCAACCTATACCTCCCATAGTTAATTTTCCTCCTTTTCTTCCTCTAATTCTTCTTCAACATCCAGTTGCCTAGGAACTAGAATTACTATCAGTACCTGGTTAAAGATGCCTGAGCCTGGGAAAAGTCGAGACTGCATCAGTATGACAGCAGGGTATATACACAGAGATCTTTTGCATATAGTATACATGTACCTGCATGGAACCCAAAATATAAGCCAGTTCGTAATTACGATTTGCGCTTGTGCAGATAAAGGCCATTTGTACAATTGAGCTTTATACGCTTTCATACTGTACGCACCATGATTTACATATTAACCCCTACCATGCCGTGGGCGGCAAATCCCGCCAAAAAATGTGAGTGTTGAACATTTTGTTTAGGCTCAGAATGACTTGAAAATTCTTTCTCATACAGAAACCTATGCCTCCAATATAATGTTTATTCCTATGCAATAAATCTTTGCCCAGTTTGCTCACGAAAAAGACTCATTGAAAGTTGATATTCAACTCTTGAAAGTAAATTTTTGACAATTGCTAAAAAATCTGGTGGCATGGAAGGGGTTAAACAAGTTGCGCATCCGCCAAAACAAATACACATGTGCAAAGAAATTGGAGACATTTCAGGGTCATTTGTGCCATGAACTAACTACAAATTGGCTTCAGAGCAAATAATTTTAGATAGCATTTACAATTCCAAGGGATGTTACCTTTGTAATGGTCCTGAGTATTGCTATTCTATCTTGGTTTGAAGGGATTCCTACATACAAGATCTTATCCATCCTCCCAGGACGTAGTACTGCTGGATCAATAATGTCTGCAAAGAGAAACAAGATGAATATTCGACCGCGCGCGGTCAGAATTTGATTTGAAATGTCAGATTTGAAATGTTTGGCATACATACTTAAAATGCACAGGAGACAAAAAATCTAATCATTTCATCTTTCTATGGGTATGCATACTGGTACCAAGTTTGAAGTTCTCACCTCAGATAGTTCGAGATATCGCAGTAACGGTGCTAAAAACCACTAATTCCATGTAATTTCATGTAAATTGACCTCTGTGACCTCTGAACTTTGACCTACCTACCCCAAAATCTAATCAGTTCCTCTTTCTATGGGGATACATACTGGTACCAAGTTTGAAGTTCTCACCTCAGATAGTTCTTGAGATATCGCGGTAACGGTGCTAAAAACAGTAATTCCACGTAATTTCATGTAAATTGACCTCTGTGACCTCTGAACTTTGACCTACCTACCCCAAAATCTAATCAGTTCCTCTTTCTATGGGGATACATACTGGTACCAAGTTTGAAGTTCTCACCTCAAACAGTTCTTGAGATATCGCGGTAACGGTGCTAAAAACAGTAATTCCACGTAATTTCATGTAAATTGACCTCTGTGACCTCTGAACTTTGACCTACCTACCCCAAAATCTAATCAGTTCCTCTTTCTATGGGGATACATACTGGTACCAAGTTTGAAGTTCTCACCTCAAACAGTTCTTGAGATATCGCGGTAACGGTGCTAAAAACCAAGAATTTCATGTAATTTCATGTAAATTGACCTCTGTGACCTCTGACCTTTGACCTACTTACCCCTAAATCTATCAGTTCATCTTCATATAGGGAAACATACTAGTACCAAGTTTGAAGTTCTTACCTCAAACAGTTCTTGAGATATCGTGGTAACGGTGCTAAAAACCAAGAATTTTTATGTAATTTCATGTAAATTGACCTCTGTGACCTCTGACCTTTGACCTCCTTACCCCAAAATCTAATCATTTCATCTTCATATAGGGAAACATACTAGTACCAAGTTTGAAGTTCTTATCTCAAACAGTTCTTGAGATATCGTGGTAACGGTGGTAAAAACCAAGAATTTTTATGTAATTTCATGTAAATTGACCTCTGTGACCTCTGAACTTTGACCTACCTACCCCAAAATCTAATCAGTTCCTCTTTCTATGGGGATACATACTGGTACCAATTTTGAAGTTCTCACCTCAAACAGTTCTTGAGATATCGCGGTAACGGTGCTAAAAACCAAGAATTTTTATGTAATTTCATGTAAATTGACCTCTGTGACCTCTGACCTTTGACCTCCTTACCCCAAAATCTAATCAGTTCATCTTCATATAGGGAAACATACTAGTACCAAGTTTGAAGTTCTTATCTCAAACAGTTCTTGAGTTATCGTGGTAACGGTGCTAAAAACCAAGACTTTTTATGTAATTTCATGTAAATTGACCTCTGTGACCTCTGACCTTTGACCTCATTACCCCAAAATCTAATCAGTTCATCTTCGTATGGGGATACATACTAGTACCAAGTTTGAGGTTCCTACCTCAAATGATTCTTCAGATATCGCGGTAACGAGAAGTGGGACGGACGGACGGACGGACGGACAACCCGAAAACATAATGCCTCCGGCACCCACCTTCGGTGGGCGGAGGCATAAAAAATAAAAGAGTTGTGTAACAAAAATATGGAACAATGTTAAAGGTATACAAGAAATTTTTTTTGATGGATACATGTTGCATATATCTTACTCACAAAGATCTCTGTCTTCTTTTCACACAAAAATGTCCATTTATATCTGAACACACTATGAGTGCAATGAATATATTGAGGATGATTATTCTTTTATACAAAGATATTTTGATGGATTAAGAGATATTTTTGTCCTTACAAAGACATAATATAAACTTATATAAATTGCTCTTGCATGAAATTGTACTCAACGGTAATAGAATTCTTTGATTCTATGCAAATTAACTGGACAAATTAGCTGTTCTTGCCTTAATCTCTAACATGGATATTTTTTTTCCTTTTCTTAGCCCCCCCCCCCCCCCCCCCACCTTTCTTACAAACAACTGAAAAGAGAAGAGGCGATACATCATACAAAATGAGTAAGTGGTACATACCAGGTCTGTTCGTTGCACCCATGATGAAAACTTGCTTCCTGGCTTCCAAACCATCCATCTCAGTCAATAACTGGTTCACAACTCTAGCACTAGAACCAGACTGAAAGAAAAAAATATATTCAGATGAGAGGAAGAGTTACATATACCTATTATGATAGCATTATGCTATTATATGGAGGAGTTCAAATAAATGCACAGAGAGGGGGGGGGGGGAGTTATGGCCTTTTTGTAACCACAAATGAATACTTGCTTCCATCTCCCACCTCATTCTCTACAGTTCAAGCGATCAATTCACAACATTAACATGATACTAAGCCTGAGAACACAGAATGCATTTAATACTCACCGACAGAAAGAAGTGAGAAAAATCTCAAGACAAGTATACAAAATGGTTTGACAAAAAAAGAAATATGAAAAGAGAGGGTAGGAGTGAGAGAGAGAGAGAGAGAGAGAGATAGGGAGAGATAGAGAGAGAGAGTGTGTGTGTGTGTGTGAGAGAGAGAGAGTGCAAGACCAAGGAGAACTAAGTATATATAGTAGCATTTTACTGAAGATGAAGAAGGCTTCTACTCCTTCCATTGCACTTCAAAGTTGATTCAAAACCTTAGCACGAGACCAAACTGATATGATAAATATACCATCGTAGAACCTAGTTGAATGACATTCATGAAAACTACATTTGGTATACATGTAGCTATTGTGGTTTTCATCCAGTGATGAGGTATATACTTACATCAGAAACATCTGATCTTCTAGGGCATAGCGCATCAAGCTCATCAAAGAAGATAACACAAGGTGATGAGTTCCTAGCTCTCTGGAAACACTGGCGTACAGCTCGCTCACTCTCTCCTACGTACTAGCAAATCAAAGTCAACAAAAAAGATTCTCTATTTCAATTGTTAAAAGCTACAAAATGCTTACATAGATCAGGATATCTTTTGATGATATTTCATATCATTTACATGAATACCTGACAAGAAAGGAGAGATTGAATCAGACAATTTGAATGGCCTATTTGGGACTCACCTTGGAAGGACTACTGGCTTGACCAGCTGGAAATATTTACAAGGGTCTATTGTTCGCAGAAAACACTTACCATATTCATCAGTTCTGGTCCCTTCACTGATATGAAATTAATGCCAGATTCATTGGCTATAGCCTGCAATGACAAAATAATAAAGGCTATCATATTGCTTGCATTAGGGTTTACGCTGCTGAGAATATCATGTGTATAATATGTTGTGTAACAAGAAAACTCCTCGCCCATGCAAGGGCAGGTTATTTTAGATCATAAACATGGAAAAGCAAAAAAAAGGGAAAAATAATATGAAACTTGGCATCTGACGAATTAGCCCATGAAGTTTAATTTCTAAATCTCTAAATATTTTTCGGAAAATTGATAATTATTTTATATATTACATATCACAATTCAGCACAATGTACAATATAGGAAAATACTTATTTTACCCAGCAATTCTTGATGCCGCTCAGTATTCGGCAGTTGAAATTTATTAAATCTGGTATCAAAAGCTGGATGCTAGCAAGTCTCAAGGTTATAAACTCATGAGAGCTAGCACTGCATTTTTTCCATAAACACACCCTGGAGAAGTTACTTGGGCGGAACAGCCATTTGGCCCTTGAAAAAAACTTTTGTTGAATAACTTACTTTTGCTAGGAGGGTCTTTCCGCACCCTGGTGGTCCAGCTAGGAGGATACCAGGGGGTTTGTGAGGCCTAGGGCATGGTAGGCTTCAGGGTTACGTACTGGAGCCTGGTGAGAAGTAAGAATTCATTTAATAATTTGTTTTGATTACAATCTATTCTGACGGTAGGTTTATCGAAAAGGAATAGCTATAGGTTGGGGCGGGCTTACGTAACTTCCGGTTAGCAACCCTTAGAGCGATGAAAACAACATTCGTGCTTGCTCGAATCCTGCTCGAATGCTGATCACACAACCTGGTAACAGCTTTTGACTCTTATCAGGCTCATGAGCCTTGGCACTGTGCTGGTCGATGATTTGGTCGAGCGAGCCATGTTTGATGGTCTGCTGATCATGCAAGAATCTCTGTGTTTTCATTGGTTGTCAATGGCCCCGATCCATTGAAACTTAACAGTTAGTAACCCTGCTTTCTTTGAAAGAATGAAACTCACCAAAAGAGATGAACCAAATTATGAGAAACATTAGATAAATCGGTTCTATGTAGTCTGCGATCAACTTCCTGAACTAAAATTTATGATCACTATTTTCATGTACAAATTTGCAATTTTTGTTGCATTTTATAAATTTCATTCAAATAGGTTCATTTAACACACATTTTGATTAAAGAGAATGTAAGAATGAAATATAGGAACAATTGTTGCCATTTTGAGGAGGCAAGGCTTATTCATTCAGTTCTTTGGAAAATTATATACATCAATGGATTAAAGATGGATGTTTATCAAACTCACCAGGATGGCCATAGTGAGTTCCTCCCTGACCCCCTCCAGGGCTCCCACATCATCCCATGTCACATCAGGAATGGTAGCGAAACCCTCTCGTTTAGCTGACGGCTGGACGTTGGGCAAGGCCATCTGAAATGAAATACAGTTGTAATTATCTAACTATGCTAATCAATGTGCTTGAGAAACCAACAAATACTGCCACAACAGTTATCTAATTTGTATGAAGCCTGTGCATCAGGTCTGTTTCATCCCCACTTCCTACACAGGTGGAGGTCAGTGTGCACATTCTGTGTGAGGGCTGAAGTTAGCCTACTGAACTTGGGATTCACTGGCCATCAATTATGACAATGACCTTTCTTAAACTACAGATGGCCAAGATTTGTTTAAAAAAACCAAAAATTATGTTTTTCATTTATTCATTACACAATATATCTGATCTCAGTGAGTAGTGTGTGCATCCACTCAACCTTAGTTTCATAAAACAGGTGTACACAGGCTCATCTCCAGTATAGATTCTTCTAAATAAACAAATAAATAAATAACAGACTGATGACTCCCTTGTAAAAAAGTACTGCAAAGTAATGCAGTAGTACTGCAGTAGTAGTGCAGTAATCCTGCAGTACTACTGCAGTACTCGCAATATTTTTGCAGTACTCATAGTACTTTTGCAGTACTCGTGGTACTTTTGCAGTACTTTCTGAGGTAGTACTACTGCAGTACCTGTACAGCAGCTGCAGTACAAGGGCTAGCTCATTTGCATACATCATTTGTATATAATCTCATATATCACTTACCTTAAAGTCTTCCATAGTGATACAGAGACCTTCTAGTTGCGTTTCAGTTAGAGGAGGATGCTCCTTCAACCAACTTAACACTGGAAATCATGAAAAAGTCACACCATAGAAAAGTTAATATCAATTTCTACAAATGCACGCAAAATGAAATATTAACGACTGAAGCAAAACAGAAATTTTACTCGACTTTCACAAAGGGAATGCAAGGAGGAATCAGATTCAGAAACCTACATACATGTATATGTCACAAATACAGTTCATGAAGAGATCTTCGTCTTGCATAAGAATGTTTTGAAAAGATTAAGTGGGGCCACATTGGTACAAAGGTTAATTCATATGACTTTCAATCAATATGTTGAGAGTTTGAACTCTTGTCTGATGCTTACATCATCCAAGTATCTGTCTACCCTCAGACATGTCATTTCTTTTACTGTTTTCTCACACTAAAACCAAGATGATGATGGAGGAGCCATCAGGATACCAGAAGAATCACTGCATAATGAACGTAAGAACTACACAAAAGGCCTATATATATTAAGGCGCACTGTGGCAGATAGATAGGGGGTGTCATTATTTTTGTGATGCCTCCTTAAAAACTGATTATGTTTGCTATATAATCTCTAATCCAAGCAGCTGAATAAAAGCACTTGTCTACTAAATTACAATTTCAATCCAAGCTCATTTCTTCTCACCCATTTTGTAACTCTCTGCTTCCTTTGTATCTGCATCACTGCTTGAATATTTGCGAACCAACTCTGTCACAGACCCTGTGTCCATTTCCTCTGTTGCTGGAGTTGCAAGTCCTTCTAATGTGGCAGCAACTTGTTGTGATGATATTGCTTCTTCTTGTAACTGTTGTTGGCCACAGGTTGTAGAAATACTGTTAGGCTGTAGTGACGTGCCAAGAATTGTGGGCTTTCCTTTACTTTGAAGATCTGTGAATATCCTGAGGGAGAAAGATGTATTGAATTATCATTAGATGGGACTTTACATTGCTATGCTATTTGCTGCATTTAAGAAATAATAATATTGTCCATTTATATAGCGCAGCTACTATACAAATATACTCTACTGCACTTTACAAAGTGTCAAAGAAACAGCCTGGAATATCACAGATTCACTCTGATCATAGGTAGTCTTAAATCTTCTCATCTGGTCCTATTGAGCATTGATCAGGTTTGCCTAGAGTACAGCATCTTTTTTGTTAAAATCCAAATCCAAAGGGACAATAGATAGATACATCACTGCTCACCAAGAACTGGGCCCCATTTCATAAAACTTGTTATCAATAACAAGTTACGATAACAGTTATAAGCTACTGAAATTCTTGCATCTGATTGGCTGTGAGCAAATCTGTTTTAGAAAAAAATTGACACTTGTTATTGATAAAATGTTTTATGAAACAGGAACCTGATCAGGGTAATGTAACATCAGATATCATCTGATATGGACTGAAACTAAAGACCTGATAAACAATACGTCTTTTTCCTATTTCCAAAATGACATTCTTATAATCAAAGTGTATGAACATATGTACTGCTCATCATATTTCTACTTAACTGTATGTATTGTTCACCTAGGTGCTTGACCAGACAGGTCCCTCACCTCATTAAGTACATTTTGACACACCTTATATTGTTAACTGTTAATGTTATTTAGTATGTAATCTGAAAGTATATATAGCACTGTCTCTGTTGTAAAATAATCAGGCTGATGATGGAGTATGACTCCGAAACATGTTCCGTTTCAAAACTTATGTTTTCTTTGTCGTTTTCATTTTTAAGTTACTATCGTGTCGTTCTTTTGGAAATATCATCATATTGCATTGCTCAATCATACTTTATACACTGAGAGGTTGTTATGTAGAAGCAATCAACAATGAAAAAGAGAAACAAGAAACGATTTAAAAACATATTCCATTACCTATTGACAGCAGCCATAGCGGCTTCTCTGCACAAAGCCGTCAGGTCAGCTCCCACATAGCCAGGGGTCAGGGATGACAGGGTATGGTAGCTGAAGTCATCAGAGAGATGTAGCTTCCGACACAACACGTGTAAGATCCTGAGAATTAGAACAATATCCTACTATGAGAAATACTGTTTATAAACAGGAGAGTTCTTGAATATGGATTTTTGCAACACACTTCAAAGATCACAAACGAGTATGGTTTCTTCATTTTTTGTTCAACAAATTAAGACATGATAAACCTGTTATAATAACAAAGAACCAATTTAATGTTGTAAGGCCTCACGATTAGTAAATGGAGAAGCTTAATGGGAGGAATTTTAATTTGTAAACAAATTTTTAGGCATTACACCCAGTGTTAAAGATCGTATGCTCGATGAAAAACAAAAGTCAGAAAAAAATTGGAACCAGCTGGATTTAAACCTGTCATCTACTGCTTGCCGGGCAGTGCCTCAAGATTATTGAAAATCTCCAAAACATTCAGTGCTACTGCTTTTTGTATGGAGCTAAGCAAAAGCAAGTATGCATGAAGAACAGCAATATATATTTCATTTGTTAAACCCCATCCTCATTCATTAGTTGCACAAATACTTTCAGAAGGCATGGAAATGCAGCAAGAAGCACGGTCTTGTTTTGTAGTATACCTTGTCCTTGCTTTCTCGTCTGGTATACCCAACGAGATCTCGCGATCAAACCTCCCTGCTCTCCTCAGGGCGGGGTCTAAGGAGTCGACTCTGTTTGTTGCACCGATCACCATCACATGAGAAGTTCCATTGTTGAGTTCTGAGGGGAGACAGAAGATGTGAGCATAGTTATAATAAAAATAATAATGTTGGATATTTCTATACTGCTCATATCCACCACGCAAGGTGCTTTCACTATGAACATGCCGAACAAAGAAGCGGACAAAATATACAGCTCCTCATTGTACCTTCCACAATTGCTCTGGTAGACAAAAGAACATCCCTTCATTGCTATTATGTAAAAGTACATGTATGTAGAACAGGTCACATGCATATTCACCTGTTTTACTTATTTTACATAATAGCAATGAAGGGATGTTCTTTTGTCTACCAGAGCAATTGTGGAGGGTACAATGAGGAGCTGTATATTTTGTCCGCTCTCTTTGTCATCGTGTTCATAGTGTTTAAGGCTATTACCCTGGCTCTAGCTACATGTAGGCTACTAATTTCAATTGACGAAATACAGCCTGAGCAAATGTTGGCAGATCAAATGTCGGATCCCCCCTATGATCATGCCCCCCCCCCCACTATGATTTTCTAAATATCAAACCCATCTCACCATCCATACAGGCTAACAGTTGAGCAACTATCCTCCTCTCCATCTCTCTCTGAGCCGTCTCTCGTTTGGGAGTGATGGCATCGATTTCATCAATGAACAACACGCTGGGTGCCAAAGCCTACAGAAAACAAGTAAATACAAAACATAACAGGGAAGTAATCACTGTATTGGCATCTCTCTCTCTCTCTCTCACTCATTCTCCACTTTATAACATACAAACAAGTTTGGATAGAAGAATCAAGTTACTTTTCATTTCAACTGCAAGAGAAATTGGTGACAGACGATATATTTTTAGACAAAACGGAGACTAGAATTTTGAAGGAGGAGGATAGCTTTGCCTATGGATCAATTTTCAGTTGCTAATTTTACAGAAGTAATCACTGTATTGGCATCTCTCTCTCTCTCACTCATTCTCCACTTTATAACATACAAACCAGTTTGGATAGAAGAATAAAGTTACTTTTCATTTCAACTGCAAGAGAAATTGGTGACAGATGATATATTTTTAGAACAAAACTGTGACTAGAATTTTGAAGGGGATCTAGGAGGATAGCTTTGCCTATGGATCAATTTTCAGTTGCTAATTTTACAGAATTTTACAGGATGCTTGAAAATATCAAATAAAAGCACATCTCCAGGAAATTATCTAATACATGTACATATAGCGCATCATTCTGCCCCCCCCCCCCCCCCTCTGCAAAAGAATGTAATGAACTTACTTGAGCTTGTTCAAAGAGATCTCGGATGTTTTCTTCAGACTCTCCAGACACACCCGAGACTATCTCAGTAGCAGCAAGTTTGAGATAAGGCAGGTCCAATTCCTACTTGGCAAAATAGAGAGTAGGAAAAAATGTATAAACATTTCACACTTTCAAATTATCCTTGATCAGTTTAACAACTTAAATTGTGACTATAATACTGAATGTCCCATTGAAGATAATGGCATAGTCTTCAGTCATGAGCAAAACAAATTGCCCTCAATGGATTTTTGTTTTTATTCACCCTGGTAGAAATTTGTTATTAAAGTACAGTGCAATAAATCAAAATTTCATATTTTACCTCAGCAACTTTTTTTGTTGTTAGACCAGGGGAGCGTTTCATCAAGCGTTTTGTCAGTGATTTTTACCGACAACTGTTATAAGCTACTGAAATCCTTGCATCTGATTGGCTGAGAGTAAAGTTGTCAGTAAAAATCACTGACAAAACGCTTGATGAAACGCTCCCCAGAAACTATTGCATTATTGGCAGCCAATTTTGCAGCAAGAAACTTTTGTGAATTGCAATAATTTTATGTTGTTTCAATTATGATTTTATTATTTCATGGCATGAAACTTTCGCTTAATCTCAACCACTGAAAATTTCAGGTTTTACAGTAAATAACCATTTTTTGTCAGGTACACAAATGTAGCTGAGTATCCATGCCTCATTTCCATGTTTGTTTGTTATGTGTTTGTGTATCAAACTCACCCCAGCAATAGCATTAGCAAGAAGGGTCTTGCCACACCCAGGGGGTCCATGCAGTAGGACCCCCCTAGGAGGGGACACGCCCAGCTGCTGGTAGATCTCAGGATGCTTCATGTGGACCAGAAGCTTACAAACCTCCTGTGAGTAAAAGATGTATATTTATTAAATATTGTCTGTTAAGAGCCAGAAGGGTGTTAACTCTATGTTGAAGTATATGAACTAACGCCCTTCTGGCTCCAAACAGACGATATTGGGAATTAAATAGTATCGTCTATTTATCAATTCATTCATTCATTCATTCATTCACTCATAATGACAATCAATAATTTTCCACAAGCCAACATCTATTTAAGGGTCCACAGCCCTTTGACTGTACCAAATGTACCTTTAATTCCTGAGTGCTGGAAACATCAGCAAGCCTGCATTAAAGTTTTTAACAATCTATTGCCAATTGATATGCATGTATGACAAGAACTTTCACGCAATATTTTGTCTTTTCATTGTATCTACTGGTTAACTGCTAGTGATTTTCTACATGTGTGTTCTTACTAGTACAATGAAGCGTAAAGCTTACCTCTAACGTACTATCATTCCCTCCAATATCAGCAAAGGTACTGGTTGATCTCTGAGGTTCTATGACTGTAAAAGTGACAGATAGAAACAATATGACCACGAAAGGAGCATGTCTAAACTATTCTCAATTGCTAAGACTATAAATTCTACAGATTCAAATAAACTCAAGAATAGTTTTTCATTATAAAGAGAGTTCTTAGCTGGAATATGTTAGATTCTTCCAGAATACAACAGAGAAACATTAAAGATTGATATAAACTTAAGCATAGCTTTACAGCAGGCATGTTCGTTTTATTGAGTTTTTACAAATTCTAAAATACAGAGGCTATATGAAGTAAACTTTTTTTTTGTAAACATTAATTACAGTGCATAACAGTTATGCCTCATGTCAAATCATATTTGTTAGTTTCACCGTATTATTATAAAACCCACTGTGTTTTATTGGGTTGGTTTATTTCAACTTTTCAAATGTATGTTTCCATTTATTAGTAAATCATAATTTTTCAAAACCCATCAACCTGCAAAATCTAGTACATTACAATGGGTAACATCATATCAGAACTAACCTTTCTTCTTTCCCTTTCTTGGGCCCTCTGATTCTGATGAGCGAGGTTTCTTTTTGGCACTGGCCTCCACCCCATCCTCACCCTTTGCAGATGATTTTCTTCTAGGTGTCTTAGAAATCTTGCTAGGGGTCTTTGATATGTAAAAACTGTCGTTCTGCGATGGATTCTCTTGTGTTGTTTCCTGATAACAAGCAAGAGAAACAAATAACCACGAACCTACATATTAAAGGAACAATATATGAATGAACTTTTGTTATGAACGACACTCACTTCACAATCATATCTATTTTTCCAAACTAGCAACTACATGTAGTCTTCCAGACATAAACTCAAACGATTGCAGAGAGATTTGCTACCTAATTTGTGAAGGCCACTTGTCTATTTCAAAGCAATTGTAGACACACAAGTAATTACATCCAATAACAAACAAACAAACAAACAAACAAACAAACAAAATCCCTTGAATTCCAATAGCTCAGTAATATATCAATGAAGTGCACAAGTGGCATTCCCAATTACCTATCTCTTGGATATCAGAACATCTCCTTGCTACATACCTTCAAAAGAATACAGTTGCTAATCATTATCCCCATATCTTCTTTCACGGAAAACTTAAACACCAAACCAACTAACCAATCAGAATCAAGAAGATATTTTTTTTCAAAGGTAATGTACACTTATTGACCAAATGGGTACATTTTCCCCTTGGTAAGCCCACATACATCAAGAAAAGAATACCTCTTTCCTCCTGACATTTGGCAACAACAGCTTCGGCTTCCTCGATGAGTACTTCCCATCATCCTCTTTCAGGTCCCCAACCCCAGCCAGGTCAAGTGTCACATTCGACATCTCCACACTGTCTCTGTCGTCATCATCATTACTATCTGTTGGTATGGGTGTGGCCTGGGGTGTGCCCAGGGGTGTGCCCAAGGGTGTGGATGCAGCACTGCGGCTCTTCGGTGTGCTGGTAGGAGTCCTCTTCATGTACAGGTTACTCAAGGAGCTGTTGACTAGGTTGGAGTCCTGTTGGGGAGGGAATAGCTAAATTAAGACTTCTTCCAGGCAAAAAACACTCTATACTAGCAGGATTAGAACAAGACCTGAAGCCTGGTACTGTACCTAATATGCTTCTAAACCATTCTGATTGCCAGTAGGTGTGATCTTCATGTATAAGTTGCTCAAGGAACTATCAACTTAAGTTGGAGTCCTATTGGGGACAGGGCGGGGAATTGCTGTATTAAGATATCATTATGTCAAGAAAGATATTAAAGACTAAGATCTGAAACCTGATATTGTACCTTGTATATTTGAAACAATTCTGACTGCACATCTACAGATTATTGAATACCTTCACTACTCAAGTACCAGTGGAGATAAAGAAGTTATACAACATGGACAACAGTCAGAAAACTTGATGCTACAAAGGACCATTTTGCTTTCAAATGCGATTTCCTGAAGAAGACTGAAAGAATAAAGAAGAGTAAACTACGAAAGGATTCATATATTATGCCAGGCGTATATTGACTTACATTTAGATTTACAATAATGATGTGTTTAAGCATGTCAACAGAGAGAAATATTGCCTCTGACACCATGGTGGCAGAGTCATTTATTTTTTACAGTTGTTATTGAATATTTCTCTAGTTTATAAAGTAAGATATGGGAAATTTTATTGATCAACAATTTCACAGCAGAGAATACAAAGAGAAACAAAATTACTTGGACTTCCTACCTGAGCCTGGACATAATCTTGATTGTCAGATGAGAAACTGTCACTGTCTGAGTCATCTAATATGTCTCTATCATTAAAAAAGAAGTGTAGTACAAAATAAATACAACGTTATCAAGTAACACAAAAATAACATTTCATTTCATATAAATTTAACCTTCATTGATTTTACAGTTTTACATTTTACATCATAGTATATAAAATCATATATTCTATTTGTGCAGTGCAATTTTAATAGGTGTGTGCTTCCAAAGCACGTTGTAAATTATTAACCCAGACTTTTAGCTCCATCAGACATTTCAGTGCACATTTCATTTTTTTAAAGGGATGTATCTTACCTGGTACCCACTTTCTATTAGAGTCAAGACATATGACTACAGATAAAATACCTGTTCTCTATATTTCTGTTTTTATAATAGTAACATACATGTAAAGAGTGAAACAACTCTTTCTGCTTACCATATAATCTCTGTGTTTGATGTTGTATAAATAACATATTCAACAAATAGCAGTATAGGAGTTTGGAAAGTTCTTTAACCCGTTGAAGACTGAGCCCGCATATATGCGGGCTCAGTTTTCCCCGCTCGTGGACTGAGCCCGCATATATGCGGTCTGAGAAAATCGAAGAGACGAGCTCACTTTTACACCAATTATTTCACTCATTACTACATGAATAAACATAAATCCTTACTGATTCGAATGATTATACAGTTGACATACTGGTTTGCTTTGTTTTACTTTGAAATGATAACGATTTGGGGTAGAAAACACAGTTTCAAAACCTTATTTCCTCTTGAACTCTTGAACTCGAACTCGCATAGCAACGCTCTGGCTCACTGCCGAGAACCGACCAATCAAAATAGGCTTGTGCGCACACGCTCTATTCATTTCCATATGAATTACGTTTACCCTCGATCTCTGCCTTATTTGCATAGTTTATGCAAATTAAATCGATCGACCACTTCGCCTCGCGTGCCGAGTTCTTTTTCTCCAGCTTTGCAGGCCACCGGATTGATTTTCATATAGAAACTTTTTTTCATATTTGAATATATTTTCCACGGAAGTTTATTTTATCATTGATCGGATTTTTGTTACACTTTCCTCATCAATTGTTCTGTCTTCATTTCTGACCTTCTTTATTACCGTCTCTTGTTCTCCATTATAAACACTCTATTTTATATTTCTCTCACCCTCTTCAACAACAATTTCGTCTTCTGTGCTCGTCTATTCGTTTAGAACAGAGCAGAAAAAAGAAACACCAAGAGGAAAGGTGAACACAAAGATTACGATCAAAACTCATGAGGCAAAAAAAAAAAAAATTAAATGTCAAATGCATAATGAAATAAAAGCAAAAGGTTAGAAATAAATACATGAAAATCTTTTGGGGACATTTCTTCTACTTTTTGTTTTACATTGATAGGTTTATTATGGAGTTCACGATTTCTCATCATCATGCAGCATCATACTTTCATTATTGCTTCCTCTGCTGAATTGTTTTATGTATAAAGGAGTAGCGTTATTCACATTTTATTGAACTACATACAGTATATTCAGTTAGTCGTCGTACTTTACAAACAATAAACCGAGTCCAGCTTGGGTTCTAACGGTTTCAAAAGCGTGAATGGATTTCCTGTCTTTTCATCGCAGATGAGAACAAAGGAAATACGAACGAAGGTTGCCAAGGCCACGCCAGATAATCCCCCATTTTGTCAATGGAGCTCCAATCCAGGGGGCGAGAGGATCTAACATAATAAAACACTCATCGATTACTTTCTTTTCCAAAGGCGGATCAAAGTTGGTGGCTGTAGAAAAGAATAATACCGAATATATATATGTATTTAAACTTGTACCAGTGTACCACTTATAACAGAGGAATTATTATTGAACATTTCCCCTACTTAGACTTTAGAAGTTAGCGAAAGTCGAACCGATTCATTAGTCTTCCGACCACTTCATGAGAGCTTATAATCTGCGGCAAAAAACCACCCAAAACGCGAGAATAGATAACACAGAATCCACACGAAATGATTCTGTAAAGATGATTATAATAAGAGAAAAATCGTTTTGTTTTGTTTTTATTTTGTGTTTTTTGCAAAAAAAGAAAAACAAATTAGCACTGTGAAAATGGTAGTCCTTTTCTTACTACGAAGCTGCTAAAGTTATCAATATTAATTTCTTATAATATAATCATCATTTTACATATACATCAACAAAATTGAATAACTTGAAAAGGCGACAAAATGGGAAAATACAGAAGGATTCGGAGAAGCGTATAGTCTCGCTAAAATAATAAATTCCTATAACAGCAACCCATCATGATGGTATAATAATGACTACTAATGAAATATTGTTTGAAAGGAAATATGAAGAATAAGACTGGAAAATAAGAATGAAAGTAAATGACTTTATTCATTCATTGTTAAATCAGCTTGAATAAGCATAAGACCAATTATTTAAATACATATAAAGCAATAAATAGAAAATATAATATGCAAACACGTTTATGAGTTATTGTCGCAATAATGTCTTATGAAAATAAATGAATAATACATTAAAAAAACAGAATTGTGAGGATAATATGTATGGCCAGCGGAACCGGGGCCCCCCAATATTTTTGCATCGGACATATAAAATGTGTTACAAAAATTTGGCTTCCTCCCCCCCCCCCCGAAATCGACTTTCGGAGATGTCCTTTGAACCATTTTTTTTTGTTTTGTTTTGTTGTTTTTTGGGGGGCTTGCCGGAAATGTCGACAACGGCGACGATATTGGACATTTTTTGGGTTGTCACCAATTTTTTTGTCGGGAATGTCGACGACGGCGGTGACTGGGCCCATTTTTGTACCACAATAGTAACATTCCCTGCATGGTTCCCATATTTGGGCCCCACCAATCTCAAAAACGTTCGGCTGGCCCTGATAGAATGTGGTAGACGAAGAAAGAAGGAAACAAATCAAGGGAGACATAAAACAGAAGAATAAGATAAAGGAATAACTATAATTATGATAAATGAAGAAAAATGTGGGAAAATAAAAGAATAGCCCAAGGATAAACGACGAAAAAGAATAACAAAATAAAATTTACGAAAAAAAGCAGACATGAATCATGTGAATAAGTGAGATATAGGAAGCTACAACGAGAATTCAGAATTGACAAAAAACAAAAACAAAATAGTGGGTCAAAGGGAAGGGGGATGGGGAAGACAAGAAATACAATCAATAAATTAAAAAAGACGAATGGAAGTAAAAGTATTTACTTTCGGAAAAAGAATACAGGCACAAAATTAGGATGAAACAGATGAATTTCATGGAGATGGAGGAAACAAAATGGGGTGGAAATAATATGTCGTATAAATTCACCAACCACGTATCCCTCTTTCTAAAGAGAGAGAGAGAGAGAGGGGGGGGGGGGGGTAAAATACAACCGGCGCAAAAAAACATTCGCGTTGACAGCGGAACCTCATAAATTATTTATTACTTCCGTTGGCACTAGCCAATTAGGAAACAAGAAAATGAATAATGCATGAGGTATCGCGCAGTTTCGTGCACCGAACACTATGAATATTCAGTAAGCCAGCGGCAAAAGCGATCAAGGAGCTGATTGGCTATGAACGCAGTAGACCACACCCCCTCCTTGACAACCACGCTTCGTTGAGCTTGTCAGGATTTTTACCGTTCCCAGCGGGGGAATCGCACTGGGCTTTACCGTCTTCAACGGGTTAAAACCATCTATTATTGTGGTTTCCTTTATTCTTATTCAATCAACACGTAACTTCTCAACCCCTATGCCCTGGTAAACTTTGGTAGCCAAGTGTATCATTAGTTCCTTTACACTACTTCACTTGGACCGATTGTCCTCATACCATATTTGAATTGTGATTTGCAACCAATACTGAATGGCTTATTTTCTGTTGTTTGTATGTTTTTATTTAAGAACTCACTCTTCTCGTTTACGTCGTTTGGACAGGTGCCTTGCCTCAAAGTCGTCATGATCATGGTTAGTCCTGGACTGCTTGGTCTCCACACAACTGTATGCTGTAAAGACAAAACATATACCTCATTCTAAATATGTACCAGTATATTTTATAGTAACAAGACAAAATAAATTCAATTTTATAATTTCTTAGCCTGAAAAGGGGATCACAATGACACTTTTGCTCTCTTAAAGCAAACTTTTCTGGGGAAAAGGTGTGAGTATTTGTTTACTCTGACTTCCAGGAAATTTTGTATTAAATAATTTGATTAAAAAATAAAAACCCACTCCCACACCCCCAATAGAAAATATAGATTTACATTAAACGATGTGAAACCAAGATGCATATCAAACTTACCCTTTTCAACTGCTTTCTTGAAAGCTATTTTCTTCTTTCTACCATATTCTCTGCAAAGCAAAATATAAAAGATAATCACTCATTTTCAGGGGGATAAATGAATACATTCAGTCTGCCTGAAATTATAATATGACTGTGTGAACCAGTAACCAATGGACAAGAAGAATTTATTTTTCTTATTTTTTTATTTTTTTGCAAATGGAATGGGCAGGATAGCTACAGGTAGGCATTGTGTACCCTGATTGTAAAACAACTTCAATATAGGATTTGAAGGTTTGCATGGTGAAGTTGTAATTCAGAAAAAAGGTTTGCGGTACAACCATGTGAGTTGGAATAACTCCACGTTCCGGTCAGAATGCTCTGAACTTCAATATACACAACAAATCAGTGCTAAAACAATTTTTTTGTGACAATATCTCATGCATGGATTAAAAAAACAACAACAATTTTTTTAAAAGACAAAAAGAAAACAGGGTTAAAATTGTGAAGCTTCTTACTTGTAGATATGCTGGAGATCTTCAACCATGGTATCCAAATCCACATAACCATTCTTGGATTCTGTGTCAGCATACTACATGAGGAAACAGGGAAGAAGATACACAAATTATTATATTGAATAATCAAATTCCATGATTCATGCATCCCTTTTCCTTACGCAATCCTTCTCCTCACAGGAGTTCTGTTAAACTTTCAACAACAACAAAAATATGCAAGTTGAAATGGTAACAGGCAGGATTTGTTCGTATTTCATGTACTATTAAACTTCAAGGAAGAAAAGATATGCGAGATCCTGTTTATATCCCAAGTATAATGAGTACTCATGAGTAATAGAGCAAGTCCAAGCTATTTTGTAGAAATAATTATGTTACTGACCATATCTTCAATTTTAGTATCTGATCACTGCATTAAGTTAAATATTAAATACCTTGGAACACACCTAATGTGAAGTGACATATAAACTCATTTGATGACAATTTCATAATACTTGGCAACGTATGGGACATCAAATGACCAAATACCTAGGACTTGCCCAATAGTTGAATGATATTAATATATTTCATATTACATTAACCCTTGTCCATTAACAAACTCTTGTACATAAAAAAAAAATGTGTTCTTCTGCACGAGCTGGTAGTTGGTGTCTTCAGGGAGGTTTCGGGTGTCCTTCTTTGATCAAGTCCTTGGCTGCTCATTTTGAAGCACTGGTATTGTATGTCATAGTTTCATGATGTATTGCTGCCTTTGCTGTTGTTTTATTTTTTACCTTTTGTTATACTGCGATTACCTTTATAATTGATAGTAAATGCGGTGATTTGATTTGATAAAACACACATATATCGAGAAATATTTATTTTAAAATGAATTTTGTCGATCTTGTCACTTGTTCCTGCGAAGCTACCTTACAGAATTCAGAACTGCAGCAAAAAGAGCTGCAGTAAAATTGCCTTACCTCTTGTACTCTCTTGAATAGCAGACGATCTCCGTGGTAAACACCAGAGTGCTGCTTACGATCACTGTAGCTCTGCCTCGAATGTTTCCCTGGAGCCATTCCAGCTTTGAAGCACAATACCCAAATATAGGCCCACTGATAAAACAGATACAGTGAATGAGAAGCATACAGAACTAACATGATTAAATGATCATGTAGCATCATGAGGATACTCGCCAGTCGCAACAGGAATGCTTATGGGGGACTTCAGGAAGAGAAATACTGAGGTTAAATCTTTCCCATCAAGTGCACAGACAAGGATAATAAATTTGTCAATGTATAATTTTAACCTGTATGTAAATGCTTCGGTCTTTTTAAACCACCCCCTTTGCCAAGCTGTAACTGTAGTGTAAGGCCACTACCCTTAATATTGACCAAACATGGAAAATTTCTTGCCGAGAATCTTGATCATGAGGAAATTAAAATCCAGAACCAATAAGAGTAGCTAGATGCAATGCTTTTAAAATCTTGTTTAAATTTGATAGATTTCAAATTCGAAAGAAATAAAACATGGGAATTTAAAATTGTCCCCTAACTTCCTAACTCGAGATCAAGAGCACAGGACTTGTAGACATTCTCGTCTTTCTTTGCATTGACCACTATGGCACTAGCCATTGGCGGATCCAGGGGGGGCACTTTCGGCATTTTGACCATAGAAGATCCGCCATTTTCTTGATTGTGCCCCCCCCCCCTTTTTTTTTTTTTTTTTTTTTTGCTTGTCAGGGAATTATGGAGGGGAACTGGACCCCCATAACCCCCAACTGAGCGAATTTTGAAGGTCTGGCGAAAACAAATTTTTTCGCCAAAAATATTGCTCTGAATATTTAATAGATTTTTAACTTTTTGAAATATATCAAGACCACAAAATCTGTGTGTAATACATCAGTAATTAATTCACAATACAACAGTTGCCATTGTGTGTTGCAGCTGTCATTTCTGCCAACCTTTTGCTGCCCAGTGACATTAATGTTTCATGACTCTGGGTTGAAAAGATTTTCTGGAATTTCAACTGCAACACACACAATAGCAATAAGCCACTTCGGAGATGCAATCTGAGCATGAGCAGATAAAGGTCATCTGTACCAAATTCTAAAACCCACTGACACTAATATTCGATATGTGCTCATGAATGTCATGTAATCATTATTCAATTATGCACTAATGGTGCATTCCATGATATCCAGGTGGAAGTATTCTTTTTAAAGGGGGAAACAAAAGCTATTCATGAGGCACCTCTATCACTCCCAGAGTTATTTTTCTGAAGTGCACATAAAGGGACCCTCCATGTCTAAAATATCTGTGGATATTTGGGGTCATTTGTACCATGCGCTAACCCCGAACTGGCTTATTGTTAAGTTCTGAATTAATTACTGATAGTGATACACACAGATCGTGTGACCTTGATTTTCAAAAAGCCAAAAATCTAATTAGATATTCAGAGCAATATTTCAAGAAAATATTCAGAGAAACGTAATAAAACTTGCTCCCAATAAATTTTACATCCTTCAACTTTACAATGTAAAACCTCAGACTGCATGTGTGAGTAAGCTAGCAGATTAGATAACATTTATTGGACAAATTGAAAATGGAAAAAATAAAACAAGCATAATTTAAAACTCGTTGTAACCAGTGGCATATATATGAACACACTTTCTATTGTTAATTAACTGTTGTTTTTTTATTTTAGTTTCATATTGTTTCGTTGGGTCCTACTAAAAGCTGCCAACAGCAGCCAAATGTACGATCTACTAACAGCCGCCAACAACCATATCGGTCATCTATTTTTTATCATTTTATTCTTTTACTGATTTTAGGCCCTAAAGGCCTAATAATATAACCAAGTTTTTGCTGATTTTGTACCAAAATATTTAGAATAACTTTGGCAATATTTAAGGAGCCTTTTGGTTGTCTCTTGGCTGCTCCGGGATTTACTTTCGGCTTGTTTTCAACTCTTCTGTTGGCTGCTATTGGCTGCTTTTAGTAGATCTAGGACTGGTTTCGTCCAATCCACATCCACGGCCACAAGACCATGAAGACCCCAAAACCAAATACCCTTCTTGTCTGCTTGCTCTCTGCATCAAATTATCCAAGTTTTGTACAACATCAAAAAAATTTTAAAAATTGAATTAAATCTGATTCAGATTTATATCACAATAAAATGAAATTAAATTTTTTATTTTTGGATGAACGACGTAACAAGAATGACGTTCAACTTGAATTTGAACGAGTATGACGAGCTAGTGGTTACCTTTACTGCGATCAGCAGACCTTTGATTGCTTGGATGTCTCTTAATTACAAGGTCGTTTGTCAAAATGATAGCCATGAAACATGACATTAGTTAATTTTAGGCTACTTTACATGTAGGTACATGTACTTACAAAACTTTCCGATTGACTGTCGTCTTTCTTTTCAACGAGGATGATACAAAAAAGGCATATTTATCTCCAAGAGCCTGTACTAAAAACTTCCATAGGTCAGTGTTTTGCTTGCAATGCGCATGCGTCAGCAGCTCCAATATAATACAGACAAGAAGGGAGGATTATAAATATTCATTAGACGAGTGGGCTCGAGCGAGAGCGCTCGAGATCGGCGGATCACAGTGGATATATAAATATTCATTATTCCTGTGACGAAAACTATGGCGTCATTGTAATAAATATTCATAGGCGCATGCGCAAGTGCCTATTTTCGTTTCTGCTTCAACAACATGGCGAATGGGACTGGTTTCGAAAATTGAGAGTAAAAAGTGACATTCATCGATTCTACACATTTTTTAGGAAAAGCTGATTTGCGGAAGGTCTGTTTAGGTTAGTGGCATCGTATATATGATACTTTAATTCCAAAAAATAACTTATATGGCCATATTTTCAATGGTCATTTGAACATTGGTAAATTGTGAGACCCACCGAATCGTACTGGTTTCACTCAGGCAATGTCAGGACGCTGCCACGACGTGGCAGCGTCCCGGGGCTAGTGGTTACCTGAACCATAATATAGCCATATTCACTCTATTATAGTCCCATCTGTCGTTTGGATGGGCATAATATATTAAAGATGATTATCTATCTATATAGCCAAAAAGGCCATCAAATTTTTGGATGAACTTCAACTTCAAGATCAACATGTTCAAATACCCATTCACCAACATTTTCCCCGTCATCAATATGAACGCGTGGGACTGAACGAAGAAAACTAATGACAAAAAAACTTAGGAATATTTCCTCTACCAAGACCTCAAGTTGAAGTGGTTGTCCTCAGAGTTACAGTAAACTTACGAATTTTAATAGCTGACTTAGCAGGAAAGAATTATTTCCGTTTAATGTACTGTTTCAACTTCCAGAAAGATACCCGCAAGCATGGCGCTGTTTTACCCCAACTGTACCGTGCGCCAACCGGGGAGCTCCCCGACGTGTCTTTTATCGTCTTTCGCGCAGCCGTTGTGCTCCGATTTGCAACGTCAACACACGGTCTTTTCCAATAGCAGCCATGGCTTCCGGGGTATGTTCACACGTGTATCTTGTTTAAAATCCACCTGTATTTCTATCATCAGATTTATATTTTCTCTTAAAATGGCTTTATTTTGTCGATAGAATACTGTATATCACAATAACGAATTTATTATGTTCTTAATTGGCAGACTTTGTACACCTATCCCGAAAATACTCGGGCATACAAGATCCAAATCGCTGCCAAGTACAGCGGTGCACAGCTGACCGTAGTGCAGGATCCACCGGCGTTCAAGCTTGGAGAGACGAACAAATCTGCAGAGTTTCTCAAGAAATTCCCCCTTGGAAAGGTATGTCCCCCGTCCCCGATTTTAATGTCATGACTTATGTAAATTAAACAGTAGTCAAGCAGTGATAAAAATGTAGCTGATTTGATAATTAACCTTAATTATAATTGGTGTCGCACTCAGAAAAGAGTTGAGGAGTGTATACTGTAATTAATGATGTAACTTGTAGCAATGTCATGAAATTGAATGTAGGTAGCATCCTGAGTGAAACCACTACTCATCCCAGTTCACAATTTACATGGGCAAATGACCATGTATAGTTGTATCGTAATACATATTTTTTTAATTAAAGTATCATATATGCGATGTCACTTACCTAAATAGACCTTCCGCAGATCAGCTCTTCCTCCATGTCCTCAGAAATGTATAGGCCTAGAGTCGATCAAATGTCACCTTTTTTTTCCACTCAATTGTAAATCCTCCCTCTCGTCTCTCGCGAACGAGAATTCGAACGCACGTAAAAAGTGAAATTTTATTGACTCTATATATTTATGAGGAAGAGCTGATTTGCGGAAGGTCTCTTTAGGTAAGTGGCATCGTAGAACACTGTAGAATTAGAAACTTTAATTTAAAAAATATGTAGGCCTACCTACGATACAACTATACATGGTTATTTGATCATGTAAATTGATCATGTAAATTGTGAGGCCCACGGATTAGTAGTGGTTTCACTCTTGACGCTGCCACTTTGTGGCAGCATCCTGGGGCTACAAGCGACGTTGGAGTCCTCGGCTCAAGTTGGTGTAAATCAGATGCAGAGCTAATGCAGAACTCCCTCATCTACATGTATGGCTAGAGTGCCCAAGTCTGCGCAGTGCCCATGTCTGCGCACACGCGTAACTGCGCGATTCTAATAAAACAAAACACGCAACGAACACAGACATTTCATCTTTATCATAGCGATAGGTATTCATGCAAAAAACGGGTAAAAATATTGAAAAAAGGTCTTATTTCATGCATTTTATTCACAAGCCTCAAAATGTTGTCGTTCACGTAAAAACTCCCGAACTGCGTGTAAAATGAATGAGTGCGCAGACATGGGCACCATTGTTTTTTTCAATGTTGAAATGACACGGCCGCCGTTTCTTGTGTAAATGCCATTGTTCTTGTTCTAATTTTGACGAGAATTTTTGCAAACTTACACTTTAGAATATCAGGAATAATATAAAATTAAGCTTTAGAGGAATATTAAAGAAATTCTTGTGAATTTCAGGTCAAAATATTAGGTGCGCAGACATAGGGCTCCCCATCATACTTCAGCCGCACTGCTGCACAATGACCAAATCGTGCTAATTGAATGAAGAAAGAATAAAGTTATGAATTTTTGAAAGTTGTAATCACTGTACATATGGGAATTTCAAATTGGCCGAATGGGTAATGTCACTGTGATGTAGTTGCGGACAACTCCCCCATTTGCTCCAACACAGAAAATGACTAAAATGTCATTTTTTTTCAAAATGTATATACTCAGGAGGATTTTTTTCTTTCATGAGGACCTATAACAATATGCTATATCCAATATATTTTGAGTACTGCCCCGAGCCTGGTAAAGGCACTTCGGAGAAAACCACAAATTAATCATATTTTTGTGTACGACAAATGGGAGAGTTGTCCATAAAGTATGTCACAATTGACTCACCAAATTGCCAATATGAGATTCGCATAGATGTAGTGATCCCATTTTTCAAACGTCCATAGCCTCATTATTCCTTGTCCAATTTCTTTCAAACTTTCACCATCCTGTTTTTATTTTTCTACTTTCACACAAATTATCTTATTACCAAGATTGGATTGCACTTTAATGCATGTAGATATTTATATTGTGCCACAGACAGTGGAGGCACTCGGCCAAGTTGGGAAACAGTCTGATCCTAACAGGAGACTGTGCTAACAGGAGGACAATAGAAACAGCACCTGCAACAAAGCACTTTTTCTCAGCCTTTTTCCCTCTCTGAGGTCCGGTGCCCATTTGTTTTGTATGTGGATCACAACAAAAAAAGTTATAAAAACAAAAGTAGACAGTGAATTTTTTAAAGTAGACGATCAAAAGGAGTAATTTTCATGAGCAATCTGGTTATTACATTTTCAAGCCAAGGTGATCCCTTTGCAGCAAATGTAAACAAAGAAAATTGTTATCCGAAATGGGAAATTGTCTCCCAAACAGGCTACCCAAATTCTTAACAAAAAGTCTCTAACAATGAAAAGAGACAGTCTCCCATATTGGCCATTTACATCTAGTGACAGGGTTAATTGTACAATATTTACAATTTTTATTTCAAACTCTCTGCTTAAGTACAATGTAATCAGTTTGAAAACTACTTTTATAATGAACAAGCAAGTAAATTAATATCTACTAAGTACCTGTATGCAATATGTATTTTGAGACTGGGAGAGATTAACCAGCCAGCCAGTTGTTAAAAGAAGACTTAAAATCTGAAAAACAGAATGGGGCAAGTTCATTGAAATCTGATAAAGAAGAAACATATAGAAATTGTTCAAATTTTTTTTTAATTTGTGCTTTAATATTAATGTGAGAATTTTGAATTGGGAATTGGTAATGTCACTTTTAAAGGTCACAACAACTGTCCCATTTGCCTCTTAACAAAAATAAGATAAATAAATTTGTTCTATTCTTTTCAAGCTTTCATTAATCTTCTACGATCATTTGTTTCTGTTACCACCAAAAACGACTTTCAATATATGAGTAATGTGTATTGCGCTGTAATTCTCAGCACATTAATTGTATTCATCATAAATGGCAGGACAAGAAATTTCTACACAATACAATTGACTGAAATTCATGAAAGTGTCTATTTGCAAGTTGAACAGAAGAAATAACCAATTTATTTTTTTATTTGAGTAATTGCACAATTGACTTTCTCTTGTTTGATCCTACCATGGTGCCATTTTCAAATGATACCAATTGTGTATCACCTGGTTACTAATGCAACGCTCATCAGTGCAATGCAATACTATCGCAGAAAAAGGGTTATAATTGAATTCCTGTGAATTGTTCATTTTCTGCTCAGGTACCAGCCTTTGAAAATGGAAGCGGAACCACCTTGTTCGAGAGCAATGCTATTGCATACTATGGTAGGTATCCTATAGGTATCCTGGCAAGGTTTCTACGCTATATGAAACTTGGTTTTAAAGGAGAATTAACCTCAAACAATAAAGACGGTAGTGTTCAAAGGTGTTATTTATTCCTACTTGTTAGACTATATGGCTTCGCGTCAAAATATACGAGATCGATACGAATCAAGATTTTCTGAGCAAAATTTATCATCTGCTAGCAATATGTATCGTCTGCTAGCAGCACATGGGGGCTGCCATTTTTTTTTATGTGTACAAGAAGATTTTCTTAATCCAAATGCCCAATCGCCTTTTTCAAAATTAAAAACCCATTTGAGATTAAAAATATAGAATAGATATATGTCAATTTATTTTTAAACTGAAGATTTCCTTGTATATTTCTGTTGAAAATCGATATTCGCTTAATAGAAATCTATTTTCTCGATACTGGACGTATGGGACGGAGCAAATTAATTCAAATTTTATGGATGCTTCTTCCCTGAGCATCTATAGCGCAAACTATGCATTCACCTGCTTTCGGATAAAGGACTTGAAAAGTCGGAATGCATGCTGCATATATTATGTTCTGCTCTGTTTGGCAAACCCAAGAAAATATATTTTCGTTACACAAAACCAGACAATTTAAAAGTATCATTATAAAGATTTAATCTTTATAATACATGTAAACTCCCACTTTATATTTTCGTCACATATGGGATATTAGGTAATGAAGAAAATCAATTTAGGTTTGGATTCAAAATATCTTCCTGACTGGAACATTTCTCAATGGTTCATGTACAACTCCAAATCGGCAAGAAGATGGCAGCCCCCATGTAAATCAGTCGGAGACGATACCGGGTGTTGGAATATCTTTATTTATACCCTTTTCTGATATCTTATTAGAAAATGATTTAGACCAATAGGTAGGAATATATTACACCTTCGAATATAAGTAACTTTGTAATCAGGGGTTAATTCTCCTTTAATGAATTTTATTTAAATGTCTGAAATAGCTAGAGCTTTAGCAAGATATTTTTTTGAAGCTGATAATTATTTCCTAGTTCATGACAGGTGCTCCAGGTAGTTACATGTATCTTATTTTTCCTTCAATTGTACAAATTTGGGTGTTTTGCACAAATTTTGTTTCATACTATCTCACACTTATCAGCCCTTATCCATGCCTTTTTAGGTGGAAGGAGGCAAGGAGCACCTTGGTATAGTGAATCATTCACTTGACTTTCAAGTTTTGATCTTCGCCCAGTCTGTATGTCCTTAGACAGTGCATTTCATTTGTCAGCCTATATTTTAAGTAGTTACATGGTTGGATTTAATCCTTGATATGCCCTGTTTGCTGACTACAGTGTCCAGAGAAAAGTTGGGTTATAATTTCCAAGAAAGCACTTTTGAAGAGTATTAAAATAAAGACATTTTATCTGTATACTGTTAAACCAGAAATCTTCGCGAGCGTGAAACTTTCGAGAGTGGTCGAGATTCGCAGAAGTTTCATGCAGCGATATAATAAATGCACAATTGAAACAACATAAAATTATTGCAATTCGCCAAAGTTTCTTGCTGCAAAATTGACTGTCATTAACAGTTCGCGAAAGTTTTATGTTGCACTAGTTTCTGGTTTTACATTACCCTGTATATGCTAGAGGGTTTACTTTGTCTTATGGGAACTACACTCAAGCTCTTAGTGAGAAGTTGAAGAAAAATTTGTTCTAAAGTCATTCAAGCAACATGGTCTACATAGTTGTTAATACATGTACTTTGAATCTTAAACTCATCGGTATCTCTTCTTATTTGTAGTGAGCAACGAGCAGCTTAGGGGCTCTGATGACTTATCAAAGGCTCAGGTTCAGATGTTTGTCAACCTGGCTGATAACGAGATTGAGCCAGCTGCCAGCACATGGGTTTTCCCAACATTGGGTGTCATTCAGTACAACAAGCAGGTACAGTATTAAAATGCAACATACATACATGTACAGTTTTGGGCTTTTATTTTCCTCTTGCCCTCTCTAACACCACTGCCCTGCACATTATCTCCTGCATGTAAGATTTTTTTGTTTTTGGGGGGGGGTGGGTGGCTTGCTTGTGTGTGTGTGTGTGTGCAGCATCCATTATTTCGAAACAGATTTACCAGTAGAAGGTGTTCAATTCACTGTTTTCCTGGCTATGCAGCTGATATACTGTAAACGTGGAAATTTTTGTGGATAAGCGCGAATTCTAGCATGATTTCCTATGTGGGTTGAATTGCGCACTTCAGCACATTTCATTTTTTTTTTATTTAGATTTATTTCATTTCCCACAAAATACAAATCAAGTAAGTACAGTCAAGTAATTCAAATCAATACGATAAATAACAAAGTGCCGTCATAACAGTTGAGATAAGTTGCTAACAGAAATATGAACATACAATCAGTAACAAAACGACTGTGGCATTAATAAATAGAACCTTGTGATTTATATTAATATGTGATTTATATTAAAGGGAGCGACAAGTCGCAATCTATGGGCGCTTTTACAGTTGGCTGCTCCTTTCTGTGGATCAAAGTTCAAAGCGACTTCAATTTATCGTGTGCAGCTAATAAAAGTTCGCACATTGACCCAAATTTGAGTAAACAAGGTCGCCCGTTCTTTATTCCAGTATTTGAATCTCATTGGTCGGTTGCGTATGGAAGGATTCGAGTTAAAGATCGCGCGAGGAATCCGGCAATAACATTCCTTCGGTAGCGCACGATTGGACCTGATTCTATCCGAATTTCCCCGAGTCAGGCCAACTGGTCAGGCCCATGGATTACGACTTGCCACTCCCTTTAATATATGTGATTTACATTAATGTGTGTGTGTCCAATTAATTTTTTAGTGCGTATGTGTAGTTGCGTATGCATTCGATAGACTGCCTGCATGTAAATTAAGAAAAGAGAGTGGGTGTAAATACGAGTAAGCAATTGTGCAGCGTGAATTTAAGAACCAGCGAATATGTTTTGGGGTCGTTCAAATAACAACGTTTACAGTACTTATGCCTTTACAACTGATGCCTTTGTGTTCATACAAAATGAAGTGAATAGCACAACAGCATCCCCCAACATTCAATGGTACAACTGGTTTTCCCAGTAGTTGTCTCATTTGGAATTGGGGGTACATTAAGCATGTGAGGTTTTCGTGTTTGGAAGAGTCTTGTTACACTCTTGATCCAGACCCCGTGCTTCACTTACATTCATGGTGAAGAACAATGTCCCGTTCTGATGAAAATTAAATCATAAAGAATATTTCAGCTCCCCCCCCCCCCCCCCCCCCCCCGTGTAAATCTCCTTCCTGTTCACATTGTGCTAATATAAACACAACACAACACAAAGTTCCCCCTAAAGCAAAATGGCGTAACATTTTAACGAAAAGGTTTTAAGCAAAATAACTTGGCAGGAGTGTTCCTACACTTACTAACTTCTGTGTGAAAATGAGATTGATCTGTCAAGTCATGCATGAGTGAGCACACATTAAAGGGAAAATTGTCACTTTTCAAAAGTCACAGGAGTCATATTCTATGCCATATTATTAACAGTGAATTTTAGCATTTCTTGCTTAATTTTAAAGTGTGCTCACTCAACCAGCCAAAAAATTACCTCTTGTGTTAATACACAATTGACAACTCATTTTGGTAGCAATATCTGATGTTAATTTTTTCAATAAACCGAATGGATTTTGCCATTTCAAAGTTAAGAGGGTTGAACATCGCTACTTTCCACTAAAATTGTGCTCACCAAACCATGCAAAAACACAAAAAGTGTCAGGATAGGTGCGAAGGGGTCAAGCGATGGATGATAAACAACTACAGCACTTGAACAAAAACCAGAAACAGAATTCGCCAAAATGACCCCCCAAAATGGCTCTTGTGACTTTTGAAAAGTGACAATTTTGCCTTGAATGTGTGCTCACTCATGCATGACTCTACGGATCAATTTCATTTTCACACAGAACTTAGT
Organism: Heliocidaris erythrogramma; assembly: GCA_025617745.1. Lineage (NCBI taxonomy): Eukaryota > Metazoa > Echinodermata > Echinoidea > Camarodonta > Echinometridae > Heliocidaris > Heliocidaris erythrogramma. The sequence continues at coordinate 45,860,716 of CM046855.1, read as the reverse complement.
CAATAAGTGTAGGAACACTCTGACCAAGTTATTTTGTTCGAAACCTTTTCGTTAAAAAGTTATGCCATTTTGATTTAGGGGGAACTTACTTTTTGTGTTGTTTATTACACTTCATGGTGCAGCATAGATAAGAGTGTAGTTTAAAAAGTATCAGCCCTTTTCAGCCGCGGTATTTTCACTCAAAATATGATCCCAAAGTCGGGGTGCGGCCTATGGGCAGCAACAGACAAAAATGAACCGCCTCCAAAATCACCACACGTATTGGAATGGACGGGACAAACGTTAGATCTAACAGTACACTACAGTAAGCCTGTGCTCTATCTTTAACGATGTAGATCTACTTATCTTTCAAGTACTGAAACTAATAACTACATATCTTATCAATATAATTACAAACACGGCCTCGTATGGTCTTCCGAGGTTGACAGAGCACTCGTACGAAGCTCTCTATTGAGCTCGAGTAAAGTGCTGAAATCAGCCACCCCATTGTACCTCAATTTGCGAGTTGCATTCACGGTTGATAGTCCTATTTGTTGTCGAACTTTTAGGGAGACGGCATGTACCGTATACTTTATAGTACTAACGTTAGTCTACAAAGATGTACGTGTTTGCGAGTACTAGTACTAATACTACTAGCGGCTTCGTCAGATTCTCTTCAACTAAAGTTCAACTTTTTAAATTCTTAATGACATAAAGCAAAGACATCTAGGAATAATCGTCTTCAAATAGTCAATACAATAAAAAGTTTGGCCCTTGTTTTTTCGTTGTATGATATTGGGGGGGCAAAATTTCTTATGCTTGTGTTGTGATTTTTCCCCATATTTTTTTTTTTTCAAATTTCGGCCGGTGAATACAGTATTATTAGTCCTGTAGCCCGGCCCATTTTAACCGCCGGTAATTTTTTTTTTAAATTTTACCGAACCGGTCCAACCCGGTAACCCGGCCCGATAAGGAGTATGAGAGAAAAGGTTGACAATAGGGCCTACATGTACACTGAATCTTTGTAATCTAATAATACTAATAATAGTAGATCACACACTCGTACTCTGCTACCTTGCTGTCTTAGGTCCAGACATGCCAGACTGGTCCAGAATGCGTGTGTATGTGCAGTGCTGCATATAACGATGTGGCCATATATGCTGCATGCACTGCAGATAAACAGATCAAGCCACACTTTCAGCAATCGGACTGCATTTGTTTAGTTATTTTGACAGATTTATTATGATTAAAGATGACGATTAATGAGCTATTTCAAGACCTTTTTACTCTCTCTTTCTGTTACCAAGTTAACCCAATTATTGCCACAGCCCGGACCGGAATTAGTCCGGCCCGGACAGCTCAGTCTGGCGAACTAAAGACCGGCATGTGTTCCGGGCCACAGGACTAGTTATTATTCATTATAGACTACAAGACTAACTCAGCATGTGGAGTGCTATTTTAATAATGTCTTACGATTGATATTTAAGGACTCGATTGATCCAAAATTGACTGAAGTTTATCACTCATTCTCACCTACTGTAGCAAACAGAGAAGGCAAAGGAGAGTCTAAGAACTGTTCTGGGTTTCCTCAACGAGTACCTGAAGACGAGGACATTCCTGGTCGGTGAGAGGGTCACCCTTGCAGACATCAGTGTGGGATGCCAGCTGCTCTTGGCTTACAAACAGGTTAGTACTCATTCATTCCTCTGTGCTGGTAATTTGATCACCTATAACCTTGAAGAGAAGGTTGAATTCTGGTAAAGATTATAAATGATTTGAGAGCTTTCTCATTTTTCTCATGTCAGTGTGGAAGAATATCAAAGAAGGAATGTCCCCAGAAAAGGATTGCGCTTCCAATGCCCTGGTATTCAAAATATGATGAGAAATAGCTGCAACTTTTGGACCAAACTTTCACGCCACATAGTCCCATATACACATTTCTGTGTCCAGTGCATGTGACTTTCAGCAAGATTGAGTCAAGTTCTTATCATTTTGATGGTTCCAAAACCTCACAGTATACATCAGTTCTTATGTTCTAGATAATCAATCCTTCCCAATTGCTTCCAGACAGTTTCTTTCACAATACAATGACCAGTACTTAATTTTATCTTATAAAGGCCAGATTACTTTGTTGCTCTCTCGTCGGGGGGGTGGCACATTAATCAGGTGAAAAATGCATCCTTTTTCAAATTCATTTGTTTTGTTTCTTTCCAGGTGTTGGACACCAACTATCGCAAGAGCTTTGTCAACCTCAACAGATGGTTTGTCACATTCATCAACCAGCCAGAGGTCAAATCTGTCATCGGAGAGGTCACCCTTTGTGAGAAGATGGCCCAGTTCGATGGTAAGGACAAGCTCCCTTAGACACTGTTTTCCTTACAAGGGTAGACTGCTATGAAAGCACAATCCATGTAGTGCAGTAGCTTGGAATCATGTAACAGATTTTCGGTAGCAAAGTTGTGCAAAAACCAAGTGGATGTGCTAATATACTATTAATACCTGGTTGGGAGTGCGTTGGTGCGATCTGGCAAAACAAAGGTTTTTATCGTGGTGTACTGTACGCATGAGCCGCAAGCCGAGTGTGTTTGACACCGCAATAAAAACCTGCGTGTTGCCAAATCGCACTAACGCACGGACTCACAACCATGTATTAATAGTTTTATAAAACGGGTCGGCAATATGATTATGAAGTCTATAAAAATTGTTACGAACACCATAGAAACGCCAAGAGTCGCACAGTCACGGAGGCTGCCATTTGCTTTCCTGGATGACATCACAGAAACGCAGCCAACAAAAGTCATGCGCGTTTCAGTGCGCGCATGTAATCCCTGCGCTAAAATGACAAACTACGCGATTTCATTGCGTTTTAAGTTTGCACGCACCAGAGGTACGCGTACGCGCAGCTCATCCGTGGTTTAGAGCCTTTTTGCCGTATGTTATCACTTTTTTTTTTTACAATGTCACATGGTGTTATTTGACTAATCAGGATGGCTACATTCTGGAACCCGTTTTATAATGCCCTTTGGTAAGGCATTAATCCTCATGATTACCAAGTCCTCGGATAGGACTTAAAGCCATCAGTCCCCTGGTTGCTTACTTACAGGCATACATATGCTTTCTTAGCAGTCAGGTAAAATGAACCATCAACCAATCAGCCTGAAAGAGACCTCCTGTTATAAGAAAAAAATTGTCCAGTTTGGTGATATTCTACAAACTATGTTTCGTTCTTAGTATTCTGAACATTATAGGAAGGTGATATAAGATTTGTCCAATAAATTTGTAATAATTAGAAGAGGAAATCTCTTTTTTGGAGGGTGGGGGTAAAAGTGTTGACATGTGGAAATGTGGAAATTTGAAAGAAATCTGAATCTGGAAAACTATTATTTTGTGGGCATTTATTTATATTTATTGACCTTGTATTTTGAGGGTTTTACATGACTGCATACATTAAGGCACCTTATTTGTATTAATGTTTATAATAGCCATAGATCAGTATCCCCTTTTCATTCGATTTACAGCACTCTTAATTGGCATAACAGTGAATTTATTTCTGTCAATTTTTGTGTCATGCAGCCAAGAAGTATGCTGAGCTGTCAGGCGGTAACAAGAAGGAAAAGAAGCAGAAGGAGCAGCCCAAACCAAAGGCTGAAAAAAAGAAGAAAGAAGAACCTGAGGATGAAGATGAAGCCCCACCACCACCTAAACCCAAGAAAGATCCCTTCGCCGACTGCCTACCAAGGTGAGTCCAGGCAGTCTAGTCTAGCCATGTTAGATTTATTAAGGTAAATCCAGTAGTGGTTGTAGAAGGCCAAGTTGAGTGGGAGGGGGTGGTATTAAGAGGGGAAGCCACGGCAAGCAAACCAAACCAAACCCTGAAAAGTCCACTTCAGCAACTGCCCACAATTGTGAGTTGAGGCACCCTAGTCTCTTGGCAAGTATGACTTCCAGAATTAGACCCCATGTTGGCTTTAGAGGGGCTGGTCAATTGGGGGTGGGGGAGGGGGGCTGTGACCACACCCAAGAAAACCCCTTCCATGACCTCACTAAGGAGGTTAAGGTCTATGTAGTGGTTTGAAGTTCACTGTAAAACCTTGTCTTGGGGCCTCCTAGGTCACCACCCTCCAGTACAGTAGGGAGTATTGCTGGTATAACATTGGGTGACTGAATCAATCCTGCCCTTCTGTTCAATAAAGATACCATAAATGCTTTTTCCTACGTCCCCCAACATTCAATGGTACAACTGGTATGACCAGTAGTTGTCTCATTTGGAATTGGGGGTACAGTAAGCATGTGAGGTTTCGTGTCTGGACGAGTCATCTCATACTTGTAACCCAGACCCCGTGCTTCATTGACATTCCCAGTTTAAGAAATTAAGTTGAAAGAATCGTTCCTTTAATTTGGAAGAATCATATGAATGGGCTTCATTCACACTTTAAAAAGAGTTTAGAAATTTAGTTTTCAAAATTTACGGGTCAAGTATATGTATAGAGGGTATGGAGGATATCACATGGTGAGGTCCTGAGGACAATAAATCTCATCCCTCAGCATTGGGTCAGCATCCTTCTGCCTCTGTATTAACGATATCTAGGCCGGGGTATTTTGGGAGTTCTTATGGCCGGGGGGGCCTCCCAGGCCCCCCCCTAAGATCTCGGCAACGGTTGACTCTGCGCGCATGAAATTTGGCACAGATGTAGATTAACTTGTGTAGAACACAATCCCGGTGTAATTTTTTCAATATTCTTGTTCGTTTTTTTTATTATTTTATTACATAATATGCAAATTTTTTCTCAAAATGGTAAATTTTGCTATATGAAGATGAAAATGGATTGAATATTGGCTGTAACTGGACCTCTAAGACTCACAAATACATAAAAAGAAAGAAAATTGGGTAAAACGGTGTTTTATTAAATTTGCATAACTCATTAATATGCAAATTAGCTGTGTCATGTGTATTACAAGCCAATAATGTATTTCTTTGTTTTTATTATGTATTTTTTTGTTTTTGAATTTTAATGTATTCTATTGTTTGCCAACCATAAAGCATATTTGTTAAATGAATATTGTGATAATAAACAAGAAATTGTAATGATTACTAGGAATGGTTACTTTTTTGCCATAGGCTAATACACACATGAATGGAGAATTTTATCATTTTGCTTGACATGTGATCAATAATTGTAATCTGACACCAGAACCGTATGACCGATCCACATAAATGAGGTATCAAAATGTGCGTGAAACATCGGGGAAAAAAGTCATGAAATTTGAGCGCGAAAGATTCAGCCGACGCGAGGCCACGTACAAAATTCGGGAGGGGCCCCCCCCCCCCCGGCCTAGTTAGGGTTAAAGATATGTTAGGTCCCGCAGATACTGAAATCTGTATTGGCATGTTCAGAGTTTTAAGAAAAACATCTGCGATGGCTGGATCAGAGAGAGAAAAAGCACCTTTGCTCTTGAAATGATACAAAGCTTACAGGACTCCTTGACCTATTGTTAAAAACCGCATTGGGACAGATAATGCCTTTTTGGTGCTCTCAAGCTCTAGTTTATAAATGGAACAGCTGTAAAGTTATTCAAAATTATATTAGTTTCATTCTGATTTATTTCTATACGGTATGCAACCATTCCACTTCCATTGTTCATGGAGCAGTGAACTTACTTGAAAATTTAATACATGTGTATGATTTGTATATTTATTTCCTCTTTTCCCATCTCAGCACCTTTGACATGGATGCGTTCAAGAGATGCTACTCCAACAATGACACAGTGACCGTAGCGTTGCCTTATTTCTGGGAGAAGTTCGACAAGGAAGGTTACAGCATCTGGCATTGCACGTACGACTACCCAGAATACCTCAAGGATAACAGAGTCTTCATGACATGTAATCTTGTTTCAGGTCAGTAGCTGTAATCATGATGATAGGGTTGTAGGTGCTCAGACATTTCCTCCTGCAATTAGAGTTAGGGTTAGGTCCAATGTGTGGTCTAGGGTTGAAGTTTGGAATTCAGTTAGTGTACCAAATTGCTCTCAGAGCAATCATCGTTGGAGCATGTGTCGTACAGCCGGGGTTGGATGGCATATGCTCAGGCGACCATTGCTCCACAGTCAATGTCCTACTCTCACCAAATTCCGAATTCTGCGATTAATACTATATAGTATAAGAGCCTGATCGGTTAGTCACGGACGGACAGACAGAAGGCCTGTAGAAAATAAGTATTTAATTGAAGAGAGATATTTTATGTTTCATTGTGAAGGGTATCACTGAAGGAGTTGAGATTTGATCAAATTTGGTTGCCTTGGCTTCCTATTGAAATGATAATCCATAAAATATTCAATGTCACAGACGGACAAAATGCCTACTCTTAACCGATCAGGCTCATAACCCAATGTCCCAATTTTGAAATCACATTGTAAAAGAATTAGTGAGCAGCTAGTTTGCAATTTATATTCATAACAAGGAGAAAGCAATATATACATTGGTGAAAAGTATTGAATAATCTTTTATAAGTGGAATTTTGAATTTTTATTCTTATTTGCTTGTTAGTTTTCATTGTAGAATTACACCATAAATATGTTCCTCTGAACAAAAGAAAAAGAAAAGGAATTCCATTCCTGAGTCTGATCAGTCAAGAGTAGGAGTTTTGTCCGTCCGTGACATTGAATATTTTATGGATTATAATTTCCGTAGGCGACCATGGCAACCAAATTGTATCAAATTTCACCTTTTTCATTTATACCCGTCACAATGAGACATAAAATAGCTTGCTTCAATTAAATACTTATTTTCTACAGGCCTTCAAATTTTCAGATTTGTCAAATGTCTGTTCGTGACTAACCGATTAGGCTCTCCTAACACTGGAATCTCGTTATTAAGAACACTTATTAAAACAAAATCATGGGAGGGGGTTGAGGAGTTTGCTGCCTGCTGCAAAGAAAGTGAGGTTGTTCAATTGCTGCAGTATACTGTCGGGAGAGAAACCATAAAAAGATGGCAAAATACATTCTTTTTTTCCATCTCATTGGATGATTTTGGTTTGATTTCTTTTCTACAGGTTTTTTCCAGCGTCTGGAAAAGATGGTGAAGAATGCGTTTGGTAGCATGATAATCTTCGGTGAAGACAAGAATACTTCAATAAGCGGTGTCTTCTTCTGGAGAGGACAGTCCCTTATATTTGAGGTAAATATATTTTATTTCAGTTTTCATGCAAGAATTCTTTCAAATCTGCTGGCAAATAAGGTGAAGTGGAATTGCAGCAAACAAGGGGGGACAGTTTGGAATACTTTGCAGGTTGAAACTGTTTATTAAAGGAGAATTAACCTCAAACAATAAAGACGATAGTGTTCAAAGGTGTTATTTATTCCTACTTGTTAGACTATATGGCTTCGCGTCAAAATATACGAGATCGATACGAATCAAGATTTTCTGAGCAAAATTTATCATCTGCTAGCAATATGTATCGTCTGCTAGCAATACATGGGGGCTGCCATTTTTTTATGTGTACAAGAAGATTTTCTTAATCCAAATGCCCAATTGCCTTTTTCAAAATTAAAAACCCATTTGAGATTAAAAATATAGAATAGATATGTCAATTTATTTTTAAACTGAAGATTTCCTTATATATTTCTGTTGAAAATCGATATTCGCTTAATATAAATCTATTTTCTACATACTGTGACGCAATGGACGGAGCAAATTAATTCAAATTTTATGGATGCTTCTTCCCTGAGCATCTATAGCGGCAAACTATGCATTCACCTGCTTTCGGATAATGGGACTTGAAAAGTCAGAATGCATGCTGCATATATTATGTTCTGCTCTGTTTGGCAAACCCAAGAAAACAGATTTTTGTTAAGCAAAACCAGACAATTTAAAAGTATCATTATAAAGATTTAATTTTTATAAATCATGTAAACACCCACTTTATATTTTTCGTCACATATGGGATTTTTGGTAATGAAGAAAATCAATTTAGGTCTTGGATTCAAAATATCTTCCTGACCGGAACATTTCTCAATGGTTCATGTACAAATCCAAATCAGCAAGAAAATGGCAGCCCCCATGTAAATGAGTAGGAGACGATACCGGGTGTTGGAATATCTTTATTTATACCCTTTTCTAATATCTTATTAGAAAATGATTTAGGCCAATAAGTAGGAATATATTACACCTTTCAATATAAGTAAATTTGTACTCAGGGGTTAATTCTCCTTTAACTTGCCATATAAGCCATTATATTGTATGTGCAGATATTTTGGCAGATGACAGGGTTGTACACATGCAGAAGAGTTGTTGTTTGCGCATTTGACACCCAGCGTAATTCCTTGTACTTGCATGCATTGCCCAAGCCCACACTCTGCTACTTACCATTTATAATACATGCACTCATTGCACTGTGACAACTACTAGGTGTTATAAAAATAAATAACACCACGTGACCGTGCAAAAAAAAAGTGATAGCGCACAGCAAAAAGGCTCTAAAGCACGGCTGAGCTGCTCGTACGCGTACCTCTGGTGCGTGCAATGAAATCGCATAGTGTGTCAGTTTAGCGCATGACTTTTTTTGGCTGCGCTTCTGTGGTGTCATCCTGGAAAGCAAATGGCAGCCTCCATGACTGCGACTCTTGGCGTTTCTGTGGGGTTCGTAACCATTTTTATAGACTTCATAATCATATTGCTGACCCGTTTTATAAAACTATTAATACATGGTTGTGAGTTCGTGCGTTAGTGCAGATCGCACCAACGCACTCCCAACCATGTATTAATAGTATATTTTTTTTTTTAAACAGTGGACACTTTTGATTGTTAATAACACAAAAATTATACAACGTATCAGACTGAGGTTTTTACATTGTAAAGTTGAAGAATGTAAAATTTATTGGAGCAAATTTCACATTTATCTGAACACTTTTCTTAAAGGTATTGCTCTGAATATTTAATTGTATTTTTCATGTTTTGACTAAGCAAGGCTAACAAAATTAATTCAGAATACAACAATTGTCATTGCACATTGCAGCTGAAATTTTTAACCCAGAATTTTTCAAAAAGTGAAAAATCGAATTGAATATTCAGAGCAATATTTTAAGAAAAGAATTCAGAGATATGTAATAAAAATTTTAAATCCTTCAATTTTACAATGTAAAAACCTCAGTCTGATATGATGTATAATTGTTGAATTATTAACGATCATAAGTGTCCACTGTCTTTCAATCAAGGACGCTTCAACCACTTCACTGTAGCTCTGGTGCAAAAATTTGCATTCACTCATGCTGTATGAGATGGCATTATTTTTGTTGTTACATAGTTATCCCTAAAATTTCATTTTTTAATTTTTTTATGCGTTGCTCATATCGATGCAAGTTGGCCTTTGTGATTCTTTGTATGATGTACCTTTTGAGTGTATGTATTTTGCCGAGAAACTTGTTATTGTCAAAACCTCCCATTTTATTTTCTTCAAATTTTTTTTCATCAGTCTTCAGTGATATTATTTAAGAATACCCAAGATAAGAAAAATGGGGGCAATTTAGGGACCTACAGCAGTGCTCGGTGCAAACTATTAATTTTCCCTGTATAGTGTATAAAAGTTAATGCAGCAAGTACACAACCCCCCCCCCCCCCCCCCCCCAACATTCAATGGTACAACTGGTTATTGACAGTAGTTGTCTCATTTGGAATTGGGGGTACATCAAGCATGTGAGGTTTTCGTGTTTGGAAGAGTCTTGTTATACTCTTGATCCAGACCCCGTGCTTCACTGACATAAATGTGAATGATAAAAGCAATGCTGTACTGATAGCCATAGTAGATTATTTTATATTTCAAGACTACTCTTAACCCTAAAAGGGCCGGGATATTTTGGCCATGCCACAGCCGGGGCAGTGATGGAATCCACCACCCCGAGATCTTGACCGTCGACCGCGCAATCGCGCCAAAAATCACGTCGAAAATCACATCGTCAATCACATCGTCCACAACGTAATCTACAAAACTATATAGTTAAATGGTACAAAAAATTTAACATTATTTATGCAAATTTATGCATGAAATCAAAATTTTGCTCTAAATCATTAAATAAAGCTCAAAAAAGTGCTAATTTTTGGTCTAGGCACTCTTTCCAGTATTCTTAACAAATATACGTGAAAAAAATTCAGTATCAAAATTGATTTAAAATTAATAAACGGCATAGAATAAATTAATTTTAATCAGCAAATGTAAAAATATTCATAGATTTCAAAATTTTGGTTGAAAACACATTTTGTATTGAAATTATACATGAAATCACGTTTTTGAGCAATTTTTGGTCTGACGTGCAAGTACGAAATGTTGAGTAACTTCGGAACCGCATGCCTGCAAATTTGGTCTCAAAAGATGCGTGGAATTTGAAAGAAAAAGGTCATGAAACGCTGCGGCGACTGCTTTACGCGTTGCGGACATATCGCGAGAAACGTCTGGGGGTTGGATTCCACCCCCCCCCCCCCCCTCTTTTAGGGTTAAGCTAGTTGCCTATTATGTGCATTGCACCAATGCATTAAAACTTGTCGATAGAAATTATATACAGTATGAGTCAATAAAAAGGAAACCCATATTCAAGCACCAATATCTTGTAAAACAAGTGAAATTGCTGAAATGCATTATAATGGTATGATAATTGATAATATATCCTTATAATTTGATAGACTGCTCACCAAAATAAAGTCATGGATGACTGAGCACGGGCCACTTTTAAAAAGCATGTCAAAATCGTCTTTGCCCAAGTTAGGGCTGAATGGTGTTCAGAAGTTACTTTCATTATTTGTGAGTGCATTCAGTTGGAATGGAGACCATTCAACCAACCTTGGGTTGACCATCCATGTCATTGAAAACTTTGGGCAGTGGCAAATTTAACATGAATTACGAAAAATGTTACTGTTCAGCTGTCCATAATCAGATAGGGTACAATTTGAGTATCTTTGAATAAATCTGTATGTACTGATTGCAACAGTATTCAGGGTTGAATCTGGGTTTCCATTTTAGTGACTCACACTGTATACATGTACTACTTAACCCCTACCATGCCGTGGGCGGTAAATCCCGCACAAAAATTTGAGTGTTCAACATTTTGTTTAGGCTCAGAATGGCTTGAAAATCATTCCTCATACAGAAACTTGTGCCTTCAATATAATGTTTATTCCTATGCAATATATATTTGCCCAGTTTACTCAAGAGAAAACGCATTAAAAGTTAATATTTAACTCTTGAAAGTTCGTTTATTTGACAATTGCTCAAAAATCTGATGGCATGGAAGGGGTTAAATAGTAGTAAATGCACCATTTCACTTATTTCTCAGATAGGCTGTACATTCATACCTTGCTCTATGTTTTTTTTCATCTTCCAGCGAAGTGAAGACTGGCAAACAGACTATGAATCCTACAAATGGACCAAGCTTGATCCCGACACCCCAGAGACCAAGGAGATGGTCAAGAAGTACTTCTCATGGGAAGGTGACTTTGATGGCCTCAAGGTCAACCAAGGAAAAATCTTCAAGTGAAAACCGGACCTGCTTTCCATATTCCAAATCATTTGTGTCAGTTTATGTATAGTTTAGCCCAACAGTACCTGTCCACCCTCTCCCCCTTCTTTTGGCATTGTTGGTGACATGCCATTTCAAATAGACTATATGCAATATGTAGAAAGACAAAAAGAATGGTTATGCACTATTAAAAATGTTCCTAAAAATTCACTTGTGCAGATGCCATGTCCACAAAATCATACATAGGCTCTGCTATTTAAGTCATAATCTTATCAAGCCATTCAATGGATCAGTTTAGAGTTATATTCATATTCAAAATGCAATCTTGTGTCATCTCAAGAGACATGATTCATTTTAAGTTATTATGAGATAAAGTGCGAAAGAAAGTTTCAAGCGCATTAGGCAAAATTGGCCCTTGTCATTTTGTTTTAAAATTACTTTAACATGTCTATGAGTGTGCTGTTTTAATTTTCAATTGATTAAATTCTTCCATTTTCTGCCAGCACTGGGTCATGTGACTTTGAGAGATTTCCTATTGCTATTGCTCTGTTGTTTTGCCGTTTTGCAAATAATTTTGACCCCGAAGTGGGTCTTCATTTTGGTTTCAAAATGTCCGGATATGCTGCATCATTTTAAAATCAGAAACGGGGTTGGAAACGGTGTTGAAAACGTCTAGTCTTCTAGGTTCCGGCTAGCTCACCTGTGTTTCATTTTTGCCTAATTTATATTGATTACATTTGCTTGCAGACATGGACTTTGATAGCTCATGAGAAGTTCAAAAAGAGCTCCAATAGAAATCGATAGATACAATTTCATACCACATTGGTGAAAGTCATTTTAGTGTCGGCTTGAAGTGTGAAAGATGTTTCATAATGAAGAAATCCAAGACCAGAAATTGCAAGGTTGTACCGTGATGTAAAAACATTTGAGTCATAAAACAAGCCTCTGCCTTCTAGGCATTCTAATTTTCTGTATTTATTTCATGAGAATAATAAGGCGGATAAGCTCCATCGGTCACACACCTCCAAGAGGCAACAAAGTCCCGCCAGCCAAGGAAAAGAAAGGAGATTCAATAAAGTCATATAATTTACAACTATCTGTAAAAACAGAGATTACTTGACATTTCTTTTTTGCTTTCATAGTTGTGGTGGTTGTGTTTCATCCTATAGAATGGTCGTTTCATGATGTGCTGTTTGAATGGTGATGCAACATTTTATCCGGCGAGGATTGCTCCAGGGGAGCGTTTCATCAAGTGTCCTCTCAGCGAGGTTTACTGACAAATTTGCTCTCAGCCAATCAGATGTAGGGATTTCAGTAGCTTATAACAGTTGTCGGTAAAACTCACTGACAAAACGCTTGATGAAACGCTCCCCAGGGTTAATTTTGTCAAATATTTAGGGTTAGGGCTTGTGATGTGAATGGGTTTTAGGTTACTTTATAGGGAAAGTCCACTCTGAAATCAACTTGGTTATTAAAGTAACAGATCAATGAAAGTTTGCGCGCTCATCGTCCATTTGCCTTGGCTGAAAAAAACTAATTTCAATTTTGTCTTTAAAAATTATTTTATCATACATGCACCCTACATGTAGATATACTCATTTCACTTAAGCTTTTACATAAAAACATGTATAATACAAATAATATTCCCTCATCAAAAATGAAGAAAATGACTGAAATTAATGAATTTTTGTGTATGGAGCAAATGGGAGAGAAGCTCGCAAGATACGTCACGGAGTTGCCAATTTGTGTGTGATTGATTACAACTTCAAAAATACTTTGTTTCTTAACGAATGTTGCTCAAACTTTCATTGATCTGTCCCTTTAATTTTTCTGCTTCTTTCAGTACCAACTTAATATCAGGGTGGACTTTTCCTGGGTTAGGTTATTTACAGGGTGGCCCAAAAAGAATGCAACACTTGAGATCTGCAATTTCATCAACATCATTGACACGTCTTCATTTACAAAGCGAGAGCAATCATGCATTGGTCAACACAGCTAACTATGGAAATAAAGAACATTTTTTCTTTTTGAAAAATATATATTGATAAAAGGGTAATTTTTCATATTAATATTCCCAATTTGAAGATTCCATGTTTATAGTGAGAATGTCTATTAACCCTATCGAGACAATTGACCACATTTTGTGGTTTGCCTCAATATCTTTTGATTCAGAGCTCTACAATATATACCAGATGCATGAGTAGAAAGAGCAAAAAGTTCTGCACACTGTCCAATTTTGTGGCATGACCATATTGGTTTGATGCCAGGAATTCTAAACAAAAGGAGAATAAGCTTTAAAATCCTTGAATTGGCAACACATTAATAGGTTAAAAATCATTGGCAGTTTTTTTATTATCAAATTGGCCATTTTTTCAACTTTTTGACAAAGTTCGTAGCCATGTTTATTATTTTCAAAGACATGAAATTTTATCGGTACCATGTAGCACTAAAAGAAAATTATTACTGTTGCCAATCTGAAAAACAAAATGTGATCAATAAAAATATTTAGCCCTTAAATATTTCTTGTCCTGAAAGGGTTAAAGCTACAATGGATATGATCAGTGGTGTAGTGGAGCGTATACGCTTGTATACGCCGTATACGTAAGAAAGAAATTGGACTTTTTTGGGTATACGCGCGTATACTTTAAAAAAATTATCAGGTTTTAAAATTTAAAAAAATATATATATATATAGGAAAAAAAAGAAGAATTGTATGAAATTTATGAAAAATCGTCGAAATTCATACTCTGTGAATTGTGTTCCACAGAATTTGTGTTGGCGATCCATATACTCGAGAAACTTTTGACAAATCAAACGTACGTACTGCAGTATGATTGCGTATTATGTTTTTACGTACATCCGATCCATATCCGGCCGGGCCCGCGGCGCGCGTGTCATGTGCATGTGGCGGATGTGCCCAGCCCGAGGCCCCTGGCCGGCGCGGCTAGGTATAGCAAGTGCGAGCCTAGCTGCCAGGCAGCAGCCGCTAGCCGCTAGGCGCGAGCTGGCTATATCCTATAGCCGCTAGGCCGTCATCATGGCTCATGCGCCGTACAAAATATAAAATGTACAACTTCAAGGCCAAAGGAGGCGGAGCTGATTTTGTGCAGTGGCCAGGTCCCAGGATCAACTAAGGAATTTCAGCCTTTGAAGACAAGTTTGAGGAAAATTGAGGCGAATTCAGGTCTCAAAAAGCACAACTCAGTTGTAGTTAACTGTTAAACAGTTCGTTGTGTTCAATTACCAAAACTGCACTGATTTAATTATATTTTGATGTGATATTTATTGTGAAAAAGATGCTTTTGAAATCGTGTTTATAATCAGGGCACTGTTACACTGTCTAAACTACAAACTTACTACTCGCATTCACTTCTACAACTATAACTGCAGGCTTTAAAAAAACACAACCACTGGCGTAGACAGGGGGCACAAGGGGACCACCCCCCCCCCCCTTCAGCCACTAAAAAAAAGCGAGAGCAAATATTGGGAGAAGTGAGAGAAAAAGGGTTAAAAAGGCGCTAAAAGCCGTTATCTTTCTCTCAAAATTTGCAAAAACGTCAAAGGGGGAAATAACTCTCCTCTCCCTGCACCAACCCCTGTCGCATACAGTGCAGTATTATATAATAACTGAAAAGCAGTCATGGCGTCGAACTATAACTTTCCGCCTAAACAAATTGTTTGCTACAAGCCGTTTTCTTTCTCTTAAATTTGCTAAAACGTCAGAGCTTTCGCGCTTCACGCGGGAAGGGGGAAACTCCGACTCCCTGCACCCATTCTTGTTACAGTGCAGTATTACATCCAAAATAACTGAAAAGCAGCCAGAGCTTCGAACTAACATTCCGCCTAAAAAACGGTGCTAAAACGTGAGAGCTTTCGCGCTTCGCGCGGGAAGGAGGGAAACTCCTCCTTCCTGCACCCACCCCTGTTATATACCGTGCAATATTGCTCCAAATAATTGAAAAGCAGTCGGTTCGTCGAACTATAACTTTCCGCCTAAAAGTTTGTTTGCTACAAGCCGTTATCTTTCTCTCACATTTGCTAAAAATAATGTCAGAGCTTTCGCGCTTCGCGCGGGAAGGGGGAAACCCTCACCCCTCCCTGCACCCATCCCTGTTGTTGCAGTGCAGTATTACGCCCAAATAACCGAAAAGTAGACCGGACGTCGAAATAACTTTCCACCTAAAAAGGTGCCACGAGCCGTTATCTTTCTTTTAAATTTGCTATATAAAACGTCAGAGCTTTAGCGCTTCGAGCGGGAAGGGGAAATTACCCCCTTCCTGAACCCACCCTTGTTACATACAATGCCGTATTGCGTCCAAATAACCGTACAGTAGTGCTGAGCTCGAAATAACTTTTCCCCCCAAAAAGGGGGTGCTACGAGCAGTTATCTTTCCCTCAAATTTGCTATAAAACGTCAGAGCTTTCGCGCTTCGCACGGGAGAAACTTCCCCCTCCCTGCACCCACCCCCAGGGGAGCACGCACCAATTCGCGTGCTCACAACCGGCCCCTAAAATGACATCCTGGCTGTGCGTTTGGATCCTTCACGTCTCCCCCCCCCCCCCTCCAGTGGGTGTCGATCCCAGGAGGGGGGCGGTAGGGGTATATCCCCCAAAATATGAGGTGGGGGTAATGGCCTGTTAATGCACTAAAAATTTAGTTTTTGAAGGTTTGAAATGCGATTTTTTTCGAAAGCTCGGTCGCTTTGCTCCCTCGCATAATTATTATCTTTCAAGATCTCGTAATTTCGCGCCCCCAGTAGGCCTATATTGTTCTTAAATAGCTTAAAGGGTTCAAAATTTGAAAAAAATAAAGATGTAATTGCTTTGCTCGATACATCATCACTCCTGCTAAATAGTGCGCCCCCGATATAGGATAAATAAAGTGTATAAAACAGCATTGCAAAGGTTCAACTTTTGAAAGAAATCTCAACCTCAGGTACCCTTGCTGAATTTCTGGACTCTTTCTCAAGCCTTTCAGAGTTTTCGTTAGTTTTGCTCCCGATTGTAGAAGTGAGTGAATAGAAAACCGCTTATCAATGCATAAAATTCGAGCTTCTCTACCGCTCAATTGCAAAATTTCCTGGGTAAAATGCACAAGAAATTGCGTTTTTTTAGGGTTAAAAATTGAAAAATTTGCCGCTCGGTCGCTTTGCTCCCTCGCTGACGTAGATAGGTTTGGGCACTCGGGGGGGGGGGGGGTGGGGCTACTTCGTTTTTTTTTTGCACCGGGTGCCATAATCCCTAGGTACGCCACTGGCTTCGCTCCCTTGCCGGTCAACCCCCTCCCCCCCCCCCCCCGATCATGAACACGGATCGACACCCCTGTGGCCCCCCTATTGAAAAATCCTAGCTACACCTGTGAGCACAACTCAATCTTATTTAATTGTTGAACAGGTGTCTTTAATCATATGAAAATTACACATACAAAACTAAAACAGTGAAGGTTATTAACAGTGGGTAAGTATCTTAAAGTACATTTATTTCAAACTACACAATAAGATGTATGAAATAACTGTAATATGGTACCGTATAGTTGCAGTACCAAACCATTTGGAGATCTATGACAGCGTGTCTTATAAATATCTGTATCAGCAATTACATGTAAATGAGTTTTGCATAAACTAGAAATAAATATTATTATGACAACGGCTGGAATCATCTTGGATTATTTTGTTCTTGGTGATTTAGACATGTATAGATCTATAGGATTTATGCAAGGGTTGGTCTGAAAATATGACTTAATGTTTTTTTGTCTGAAAATATAACTCCCTAATGTGTTCAATTTTTTTTCTTCAAATTTTGATGCTTTTTGCAAAACTTAATTTTAACATTGTGAGATGATATTGTGACAGATGATTTGCGTGTGTGTGTGTGTGTGAGGATGTGTGTGTTTACATAGATTCATTTTTGGGGTACAGAGAACAATAGAGCACAATGAAGGCCTTTATTCCGTCATGCTTGTGGGGTACAAAATACAATAGGATAAGTGCTTGCGGGGTACAAAATACAATAGGAGAAAACAATAAAGTTCCCCACAAATCAGTGTGTGAGGGTGTGTGTGGGTGTGAGGGTGAGTGTGAAAAAAAAAGTGTGTTTTCTTGTCAGGTCACGGGGGGGGGGGGGGGGGGTTGTTGTGTTTGTGAATCACCACCACAGCACGGTGCATCGCCTCGTCGTTAGCTTGGTGCTCTGAGGATTGAGCTATTAGTATAAGGGAGTATACCCAAAAAAATATTTACCACTACAACACTGGATATGATATTCATAGTAACTATCCACTGTTCTCAAACTACATTTGTTTGGTTTTCTAATTTTTTTCTTTCTTTCAAAGCAACATTCTACCAAATCTGGTCTGCCATATAAATCGGGTTAGAAGAAGGCCGTAATGTGTACCATGAATACCCTCTACAGTATATGAATAAGGGAAAATTATTGCGACTCCATTTGAGGGAAAATTATGGCGACCCCATGAGAGGGAAGAAGTCTGTTCAGTATTACCTGACGTGAGTTGCAGCAGCTCTGACCTAATGTTGACGAGTATGTTTTGAATGAGGGAGAGTGCTTGAAGTGTTGCATGATTTCAGAAACTGGAAAAGTTTATTTGGACTGAAGAGATTGGAGTTCAGTGACTTGAATGGGCGTCGAGAAACGCGAGAGGGAAAGCCAAGGAGAAGCACGTGTAGATACATGAACCAATGGCTGATTTAGGGTGGGGGCACTTCCGGCCCATGCCCCCCCCCCCCCCCCCGAAAGAAAAGTGTACATTGTGTCCCCCCACGTCACATAATCCTGGTTCCACCCCTGCATGAACTACATGTCTATAACAAATAAATGGTGAAGCCCTTTGGTTTAGTGTTAACCTGCCCCAAGTTAGGTACTTGTATATATGATAATGGTTGTGTGATCCAGCATATATTATGGGGATGCTGAGGGTATCGGTGCAGTCGGAAAAGAAGATAGATTGAACGAAACCTGAGATGGAGTTATTATGGGAATTAGAGTAAGTTACTAGACAATAGGGAGTTGTTTTTCATTATTTTCAGTTATTTTCTTTTCGAATCGTACAATTGTTTGCACACAGAAGCTGCACGGGAAGTAGTTTCTATTTCGGGGGCAAGTGTTGTGAAAGGTTTTGGCAGCCATTCCTTGAATCTGAACAAATTCATGTCGGTACTTTGATCTGTACTATACTGGCGTTGGTGTGTATTTTACAAGAGTAGCGCCTCCACACGACTTGCGGTCTACAGCCGGAAGAACAATATTATATCCCTCCTACTCGTTTACCCACAAATTCCACCGAATTATTTACACAGCGACAGTTGGACTCAACTAATGTGATTTAGTAATACAATTCATCCGACCGATAGAATTTCATCTCTTTTTGTTTGAGGTAGATTATGGAATGTTGGAGTGGGAGAGATTGAGAGATTGCTCAAACACATGCATGTTTGTTTTTACTAACGAGTATGATTGAGTTGTTTGTTTGCTTAGGTGGGAAGTGCGTCTTACATTATCCAACTATGTAATTTATTTAAAAAAAAAGTAGAATGATTGATTAATTTAGGTCATAATTGATGTACGTTTTAAAAAGGAACGTAGGAAGTTTGTCATGCCCTGATACGCATGCAGAGTGCGTACATGTATGTTGGAACTTTAAAGGTGTAGGATGGAGCAGAATATCGTACAAAGTTAACTGTGCTTTGGAAACAATGAAAGTGACTAAAATTTGATCATTAGATTATGATTTGATATGATTATTTATTTATTATTTGGGGGTGGGGTCTGAGTTTAAAGTAAATAATATCACCTTTTCATACATGTGCTAAAAAGGGAAGGGTCATAAAATAAAGTCTTTACGCAAATTATACATACATCTTTCTTTACGCAGTCGTTGTGTGTATACATTCTTTTATGTGATTTTCAATTTTTTTTATTTTGTTGTTGTTTTTTTTAGTAGGTAGTGGGAGTATTTACTTGATAGCACCTACTTTGTGTGTGGCTGATGAAGACTTTATCACCAAACAAGTTCCAATGTGCAACCTTACATTTTCACTTTAGAATAGCGGCACTCCTTTCCGGAAGACTATAGATTATTTGTGTCAAAAGAATACTTCTTATACAGTGCAAGGACATGTGTCTAACATGAAGTAAAATAGCCTTTATGACTGTATTCCTGCAGAAGTGCATGACATTCGTCAATATTTGTATACATAGTCCCAAGGGCGGATCCAGGATTTTGTAAAGGGGGAGGGGGGCACACAAATCTCCGAAAATTTTCTGACAAGCAAAAAAAAAAGAGGTTATCACACGTTTGGGCTCTCTTTGTCTTTCAAAATTCTCTGACAAGCAAAAGGGGGGGGGGCAAAATGTACACTTTTCTTTCAAAGGGGGTGGGGGGAGGGCACGGGCCGGAAGTGCCCCCCCCCCCCCCTGTGCGTTTCCTTACATTGAATAGTACACGGCATTCACACACAATGGCAGGGGTTTCTCTTTGATGTCTGTACTGTATGTATGCACTTTTCAATTGTGTGCAATATTCAGTCAATCGTTACATCTTTTGAATTCTTGTCTGAACGCAAACAATCAAAAATCATGACAGCACAACCATTAATTTAAACCCTCAAGGTTATGTGCATTACTCTAATATATTTATCATTACTCTACATTCGTTTGACCCTAGTTTGTTAAACGGTATGTGTAGGCCTACTCTGAAAGAAAATATGTCATGGTTTTTATTATTGCAAATCTGTTACTAATACAAATCAAAGTACACAATAATTATGTACATGTACTAACAGTCGCAAATCATATAAATAGTTGCACAGAGTTGTAGGATTATCGAGAATTTACTTAAAAGTAGAAGATCGTTTTGAACGACAACATGACATGAAGAAGAGGAATGATTAAAACAGAACGATGCTTGTCGGATAATTTTTGTGACTAGGGAGGGGGGTGCAAAGAATCCTTGATGTACTACTGAGAACAAAAATGTGACCAATAGTTATCAAGTTAACACTTGGTTTGATTTTAATTACTGAATGATTGTAGGAATAAGTTGATCGAAATTGATGGTTCAAGGTAGCTCATCATTATGATGAAATCTAAAATCTGTGTATGATTTAAGGTAGGGACCCCATTTCCAACGTGAGCATGTAGAGAGCATGAGAAATTCGTTTGATATGTCCAATATAATCATATTTAGACAATCCATAATATTGTTGAAAGAAAGCAAACTAGACTCCATTAAAGAACAAAATTAATGAACTATTTGCACTTTCAATATTCTCGGGGGGGGGGGGGAGGGGTCGTGCGCCTATGTATTATACACCTACACTTCCCTGATACCTTACCCCACACACGCCCATAGCTTTACAGTTCAATAAAATGTCTAATGATTAGATAATCTGTTTGCAAATACGGGCATGAATCGTAGTATTAGTTTTAATGTTCTTAAACTAGATTAAAGTCGAAGAAAAATTGCAAAACCTAATCATAGTTGACACAATTTTCACAGTTGGTAAGTCGCAGCACACGCCATTCTGTAACCATTTCAAATATTTCCGCATTTCTCACAAATATTTGTCATTTTGTGGTGTATTGTTGTAATTGATAACCACTAAGTAAGTTATTCCCCAAGTTTCTTGTTTGTTTATTTAAACTAGGTCGTACTTTAAAGGAACCAGTCAATCGTGAAGCCAAATACAATTTTCAATCCATTCCACCTTATTATATCAAAGGCAAGATTTACACAATAGTCGAGTTTGTGTATGCAATACAGATTTCATTTGGCTTTCATTTTGCCTTTTCCTGCCACAAGTCCAAGTCACAATAGATATTGTACTTTCTTCACAATAAATTGCCTTCCACCCCTACCCCCTCTCCCCCTTTTATTATTATTTTTTTTTCTTTTTACTGCCTGCCTTTCTGAACATTATGCGTGCAAGTTCCATACTAGCTACGATGTTAATGTTATGTGTTTTTGATGTCAAAATGTTTCCGTGTTTCTCCACAGCTCTGATTTATTCAGAGCCATCTGTACACAGAGTTTGGAAAACTCGGTTTCAGTTGGACAAAATATGGCGCGTATTCTTTTGCTTGCCCAACAAAGCAACATGCACCATGGTAAATTGTTGCGTACTGGAGCTAAATTGGCCAAATATTATGTTAATAGATAGCTATGGGTTTATATCTAGAGTCCCTTGATAGAGTCACGACATCGACGTCCTATTTTTTTCCCCCAAAAAAATTACGTTTGAATTCTTTCTATTTAGAGCACCCAGGTGCTCATGGGAACTTGAGAAATGTTACGTAATAGTAGCTCCAAAATGTCGTTCAAATCATGGGTTGTCATTTTTATAAAGGGACTCTATAGACGTCTGACTTTTCGTGAAACAAAATGGCGTTTGAATTCTTTCTATTGAGAACACCCAGGTGCTCGTCAGAATTGAATAGAAATGTTGCATAGCAGATGAAACAAAATGGCGTTCTCAAATCATGAGTTGTCGCTAGTCTCTCTATGTAGGTACTCTAGCTTTATGCATGGACTACTGCCCCCTACGTACCTTAATGTAGTATCGCGTTCTTCCCGAATTTTGTACTAATAAATTAGTACGTATCATTTAGCACACTTTTATCATAACGTGATCCTCTCTATGATTTTTGCTTGAGGAAATATACGACATTATACGTATAAAGTACATTTCTGAAATTGTTCTTTTTTTATTATAAGCTCTACTGCTTATTCATGGTACCCTATTTGGGCAAGGCATTCATAATACGTTTGTTAGGTGGGCCAGAAAATTAAAGGCAACCGCACATCTTACGATCGGTCTGCGATCCGATTTGTGAAATAAATCTCTATAGCATTAAATATTGGTATTTTAACAAATGAAATCTACCTTATTCAGGTTCTGAAAAGTAATATGAATACTAAACATAGGGTTTTGGTGAGCTGTCAGCTTTCTACAGGGAATAAGGGCAAAATTAGTTTCAAATCGTAGACAGTCGTGCGATTTTTGTGACGTCACTACGACTCGGAGCCGATTTGGCCATTCCACCGACTAGAAAACTCGGGAAAGGACATATTATCGATTCTACTATCTGTGTGACTATTCAGACCCTTAATCAAACATATATTTCGTTTTAAAATGATTTGTCAAAATGATATTACATTTCCTTCTGAAATCGGATCGCAGACCGATCGTAAGGTGTGCGGTGGCCTTTAAAGTTGTATTGAAAGTCGCCCTTATTGTATGTCTAGCTAGAGCCAATCGTCAATGCGAACATGAGCTGAAGAACTACTGCTTCTTCCAATGATCAAGTCATTACATGTATTACTATTGCTTCTCCTAATATACCATTGCTACGCAAGTAAGCCTACTGCTTTTACAGACTGATTCATGTAGAAAAAGGCCATATCCAACAATGATATTTTGCACTTTAAGCTGGACATGCTAGAGGGATCCCAATTCTACGAACTTTTGATTTGATACTGGTTCATTAAGATTTATGAATTAGCCATTTACTTCATTGAAGGTATACTGTACTACATGATTTGACTGATCCCTAATTAAAGTGTATGCCTTAATTCGTCGTAGTAGTGCAGAGTTGTTTACAAAGTTTTTCGAGAAAAAGTAATCAAAACTTTGAGTCAAAAGAACCCATACCTTCTCAGTTCATTCAAGTATAGCCTATACCACTATGAACACGATGACAAAGAGAGCGGACAAAATATACAGCTCCTCATTGTACCCTCCACAATTGCTCTGGCAGACAAAAGAACATCCCTTCATTGCTATTATGTAAAATAAGTAGAACAGGTGAATATGCATGTGACACCTGTTCTACATACTTTTACATAATAGAAATGAAGGGATGTTCTTTTGTCTACCAGAGCAATTGTGGGAGGTACAATGAGGAGCTGTATATTTTGTCCGCTTCTTTGTTTGCCATGTTCATAGTGTACAGTGCTTCTTTTCTTTCTTTTTTTTCTTAGCCTGCTGCTTCTATTCATGTCAGAAATTTGTTGTTAGTATGCAAGCTAACCTTTGTCGCTTTTCAATGATGAAAAACAGCGGGATTCATTTCCTTTCCAATTCTGCACCCCCACCTCTCTTTTTTTCTCTCTCTCTCTCTCTCTCTCTCTCTCTGTCATCGTCTCCCTCCCTCGCTCTGTATCCATCCCCATTGTGGCACTTTAACCCTTCCCTGGGGCCCCTGTCATTTCTGACAATTATTTTGGGTCCGCCCCCCCCCCCTCCCCCTCGGCTACTGTCCAACATACATGTACTTTCTTGTATACCAAACTTGCATGTGTTGGACATGTCGATGCTATTTAGTCCCGTACGTTACCGACCACATTTAAGATTTCAGTATCCGGTTCTTTCATGATTAAATTAACCCACCACAGCTTGGATCAGACCAAATATCAAATAAAATTATATTTCTATATCATCTTATGTTCACAGTCCTATTAATACAATTCCATAATACTTGGCAACGTATGGGATAGACCTTGGACTTGCATATTTTCTAAGTAATACTCGAGTTGTATAGTGAATGTTTTCAACCGCGCTGCTTGTACCAAATTCACCGTTTGTTGCCATGGTGCTCTAGCAATCAAGGAACTTTTTCCCTATTATTTACTTAACCCGGAAAGAGTGTGACAAATGTCGATTATAGACCACTTCTGTAATGTATACAAATTTATGCACATATATTCTCTGAGCACCTAGTGACAAGCTATTCCATGAACATGCTTTTTATAAATGAGCCTCAATGCTTGGAATCCAGTTTGCATAATTATTTGTTGCTATGCCCGGCAAGCTTTCAGGTTGTCAAGAACAACCTTTGTTTGAAAGGTATGCATAACAATTGCACACATTACCGAAGCGGTCAATAGACCTGTTTACTAAGTGTTCAAATTTTATGCATACTTTTGAAACAAAGGTTGTTCTTGACAACCTGAAAGCTTGCCAGAGGCTTGTCAGACATAGCAACAAGTAATGTATGCAAACTGGATTCCAAGTATTGTAGTTCATTCATTAATAACAGGTTAATGGAATACCTCGTTACTAGGTCCCCAGGAAAGAAACATCCATAAATTTGAATCACTTAGTAAACAGGTCTAAGGAACATGGTATCCGGCTAGGTTTCGAACCCAGAACTTCTCACTTGACAGTCAAGTGATGGACCACTACACTACACATGTACATGTACTACATGCACGTACAATTATCTTCACTGACAGATAATAATTCACCAATTTGAATATAATTTTGTGATATGAGTCATATCTATTGAGTTTTTGATGAAAAGCACACTATTTTGTTATTGATCGAAACGGCAATAGTTTCCACTTCAAGCCAACGATTGAAATGCACTTGTATTCTACCTGGCAAAGAATGTTGGCTGGCGGCCATGTTGGGCTGATAGCATCTGCCTGGCCCAGGTTCAAGTCCCAGGGCAGCCAAAATGAATATGTCGGGACTATAGCGGGTGTTCATACCAGGGTTCTCTTTATTCTCCTGATCCAACAAGCTTTACCGTTCTCGCTCCGGAAAATTGATTATTTTCACTTTTTATCAAGTTAGGATATGTTCCTTTTAATATAATTTGATCTACTATGATCGTATTCCCGAAACACAGTTTCCCGATTGATGGCCCATCGTTCGGGTTTTGTTTTTTTTTTAATAAACTAGGGTATATGATATTGAGCTTGCTACTCGATCACGAGATCTGAATACAGAAAGTGTAATCATTGTCTCTTGAAGAAAAAAAAAAAAAACGCTTCTTCCCAATACATGAATGTAAGTTTGATACAACATGTCTTGGTGTTTTGAGTTTGATTAAAATTTTCATACAAATCGTGATTGGAACACGAAAATATTATATACCGTCTGGCTCAGCCAACTGAATAATGCTTGTAGGTATTTGCTGATTATTAAAGAATCTTTTCTCCCGATTCATTCAGAAAACACACAATTCATCGTTGAAGTTTTAAGTAATTTTCCCTGATTGAATCAGGAAGAAAGTATGGTATGGACACACGGTAGGATGTTTTGGTTGTATACAGGTTAACGCTGGTCACCCCGAAGAGAATAGAATGGGTTCTTTAGGGCAGGAGGCTATTGTTATAGAATAAGGTCAGTGGCTCCAATGGCACTGAAACGGGGTCCTTTCAGCATGACAAGCATGCGAAAACACGGAGGGGAAAGAGAGGGAAGAAACGGCGATATATAAGTAGTGGAAAGGAGAACAAATGAAATAGAATTAGTATATCCGTCTGAGAATTTTTATAATCACAGTGGAGAGAAAAATCATAAGAAGTAACAGTGATAAAGTAATGACAGAGATTGAGAGAAATAGACGGGATGATGAAGAAAACAAGAAAGAGAGATTTAGATGCATACATTGGAGATAGGGGAAGGGTGGAGCAGGAGGAGAAGGAGGATGGAGAGAGAGGGGGGCTATACGAAAATAATAAAGTGAAAAAGACGGAGTGAGAAGGGGAACAGAGGCAGAAAGAGGGAAGATCGACGCAAGAGTAAGATATAGGACAGAGAGAGGGGTGAGGGGGGGGGGGGGGACTCGGGGTAAAAAGACAAATTTAGCTATAGTGGCGGGTAGAGAGGGGGTGATGAGGGACTGAAAGAAACATTATAAACTAGAGAGAGGAGTGGAGAGACATACAGAGAGAGGGGAGAGATAAAGACAGAGAGAAATCACAATACATGTTCTATAATAGCAAATTGTTTATCCCCAGGTGAAGATTATAAACTTACATATTTCAATTTCATACGAAAACAAAGCCGAAGGCTGAAAAATTTTGCAATTCAGAATGCAATTTATTGTGTATAACAAACAACACCACTCTCTTGCCCAGTCGATTCCGCCCTGATAAAAATCATATCAACAATCTACAGTGTTTCATATCCCTATTCAATAAAGACTTCGTTCTTTCAAGTTACAAGTATTATGATACTAATTTGCACTTATACAACCCAATTTGTAAACGCAAAACGTAAGTAGCGGTGAAATTACCTGTCGGCTTGAATCAGTGTAATGAATATATGTCCATATTCTTTCATGTACTGTTTAAATAGTCAGATGATCACCGTGTAAAACTACGTGCAATATTAAGTATTTTCTGAGACTTTCCTGAGAACTTTCTCCAAATCGTACTCAGTGTTTATCGGACATGCAGGTTTTACTTTAATTTAATTAAACAGGGAAAAAATGAATCATTAGTACAATGGCAAAAGCAGGTAGAGTATCACAAGTACCTTATCACTGCCCCGCTACAGTATAGGAATAAGGCATATATTATTCATTTTGTATGCACGATGAATAGTATAATTGAGACAACTTTTCTTTTTTTTAATGGGGTTGTCACCCCGCCCCCTCTATAGAGGCGCCCCTGGCAGATATCAATGGAATAACGACTTGCAGTCCCAAAGTCGACATGCTTGATATAAACGCCCACACAGCTAAACCCCCTCAAAATTTGTATTATCTGTAAGTGATATTTTTACTCTCTCGACACGTGCTTGGATCATGTGAGAAAGTTTGAGTGGGGGAGCGGTGAAACAATTTTGTTGTTGTTATTGATGTGATTGTTAGAGAAGATTTTGAGGTCGTACAAAACCACATGTGCAGAGGTGTTAGAACGTGAACAAATTTTCACATATTTTGGCTATGACTGTATACCACGACGCAGTTATAACAATATCGAGGAAAAAAAAGAATGAGGGGAAAATATCAGCGTAGCTTAATCATGGAGCGGCAGTAGCAAATTCCAGTGGCATTCAATGTCGCGGTATTGTATTAGTGTATGCTTATGAAGTGGTAGATAAGTTAGATTAAACACTGAAGTACTTATCAAAATAACCCTTACAATATCATGATCATTGGCGGATCCAGGAAGGGGGGGGCACTTCCGGCCCGTGCCCCGCACCCCTTTTGGAAGGAAAGTATGCATTTTTACCATAGACGATCCGCCCTTTTGTCGATTGTGCCCCCCCCCCCTTTAGAATGAAAACTTTTTTTTTGCTTGTCAGTGAATTATAGAGGGAAACTGGAGCCCCATAACCCCCCCCCCATACTGAGCGACTTCGAGAAGCTGGCAAGACCAAAAAATACGAAATACGGGTCTACCTTTTCCAAAAGTTGACAAACCTGCATTTGTGTGCCCCCACCCCCCTTATATTAAATCCTGGATCCGCCCCTGATCATGATTCTATTGTCCCTAATGTGAACACTATAGCTTATCTGTTGCTGCTGGGAACAATCATTCTATTCCCCCCCCCCCCCCCCTCTCTTCCCCATTTGGGGGCGTTTATTATTGTATTTGTCGGAACATTTGTCGATTAACAGTGGCAAATTTGCTTTTTCTTGCTGGTTAGCATGAACAGCCTCCCCCTCCCCTCCCAGGAAAAAAAAAACACAGTGACTATTCATTTATGCTGATCCATGGCGTAAACATGTTACTGGGATAATCTATTCTTCATACCCCCCCCCCCCTCCTCCTTATAAAAAGATAATCATAATCTTAATGCTTCTGATGATCTTTGTATGCAAATAATTAATATTTTTGTTCACAAAAGTAAACTATAAATTACCACACGAGTTTGGATGAAGGGCATTACAATAGCATGCTTCTGAACACGCGCTGTCATAAAAGTCGTATTCAATCATGGTTTATCAGCTGAAGGGTATTGGCAAGCTATGTTTTCACACAGTCAGACATACTGGGTACAGGTATACCTCATGGAGAGTCCATACCAATGCCAAGGTCACGTTATTATGATAAAAATAATAATAGTAATATAAGGTGCAATGTCAATCAACCTCACAGATCTATATAAGTATGGGACTAAGTCTGGTCTATTTGTGGTTGGGAGTTGGGTGTACATTAAATATCATGACAACCATTTTGAAAGACTTAGTGTCCCTGGTTGACTTAGGAAAAATTATGTAATGGATGGGAAAATATAATTGGAAAGTTTTAGTTAAAACTGTCATGAATTATTTTGGATTTTGCCTTCTTTTTTTGAAGGTATACACGTTAGGTTAAGCAAACGCATAGGAGATGTGGCGTGAAGTAAATTTCATTTGATAATGATATCGGTTTTTTCATTTCGTGTCTGTCTTTGGTGCCAGGAAAACTGGTGTTTGACATTTGCGAAACACGTAGTACACATTTCCATGTTGTGCATGTATACAGCATATGTTTCCATATCTTAGCGACAAACTGGTATACCGAAGAAAGCAATGTCGGTGAGCTTTGGTCCCTGCCCCCCCCCCCCCCCCCCTCGACTCCTTCCTGGCCTCCCGTCTATCTACGCTACTGTAAGCCGACATAATGTCCGAAAGTTAATGGTAAAATAATTGTTAGCACGTAATTATACACTTGATTTGAGCAGGGTTAACCCGCCCCCTCAACACCCCCGCGCTCCATACCTCCTCAAAATCCCTCTCTGTAACCAATAAAAGTCGAAATAAGCTAAACATGGTGTTCTGATAGATTTTTGATTTACATACGTATCCTTCACTTACAAAAACTACTTTTATTCCAAAGCTGAAATATTGTTTGTAGCTTAGCCTAAAAAACTGATATGCCACCGCTGTAAAAGATGACCCTTTATCAATAGGCAAATCAGTGATAGATGCAAATTAAAATTTCATCACATCATACAGTGTCTGTCAAAACCGTAGTAATATTTGGGGGTGATATTGATTATTATGATAGCGTGTCAAAACCACTATTTTGAACAAAACATATACTCTAATCAGTAAGAAATTCACAATATTATCTAATTATGTGAGGAGACCTTTATATTTTGTAAACTTTGTGACAAGCGCCCCCCCCCCCCCCCCCCCCGCCCAGGAAAGACTATATACTCAATATATTCGTGTATTTAGTGTTATTTGTAAATTATGAAATGTGCAGTTTGAAATATAATGTCCCCTGCGGAATATTTTTTTCTGACCGCAAGGTGCAGAAACACATTTTTACCTTATTCCTCTAATATGATTCTTATTGATTCAACAAACAATACTTGTAATTTGAATTTTTGTAGAATTTTGTAATTTCAACATAAATGCATACCCATAAAATTTTCGTTTGAGTGATCGTCATATCCACATCCTCTCATCCATAAAATTGCTATAATTCTGACATTTTTAGAGGGGCATGTTCAGTTTACTTTGTAGGAATAATCCATTTGCTGTTAGAAAAACATTGTAACTTTCGGTTGCCAGACAGCTGGAATTGCCCACTCACTCGTTGGCGTTTGAAAGGAAAAACGCCCCCTCACGGTGCTTATCAACAATGGCCAGGTTCTCCCATTTTCCCACCACAAGTTTATATACGAGTTTGCTAATTCGGTAGGATAGTTGGTTTTCTTTCTCCCACTCAGTGGATGCTGATATATGGCCCCTGCCACAAATGTAATAAACAAGTATATCACAGGATACTTTGATATTTACTGGTATACCACGATTGCCCACAATTCGATACAAAGTCGGCCTGCACGTTTTGATGAATCATAAGGGTTAACAAAGTACAACTTTTTTAATGTAACATAAAGGGAAAGTAATGTAATGAACGATAGAATCATAATTGATTATCATTTAATACTGATAGCATGCATTTCGTAGGTGGTTACTATAGATTGCTTTTCTTTCCACAGATCGTTTGGATGTATTTTAAGTTTGGAGTGAATTATGCGGTCTGAACAGCTTATGTATACGCCTTAGATTACGTTTTGAAAATGCATGTACTTTTTTATTATATCATAAATCAATTGGTATCTTTACTTGTCATAATTTGAAGAGAAAATAAAATTTCAAAAAGCCATCTATCTGAGAGACCTTTTGATCAGATCCGATGCGTTCGAGTCCAGTATTAAAGCTCTCTCCTTTGAGTGTGCATAGAGTGGGTGAAAACATTTAGTGGAGTTGTTGTGTATTATTTCAATATTCTTCAGATTATTTCTCGAATACTGACTAAAAATGGATAGTAGTATATCCATGAATACATGGACCGAACTGTACAACTGAATGGGGGATTGCGCAATCTGTGAGCTGGAAATTTGGAGCTTTTTGTTAGCACATTTTGTTTTGTGGACTTCCTTCATTCATTGACAGCCTATTCATACTGAAAATCACCGTCAAACGAGTTCTAATTTAGGGCTTGAGAGTTTCTTCTATTTAAAACTTTAGAATACTTACTTGTAAATTGCTATTTTGCTACGACTAGTACTGCTGATGTTAGAGTCGAATGCTAAGCGAAATGAACACGTAACTATATATGCAGAAAGTAATCGCATGATCGTGTAGAGAATAATAATTATCAGACTGATCAAAAATAGAATTGTATTATGTTATTTTATTTGTTAAAAGTTATATCACAGCGTTCTTGTCAAACTCATGATGAGTTGAAAAAAAAAGAACTTGCACAGGTCTTTCCGACTTTACGATTTTACAAGTTGTATTTATAAGGAGGTATATCATGATTCAATTATTTATGATCAAGCTTGCTCTTATATCAACTAATTAGAAAACGTTATTACATGATACACCGAATGTCAAACTTGGGAGTTGTAAAGAACTCCCCGGTCAAACATAATAAAGATCAAACTTCAAGCAAACAAATTGGAGTTGAGCGCTGTGTGTAGTAAAACAACGCTGAACTACACAGTCAATATACTCGTAGTAAAAGGTGGGCGTGGCCCATCCCTGTAGATTACACACGTGTGCATGGGTCCTCCATTGGAATCTACACGGCAGATGCGCATACCTTCCCGGGGCCTCGGTGTGGTATGCCAACTATGTTGTGAGTTTGGCCAGCCCTGTGCATATGTGTATGTCTACACTCGTCATTATCTCTTTCGCAACCTTTAGAGTTTTACTCATCCGTGTATGTATTCTCAATTATCTTTCTTCATCTTTTTCTTTTCCCTTTTTCTTCTTTGATGGTGGATAGGATGATTATATAAGGCATCGAAAGGTCATTTATTTTCTGATCCGATTAGTGCAGTCGGAAACGGTTCAGCCTTGAAATGGGCTCACAATATATCCAAGAGCTTCCATGTAACATTTTCATCACCCCTCCCCCTCTATTTCCTCCCCCGGTTTTTCAAACTTTTCCTCCTCTAGCTCTTTCTCATTCAAATATTCGTTCAGTTTTAAAGTTTCACCAACCCGGCTTCCCATTTCCCCGCCCTATCTCACTGTCACTGTCTGTGCGTGCGTCTGTCTCTCTCTCTCCTTCATTCCATGTAATTCCTTTCCCATTCTAACGTTTTTGGGTCCTAACAAAGATTTATATTTAAAAAATAATAATAAGGACACTTTGTAAGTATTGGCACTAGCAAACTGGTCAATCCATAACTTTGAATTGAGTTGATATTATCCCGAGGTCGAGGATAGCATATGTTTTGTTACCTTTATCAACAGGTTACATATTGGAGTCAAATATATCAACATGAGTTATATTTCAGTAGTTACCAAGAGTTTACCTCAAAGCCGCTGGGAGAAAATAAATTTAAGGAATTCGAGGTCAACCATCCTGTTGTGGTTTTTTTACCGCGTCCCCCCCCCCCCCCATAAAAAAAACCTTTCTCATAAAAATTTCTTTCGTTTCTTTACATTCTTCAAAAGAAAATGATATTCACGAATCCTTTTAAATTAAAAAACAAACATATTGTGTACTGTGTGAATATGTACTCCTCCCCTCCCAATATAGACATAATACTCTGACATTCCCCTCCCAACACCCTCTCTCTCTCTCTCTCTCTCTCTTTTCTCTCACATCGGCCTATCTCTAACGTTAACTCCCACCCTTTTTCCTCCCTTGTGACGTGACTTGAAAATATATGCAAACATCACATACAGCTGACACATTTCTCTTAAAATGGTCATGTAATAGTAAAACTGAGAGCACATTAGTTAGCAAAATAAACCGACAGTATTCGTCCACGTCATAAAATCATGCCATTTTTCCCAGTCCTCAAAAAGAAAGTATTTAGGTCTATATTCAAACGCGTTGACAGAAAGATTGATTGCTATAGGCCCACTCGCAACCGACAAATACAAGTCACCATGACCGCACCCAAAACGCTCGCAGACGATCATAGTGGTGAAATTTAACTTGAAATACAGGTCGGCTATTAGGTACACCCTCTTAAAGGTAAATTGCATCAATAATTTTATCTTCGAGAGAATTGATAGACCTATTCACATTAAATAATTTAGAACCAGTTTCAGTTATGAATAACACTTTGGTATAGGACACCGAAAGAGTTGAATATAGCGATTTCATGTGACGTTTTGTTCGATGGCGAACATTGGTGTAGCCAGTTGTTTTGTTATGGGGGGGGGGGGGGTAACCTAAAGTAAAATGCCGACTAATTGAACTAAACTGACTAAAGGTTCATAATTATTTGCATATGTAATGATAAATGTACAGAAAACATTTTTTTTGTTATAACAGGGGGGGGGGGGGTAGGCAATTGGGGGGCATCTCGTTTTTCCGAAGGTTCGTTTTTCCGAAGGTTCGTATTTCCGAAGGTTCGTATTTCCGAAACACTAATTTCCCATGCCTGGGGGTTCATAATTCCGAAAATGAAAAAGGGTTCGTAATTCCGAACATTTGTTGCATTATTCCGAAGGTTCGTTATTCCGAAGGTTCGTTTATCCGAAGGTTCGTTTATCCGAAGGTTCATAATTCCGAAAATGAAATAGGGTTCATATTTCCGAAGGTTCGTATTTCCGAAAATGAAAAAGGGTTCATAATTCCGAAGGTTCGTATTTCCGAAAATGAAAAAGGGTTCGTATTTCCGAAAATGAAAAAGGGTTCGTATTTCCGAAAATAAAATAAGGTTCGTATTTCCGAAAATGAAAAAGGGTTCGTATTTCCGAAAATAAAATAAGGTTCGTATTTCCGAAAATGAAAAAGGGTTCGTATTTCCGAAAATGAAATAGGGTTCGTATTTCCGAAAATGAAATAGGGTTCGTAATTCCGAAAAATGAAATAGGGTTCATAATTCCTGGTAAAAAAAGGCGAATTCATCAGGAGCAGAGGTGTAGCAACGGGGGGGGGGGGGGGGGAGGGCACGCCCCCACCCCTCCCTCATCGGATGGCGAAAAAATAAGAAAAAAAGAAAGAAAATGGAATAGGAAAGAAGACGGTAACCCCCCCCCCCCCCCCCCAACCCTCTTCCACCAGCGGCGTCTTAGATTAGCTTTAAGATTATTCCAAAAGACTTGTGCCTCCAATGGTGCCAGTGCTCCCACAATGGCTTTTGCTCGGGCCATCAGGTTTCCGGATCGCGCCAATCACTCGGCATAATACGTACAGTCGTCGAAAAAAGAATTCAGTAAAGAGAGTCCAGAACTAGACTAGCTACGCCACTGTTAAAGGGAAAATTTAGGGTAACGATAGGATATTATGGTTTTAATTGCCATCTTCAAAAAGCGGATCTCTTTTCGACGAAAAGCACCTCCCCCACCCCCGCAATGAATAAAAAATGAAATGGAGACACAAAACTGGGAAGGTTTATAAAAGAGGAGAGGAGAAGAGAAAAGAGACGAAAATAAGAGGACGAGATTAGAAAAATCGAATAAGTGTTTATGTGTGTGTGTGTGTGTGTGTGTGTGAGGGTGTGTGTGCGTGCGTGGAGGTGTCGTAGTCGAACGGTTTACAGCGCTTGACTGGAAACGCGAAGGTTGGGGGTTTGATCCCTGTTACGGCACCTATGGCCTTTTTGTTGTAAAAAATATAGCAACTTTCCTTTTTTTTTAATTTACGAGCGCGCGAAGCTAGCGACCAAAAATAATTGTACCTTTCCGTAATTTGTGAAAAATCATAAAAATAACGTATTTCGGCATATAATGACTGGAATATGAGGATATTCGGGCACCTCACTTCCTGAATATGAGGTGTGAGTTGCCGGAATATCTGCACTTTCAAAATCCGGGGGAGGGGGGGGGGGGTTGGCTGCAGCAGCCCCCCTTCTCGTACGCCTATGCCTAGGCCTATGTTAAGTACACAGTTGCGATTGATTTTAACTTGCGATTGTTTCAAATAAATCGCTTCAACTCCTTATAAGGTGGGGCACTGGTTGATAAAAGCCATTAATTTAGGTCAGAATGTTTTCTTCTCCATGTGTAATTCCTTATTTCTATTTTTTACGATGTGGATTGTTTTACTCTCAATGTCTTTTAGTGTTTTGTAATTCGTTATGCTTGTAAAAGTTATTTCAAACTTCAGGTGCAGTAAAATGAAGCAACTCATTAGAATATGTACAAATTTATTATGCTGTAAGCAGCTGTATAAAATGAAAGATTTTCATCCATGTTTAGAAATGATGGTATTTTGGCAAAGTTAAAGAACATGTTCAATGATTTTAATCTATTTATGCGGCATAGATAGTTAGGATTATTCCCTGTATGATAATTATTTTAGCCCGACTGAAAGAAAACTTAACATTTTGATCCACTATTCTTCAAATTTGGTTGTATGTTGCTTTTAATCATTATCATTATATTCAATTAGCGATTGCACCTGACCTATATACTTACACATAATATGCCAGTATAAAGAGTTATTTTTATTCTTCAGATGCGGTGTGCTACATAGCAGTGGCTTTAACATTTTTGTTATTGCTCACTTTCTTTCTTTTCTTGAATTTGGTTTTCTTAAGAAGTAGCTGCTGCACGGCTTTTGTAAAGTTCTGTTGGAATTGTAAAGTGTTTGAAAACTATCTGCGTCATAGATCATTTCAGATATGCGGCAAACAAAATGCTGTATAGTTGTGTAAGCAAGGTCATTACTTACAGCATACTATGCTGCATTTCATTCATTTACCTCTACAATTTAAGATTTTAATCTGTTTTAAGAAATGTTAATACTTTTGCAAGGTTATAAAACATGTTCAATGATTTCAGTCTGCCCTGCTGCATAAATTGTTTGAGATATTTTGCATTATAGTTTGGTTTTACTTTTGTTTCCTTTTATGATAATCATATCAGCCTGATGATAAGACTCCTTCTTTAACTTGTTACGATCCATCTTTCTTCGGCTTTGGTTGTTTATGGTATCTATTCATTTATTTATTATTATTACTAGTATTATTTGTATTATTATTATTGTTATTATTATAATTATCATTATTATCATTATTATTAGTAGTAGTATTATCTGTTTTATCATTTTTATTATTATTACTTATATTATCAGTATTATAATTTTTTATCATTGATAATATTATTGTTGTTGTTGTTATTATTGTTATTATTATTATTACAATTGTTATTATGAAGTGGACTACCCAGAATTACGATGACGATGTCATTTTGGATGGAGTTATGCGACCAGACTTAGATATTGCACCGGTTACTCTACTATTGCTTCTTTTATTTCCCTTGTCATTATCGTATAATAAAATTGGCCTATAGCCTATACGTATCAATAATATGCTTGTTATAATATGTTGTGCTACTTGCCAGGCTATTTATTAAACATAGCAGTGACTCCTTTATGAACTCTCTGTAATATTATGTTGTTTTTATTGCTGTTGGTGTTTTGGGGACCGGAGGGGAGGGCTTGTAGAGTCATCTACAGAGCCATATTACAGACTTCGGCCAACTCGGTTTATTTGGGCACAACATGGCGTATATTCCTTTGTTTAGTGCTTGCCTAACAAAGCAACAAGCGCCATATTGCTACCTACATGGAGCCGAGTTGGCCAAACTCTGTAATAGATGGCTCTGAGGGCTAGGGATGCAGGACGCCCCACCTTATTTTTAGTATACACTTTTCATAGTATTTTTTTAATCACAATTTATGTTGAATGTTGACGAAGTAATTACATCTTACATGTCTTAAAGATAATAAAGTGTCAATGTTTGGCTCGCTGGAATCCAGCAGCGTGGTGCCCGAACATCCTTTTATTTTGGGAAGCGAGATGGTCGGCTATCCTTATCTGTGGGCGGGAAGGTACTCAAAATGTTATCGTTGTTTGGATTATCTGGTAACAAAATCATTATGCTATAGACAATATCTCCTTTTTTTTACTTGCTCACTAGCGCGTAAGATTTAGAAACGGAATACTTTGGGACAGGGAACGCCCTTCATTAGGGCGAGTGAAGTGCCCAAATATTCCATATTCGGCAGCAGTTAAGTAATATTATTCATGGCTCATTATTACATGTTCTATATTTGTCTTTTGATAGCGAAATTGCATTTCCATTACAATAAAAAAAAGGGTTTTATGTTTTTTTCTAACTCGCTTCGCTCCCTTGCAAATTGTAGAAACGGGGAATATGATATTCTGCCAAGAGGCATCAGCTCCCCCTTTCAAAAACATTACGTGGCCATTTCTGCTTGTAAAGATCTACTTGGAACTTTGGTGTGTCTCATTTTCCAAAGCGGTATATACATTATATAAATAACTTCAAGCCAATTTCGTTGTAGCAAATTTAATCCGGAATCAGATCATTCACTTTCTTCAATACATCAGTATGTATTTTAATCACCGAAATAATATCATTTTATGAGAAATGAAACATGTATTCCTGAGGCGCTCGCTCACAAATATTGGTTATTATAATAGGAACAATGATAATAATGATAATAATATTAATAATAATAACAATAATGATGATAATAATAATAATAATTATAATAATTTATTATTATAATCATAATAATAATAATGATAATATTGATAGGAATTACGATAATATCATGGCTATTTCTCTGGATTTTATTATAATTGTTATCATCATTGTTATGATTATTGAGTACGAAATGAATATCTTTACACTTGGCCGTCTTTCCCCTCCTCCCTATCCGAAATACGGATTGACGCCATATTTTCTGAATTTATAACCTTTTTTCATTTTCGGAAATACGAACCCTTTTTCATTTTCGGAAATACGAACCCTTTTTCATTTTCGGAAATACGAACCCTATTTCATTTTCGGAAATACGAACCCTTTTTCATTTTCGGAAATACGAACCCTTTTTCATTTTCGGAAATACGAACCCTATTTCATTTTCGGAAATACGAACCCTTTTTCATTTTCGGAAATACGAACCTTCGGAATTATGAACCCTATCTCATTTTCGGAAAAAAGAACCTTCGGAAAAACGAACCTTCGGAAAAACGAACCTTCGGAGTAACGAACCTTCGGAATAACGAACCTTCGGAATTATGAACCTTCGGAAAAACGAACCTTCGGAAATACGAACCTTCGGAAAAACGACATGTAACCGGGGGGGTAGGCAATTGATCCCTGCCCCCTCAATTGGGCTGCTCTAATCTAAATGTTGATTTTGTTTATTTGACCCTACAGCCTATTTGCGATGTCAATATGGTACATGCTCTCACCGTAAACATTTTAGAAAATGTTCTTGAAGAACTTGGCCAATAAAAACTCAGAATATTTTCACTTTTACTTCTGTGCACAAATGACACTCACTTTCTATTCTGTTCTGGAATATGATCATATTTTGAATTGTGACGTTCCAGTCATAACCACCCTTTTCAAAGAGAGTGGCTCTTATATGTTGGAATATCTGAAACTTCTCTTTTATGTAAAAAAAAAAGGCGTTTAAAGACATACCAAAGACACTTTAAAATTGGTCCAGATGCCGTATAGCTTAAAAATGACCTTGCATATCACCCGTCGTATCATATGGCGTATGATTTATTGGAATTCGCCATTCTCAAGAAATTTTCAGTCACATAAAATATGATAGATGGAGGATTTATCCTTTCAACTCGTGATCGCAGTATGAAATAGAGGTAATGAAAATGGGAGCAGATCAAATATCCAATATCACTTAACTTCGGTCGGCAGCGCAATTGCCTCTTTACCCCAAAATATGAAATTGCAGGGTTTTTTCTGTACTGTATTTCAGCAGTCAGAACTACATATTGTATAGAGTATTTATGTTGCTTCGTGTATTCTAAGCCACATGTCATAAGGGGGAGGGAAGTGAAACAATTTTCTCTATGAAGAAAGATGATAAGTTATATTACAGTCATTCTCTTTCGATGCCGACCGAAGTTTTCAGAATGGAAAACAAGAACAAACACAAACCAAACTAAACAAATTAAATCAAATTAAAGACAAATTCTTCTTTTTACAATATGCCATAGCACAATCATGACTTAAACCTTGAAAGATCCACAAAATTTAATGTGATATTTTCCAACTTTATACATATAAAAATGATAAAAATATTTATCACCTTTTTTCGCACTTTCAAAATATTAAAGTTGGCCTACCCCTCGTTACGTGCACCATGTTGTGACAAATTGAATACAATGAATGAAAGTTTACTCTGACTCCCAGGGGGCGTTTCATCAATTGTCTTGTCGGTGATTTTTACCGACAAATTTGCTCTCAGCCAATCAGATACAAGGATTTCAATAGCTTATAACAGTTATAGCAACTTGTCATTCATGACAAGTTTTATGAAACAGGGCGCAGGTATGCATATCGTACATAGTTACAAAAACTTACAGTGGACTAGAAAAAGGAGGAGCATAAACCAGTTACCCTCAGAATTTTGTGTATATACTCCTCAAGCAAAATATTACTTCTTGAATACCCAAAAGCTAACCAGATCAGGCTTGCCCAACACATAAATAATGAAGAAGAAATGATAGTAATTAGAAACGCGGGACTCGGGCTTAAATATCTTCTTCATACATACATGCATGAGCTGCCTAATTAACTTTTAAAATTTTAGCTATTATTAGCATCCATATTTTCATAGAACATCTATACAGTGCGTCCCAGAAAAAACCGAAACCCTTTGTTTGTTTGTTTTTATTTCCGAAATCAGATAAAAGTACAATATATATATATATATATATATATATATATATAATGATAGATAAACATGCTAGATAACAATTCAAATCGGAGGAAAGCCCAAATTCAGCAATGCTTATGGAACATGACTGTTCTTCCTTGGGGTCATTGTGACCACAACTGAGTTTTTACATGTCATATTCAAAATGCTGCTACTCGGTAAAGCATGTACGGATGGATATACCATAGGTCCATCAATGTATCATTTAAAAGCATAATCTAGTTTATGGATAATAGATATCATTGTCATAGAGCACATAGTGTGATCA
This sequence comes from Heliocidaris erythrogramma, assembly GCA_025617745.1. NCBI lineage: Eukaryota > Metazoa > Echinodermata > Echinoidea > Camarodonta > Echinometridae > Heliocidaris > Heliocidaris erythrogramma. The sequence continues at coordinate 45,821,069 of CM046855.1, read as the reverse complement.
CAATAACCCTTTGTTTTAGGGGGGGGGGGGTTCTGGGACGCACCGTACAAGAGCTGCCTGTTTGACTTGAAAGTGTTAGCCACTAGCTTTATGAACACTCTGAACTCTTTAGTTACCGGTCACGGACAATACTATGGACTTGGTATTAAATCACATGATTCAATTGAAGCAAATGAAAGGCCCGTGCCGTGAATTGGATGTGGTTATTGCACCAACAGTGAGGCTAATTCAGTGTTATACCAAGTGGAACGGGCTGAAATTGATGTGAAATTAAATTTAAATTCCTAGGTACTGGTAGGGTAAGCACATGTAATGAGCAATAGGTGAGTTTTGGGAAATGACGGATATTAATTTCAAACGGCACGCCGGCTTTACAAGACTTCCACAACCGGGGGGGGGGGGGGGGGGGGTCCTCCAGCAAACAGAAACGTATAGTATTGCAATAATATTAATTTGTCGAAATATCAATTATGATCATGATGCTCACTATACGTTCTTGTAAGGTCTCCTGATGACGAAATTTTTAAAACAATGCTTTCTAAAATCATTATTTCGATTTTATTTGAAAATATTTCAAGACCACTATTAAACTGATCACAACATACATGACATTATGCTGACAATAGCTTCTTGCTTTTGTGTGGAGGCAAAGGCGTAGCTTGAGTCCAGCTATCGAGGGGCACTGGCCTAAAGGGGGAACGATTACATGGATTAGGGGACGGTGTGGGAGAGTTCACTATCATTTCTTTTCAAGTTTCCTTCCCTCATCCTTTCCCTTTTTCCCCTTTCCCCTCTTTTTTTATAATTTCTTTCTTTTTCTTATTATATTTGAAATTCGATGGGGTGGGTACGTGCCCCCGTGCCCCAGAGCTACACCACTGTGGGGAGACGTCTATATTTCTTGAGCAACATGGCAAAGAATACTTGGAGATTCTACTCCTTGATGAGACCTTCAAGATCATGATTTTATATGATTTCATTCAGAAAGCATCCGAATGCTCTAGGCCATGAATGGGAGCATTGTGGTATATTGGTGACGGCTCCTGGCTCTTATACCGAACGGTTCTAGGTTGGATCCTTGGCCAGTGCTCACATCCTGGACAAGGAATTTTGAACCCATACTTGTCCCTGTCGACTCAGGTGTATCAAAATAATAGGTATCTGTCAATGCTGGGGTAATGGTAATTGCAGGACCCTCAGGAAGAGCAGTATTTATGCTTTTGAGGCTACCCTGGCTAGATTAGACCATATCATTATTATTATTATTATAGTCATTTATCCTATTTTGGGGAAAATAATACCTTTCTCCTAATTTCATTATTGTGGTGAATATGTTCACTGGATGATATCTTTTTTCAACTGCGCTGCTTCCTGTGACGAACTGATTTTAACTGCTTTTGCTTCATTTAATAACAACTATTTTTGCAATAAAATACATTATACCGCAACAATGGGGACACGGATGCAGAACTGGATCTTCGGAGGCACCCGAACTTTCTCTTTTGTCTCAAAACGATGACTTATATTCGAAGTGACATCCAGCGAAGTACTTTCAACTTGCTGCTCTAGTAGTACTTGAACGTAATATCGAATTTCCGAAACTGCAAGTTCAGTGTCGCGGGCCCCGGAGCGGTGATGTATGAAATGTGTATGGCAGCGTGTTTCGGTGTCAACACGGAACCCTGCAGCGCTTTCTTAATTTCTGTACAAGGGGAGTACCTGGTTGTTTTACTGAGGTGGGGGTTGAAGGGGAGGAGTGCATGTCATTCCTAGGTGTAGCGGGATTTTGTCCGCTCAGGAGATTCCCCATACAGAAATTTAGGGTTCGAATCCCTTCCCGGTGCGTATAATATTAATGTAGGTGTCTTTGGCGTCTCAATTTGCTGCCGGAAGGCATAATTAAATGGAGCACGTTTTAGTTTTTATGATCAATATGTATAAAAAGAAAAACAATTTCACAGATTGTATTTTCTTGCAGGAGGGAGGGGGGTAGGTAAATAACAACAATTTGGCATGCAAATATTAACATGTATACCCTTTGTGCAAATGATCTACAAAATCCTGTCTGACCCATCTCCTGCAAGATCTTATCTTTATACTTGTAAAGTTGGAGGTGACAGCAAATCCCAACGGGCTGGTGAAAACTATTTACTATTAAGTTGTATGTTCTTAAATGTGCTATTTTATTCACCCATTCCATTCAACTGTATAACGCCAAATGCTTATTATTGCTATGTCGGCCAAGCCTCTTGAAAACATGTCCTGGCCGTGAATTTTACCAATTTATACGTTTTTTATACGACTTGGAATGGTTATTTTTAATGATTTAGGCTAGTTTATTAAACAAAAATGTAATCCAATATATGTTGTTATTGTGCAGAGAAATTATCTCGAAATATTAACAACTGAATAAGCTGCAATTTCTTTCTTTTCTTTAATTGTAGCAATACATAACTTTGGTATAGGCTGTCGGAAACACATCTGCTCATAACAATTCTACTACCTTTAAAATGTATGTTAAGATCAGACGATGACTGCATTATACAGAAGAAAAAAATTGGGTGCCCCGGAGAACTTGACGATAATGGAAAGTGAGAGAGGGAGGGCAGAGGGTACGGGCAAGCTAATGGCAGCTACTCTGGATCAATTTCAGAGTTATTTTGGTGGTTCTAACCATGGCTTCGGGACAACTGAAGGGTTTAATCGGAGACAGACCTTTACCTGAAACTAGTTCACGTGATCATGCAGCTTTCTAAAGGTGGTGCTGCCAAGTTTTTGTATTCAATTAGAGTTCTCCTATTTTCCGCGACACCTTACCGAATGTGAATATCGAAAGGACAAAAAAAGTAGGTTATGATATAAACAACCCAATATCCAATTTCTTATATTTGGGGTGCATGGGGGCAGGGAAAGTATGAAAATTATCAATCTGGGAGAGTATCATTTGACAAGATATATGATTTAAGGAAAGATATATCTCTGGACCTATACAGCATTTTAGCGTCCTATCCGAGGGACTTCGTGATTGAGGACTAATGCTTCATCATGGTGCTGAGAATAGTAATTGTGAACCTGGGATTTCCCATCTCTCGGCCTACTTCTCTTCCAGCTTATTAGCCCGGATGCGTCTCGAGGGGGAAGGTCGGGTACATTGGCGTGATTTGTGATTCTTTTAATAATCGTCAGTTCCTCCTAAAAGATGAGAACCCAAGTCTTCATTAAGATGTTAATTGTGTTTACAGCGAAAATAACGAAGAAAAAAATATAGATAAAACGGCAACGATGATAATGTGACAGTGGTGATAATATTATGGTGATGAGGGAGAAAGAAAAGAGAGAACGTTGGTGAAGTATGTTGTTTTCTGATCCGAACCCACTGTTCCCTTTTTAAAAGTTCTATAACTTACTAAATATCCTGCAAATATATTTGTCCGATCGCGTTCTGAAGAACATCGCAAAGACACAAATTTCCACGCTCACACCTGAATCTGGAATCTACTACAACAATTTTGGCGCGATCAAACGAGAACAAGTATACCGTAAACAAACCGTAGTAAATTCCTGACGGTCATCAAATGTGACGTATCCTTACAGCTCATGATTTCTCGTAGATTTACACTACTCGGATAGTTCTACTTTGCTTCATAATTTGAGTAATTGCTTGTAGGTAGATACTTCGTTTTTCTTTTATTCCCAATTAGATGAAAAGCATCGGCAACCCCTTAAACGCCAAATTATTACACACAAACACTGATAAAGTCTTTACGTTCATCGAGGTGTATACGTGCGCAGTTTTCGTATACAAATTATTTGTATACATATACCATACTCATTGATTATATATTTTGTTATTCAGAAAGACATGTGCCTGGGAGGGGGGAATTGATTTTTAAAATGATTTGTGATAATGCAATTATTTGTATGCATATACATCTACATACTGATTGATTATATTTTTTGTAAACAGAAAGACATGTGCCTGGGAGGGGGGAATTGATTTGTAAAATGATTTGTGAAAATGCAATTATTTGTATGCATATACATCTACATACTGATTGATTATATTTTTTGTAAACAGAAAGACATTTGCCTGGGAGGGGGGAACTGATTTGTAAAGTGTTGAGAAGGTTAGGATAATTTCTGTATATTTAATAAATAATCTATTAGTAGGCATTCACTATTGATTTTGAAGAATTTCGCTTCTTTTTTTTTTTAACTTAGCAGTCACTCTACTGCTATAATCCATTTAATTCTATGCAGATTGGTCCCTAAGTTCTCAAATCCCAACATTGCCGAAGGCAGTAGTGATTTTAAAATAATTTTAGAGTATATACGAAATAAAACTAGTCTTGTTTAAACAGGTATTATTGGAAGAGACTAACCGGGTGGAGAGAGAGAGAGAGTATAAGAGATATGCAAAAATCAAGAAAAACAGATAAAAAATTGAACGGAATATATTATCATGATAACAACAATATCACCGAAGATGACAGATTAAAATGGAGAATGCAAGAGGATAGAAAGTACCAAGGAGCGGGTCCGCTCGCTATTCATAGAAAACCGCTATTCATTTAACACGCATTCTGAATAGCGGTCCTTATGAATAGTTATGAATAGTTGTCCTTAAGAATGGAGGTCCTGAATAGCAAGGTAATTTGTCTATGGTTTGCTCGCTATTTAGCTATTTAGCTATTTATTCATACAAAACTGCTATTCATTAGTCACGCGTTATGGATAGCGGTCCTTATGAATAAGTGGTCTTTATGCATAGCGGTCCTTATGACTAGCGAGGTTACCCCCAAGGAGTTCTCGTTCTGTGATAACTCCTTGAAAGTACTGCTTCTGTTATTTGCGCGCTACAATGTAATCAAATTTGACTGCACTCGTATTACAACCAATCTGACAGATAGCACTTGTCCTGATTTTCGAGTCAGACGAATTTTCGATGTTCCTCCTTTGATAGTACAGCAGGCAGCACACCATAGACACATTAAAACACACATGGTGCAGATGGACTGGAAATCAATCTGGGACAAGCTAAATGCGAATACAAATTCCAGTTCAACCGTTAACGTCAGTCATTATTTTGTGCAATGCCTTTGTTTGACTTTTGTTGTACTTTAACATGATATCTTTCTGTTTGAACTAATGCATGGCGGTGAAAAAAGTCAAAATTTAAATGGGGAACTTATTTATGACAATAACTTTTATTTTTAACTTGCAAAACTTTATATGTCGTTATGTTTGCGTCTTTATGTTTATTTTAAGTTAAATATCGCAAGCTAAATATTTACCTCATACCTTTTCTTAGGCCTCAGTTGCACAAAGGTCAATTCTTAAAAGGCATTTACATATGTAGTATGTTTAGTTGTATAGATCAGTGTCGTACCTACGGGGAGGCAGGGGCACGTGCACCCCCGGAAGTCGAAAAAGGAGAAGAAAGGGGAAATGAGAAAAAGGAGAGGGTGGGACGTAAACCGGAAGATAGTATTTTATGACCCCTCCCACACCCTCCTTCACTTGACGGCTTTGTTCTCTCGCATTTCATCTACCAAGAAAGACATGTGCCCCCCCCCCCCCAAGACACCAATGACCCCTCAAGGGCTGAATTCACGCTATGCTACTGTCAAACATAATACCTAACCAACAATGGGTCTTGCTTGATGCAATTTTCTCCACCCTACCCCACCATCATGCACAAATAATAACGGGACCAGCTGCACACCCACCCATGCAGCTCACCCATCCAACCAGGGGCAGCCTTGGACTGAAATTTGGTTGGGGTATTTCGATGCGACCGGCCCACTCAACCTATATGATACATATATATAAATTGAAATTCGAATGCGAAGTTTCGTTTCATCTGGCTCCCTGTCTCACTCCATCTGAAAAATCTGTGATAACAAACACAAAACAACAACAACAACATCGGATCAGCCTTAATGTTTGAGAAAATACCCATATCTCCAGTTTAACAGTCCGCCCCTGATTGAGAGTTAACCCCCCCCCCCCCCCCCCCCCCCCCCCCCCCCCCCCCCCCCCCCCCCTCCGCCATATACGTTCCCCTCTTCCACACCATAAAGCAACGACGTGTTGCCAATCATAATACTCGGCGAGACAGCACGGTGTCCTGACGACGATGTAAACACACCGATAGAAACAACAATATTGTCATGATACATCATCCCCTGGTTGATAGGCTACTCATCTTACGTCTCACAGAAAGCCATCCATGCTCAAGTCTGTGGCGTAGATATGGGAGGCACGGGGTCGGGGTCCTGCGCCCCCAACCAAATGGATGAAAAAAAAGAAAGAAAAGAGGAAGTCAAAAATGATGAAAGGGGACTTGAAAAAAAGACGCTATTATGATCGCCCCACACCCTCCCCTAATCAATGGCCTTTTAATTTGCATTTTATTCCAGGGTATCCCCCCCCCCCCCCCCCCATCAACGTCTGGACCCAGGCTACGCCACTGTTTCACAACCATATATAGATCGAAATACTACAGTTTCACCAGATTTCCACCACATGGAACAAAACAAATCAGCAGAAGTAGCAGAAGTAGAAGTAATTGTGGTAGTACTAGTGGTGATTGTCAGTGGCTACTCCCCTGCCCCCCCCCCCACACACACCCCATCGAATGGCAAAAAAGGGGGAGAGGAGAGAGAAAGAGAAAGAGATGGAGAGAAACGTGAAAAAAGAAGATAAAACGACCCCTCCCACGCCATCCCCTCACTCTATATCACTGCCCTCTGACAATTTCATCCACCTAATATTTTCGACACCCCCCCCCCCCCCCATGAACATGATGAATACCAACGTTACATCACTAGCTATAGCAAAGGCATTTTGAATACTTTGAACAGAGGTGTAGAATCAAATTTGCCAATAGCAACATTTTTAATGCAAATATCCGGAGTTGTTTTATAAACTATGTCAATGTGTAGCTGCTTCCCCGCAGAAATGCTATTACTGATATTGACAACACATGGCTTTAACGGCCTTATTTCAGGCAGCAGACAAGTACTGAACACTCCCTTTTAAGCCTGTAAATAAAAAAAAAACATAAAAACATTGACCTCCGTATAAATGAGAAAATGTGCAGTAATTAATCACAGGGTTATACGCGCTATAAATACCCTTGTCATCACGTTTTATCGAGTTCATGTATCTTCTTTCACATCCAGCTTGTGCAGCTTTATAATGCTACGATCAACCGGTGATTACGTGGAGCTCGGCGTGAGCCTAGTTGACTTCATAATCGATTTCCAGTACAGATACTCGACCTCGATTTCGAGTGAACTCTGAAGCCCTAGTCACACCGACGAGACCGATACCATACCCACAATAGACCGAACAAAAAATTACGTTACCCCGAATGGCCATGCTGTAGGTCGGTTTGGATTCGGCTTGGCAATGTGACTGGCCAGGGGTATGAGTGTCTATCTAGCAAGTCATTATGGTAATGAGTATGTTCCCACTGTTGCACTGCATTTTTTGAAGCATTAATGAAAATTACGTGTGTTGCCCAATCCAAGAGAATATATCTCTGCCTACGTGATGTAACGCACTTTTTTAACGAGTGTAACCAGATCGGAGGCGGGGGGGGGGGGGGGGGGAGGGTGCGGTTACAGCTCCAGCCTTGCATTATTTAGTAAATTAATTGTTCGTACATTTGAAAGGTAACCGGTGTGATTGGTGACGTTACAAAATTTGTCTCTGCATGCATGCCCATCTCCATATTTTGTCGGCAGGCCTACATCGAAAACCCCGCCCCTCGCATGGTAAAGCTATTTACATGCATGTAATTATTATTATATTCAAATCATTCAAATCAATAGTAATTGAACGATAAAACTAATTGATTTTACCCCTTATTTTAGCTTGCAGGATTCCGATTTTAAGTTGCTATGAAGAGATGATAGAGATAATGAGAACAGACCCTGTAATGTTCTAATGACTCGGAGAGAGATATTGCTTATACCATGTGGCTTCAACAGTACAGATGATCTCACCCATGACTTAAGATGAGTGTTTGAACTACACTCATGCAAATGATACTAAAATCTGGCAGCATGATGTGATCAACCAAGAAAACATGTATTGAGTCAAATAATTCGTTAATGCTGCATTTCCATTTTGTGTTTTCTACGAGCATTTGCCGAAAAGGGCTTAGAAAACGAAACCCCCGATAATAAAAGGATAGGAATTCCACAATGAACTAATTAATCGATGTTTAATTTGATGGAAAAAAAAATATTTTCCAAGATTTCAAAAATTATTATTGGACAATTCAAAATTGGTGACAGGCTGTCGAATATGTATGTTACCTTTAAAAAAGTAAATCCTAGAAAAGAATGTAAACGAGTAACAAGCGAATGTCTGTAAGAAAAACATTGCTGAAAAGACATTCCTTCGACAAAGGTACATGTCATGTTGCAATCTTCCCATGACGAATGTTAACGGTATGGTTGAAATGATCACATATCATGATGGATAGATCATCTTTCAACCTTCACCTAGAACAGCAAGGGTAATGAAGTGCCCGGTTGGGTGCTGATTCCTTAGAACGTTGTTGTTATTATTGGTGATGTTGATAACAAGAAGGCCTCAAAGATACTAAGCTACACGATGTTGTCTTGCCTTGTATCATAGTCATATTAGTTGCTGTTATGTAGTATAAGTAAAAGTAGATAGTAGTAGAAGTAGTAGAAGTAGAAGTAGAAGCAGAAGTAGAAGTAGTAGAAGTAGGAATAGCAGAAGATGTTGCCTTGTATTATAGTGATTATTAGTTGCTGTTAGTTGATGTTATATAGTATAAGTAAAAGTAGTATATGTAGAAGTAGAAGTAGTATAGAAGTAGAAGTAGATAGTAGTAGAAGTGTAGTAGAAGTAGAAGTAGAAGTAGTAGAAGCACAGTATGTAGCATCAGTGGAAGTGAAGTAAAATTATAAGTATGATGCTAATAGATTTTGTTCACATATTAATTATCTTTCCTTGATGACGTGAAATCCTACAGGATGACCAGCTATATTTTCCGATTTGTTGTTCCACAGTAGTATAATGATAATGATTGCTGTCGTCGCCATAGTAGTAGAAGACATATAAGCAGTAAAAAAAAATGTAGAAGAAGAAATATGTTGGAAGTAGCAGTTGAGCTCTGATTTGACTTCACAATGATGTTCTAATGATATTTCATATATCGATTTTCTATTCCAAATTGAATTAGTTGCAGTCTCAAGACGTTCAGGTAGAAGGAAAAAAAAGAATAGAAGTGGGAGTAGCAGGGGCAGAAGTAGAGGTATATGTAGTAGAAATAAATACGTAGAAGAATTTGAGGGCTGACTAAAATATATTCAAAAATTATTCATATCGAACGAGAAAATACAAGATACTCAGCTTTGCTATATGTTCTGGGGCCCGTTGCATAAAACATGTTTTTAATCGAAACTCCTAAAAATCAAACGCGAGTCCTTTAATGCGCACTTCTGATAGGCAGAAAATGAAGTTGCGTTTCATTTTCCTGTGTTACGTTCAAACGCAAATTTTATGCAACGGGCCGCAGATGTCATAACCATAATAGATAAAGTAAAAGAAGAATGTTTAGAAGTTGAAGCAGTACAGAACATTGGCGTATCCAGCATTGATAAACAGGGGGCGGGGTCTTTCTCAAGCGGGAAGAAGGGTGTAATGCATATGGGCAGCCCAACAATTTTTAGACCCATTGAAAGGTGTAGTAAAGTAGTATCCGCAGAATTAGATATATTAGAAAGTAGTCAACATTTTGTTTATCTCATCCTATTTCCGTTCGTATCGATCATTCTGAGACGCAGCGGAGTTTTTCACACCGACAGGGTCTGAGACATAAGACTAAGAGGGCCAAAGAAGATGAGCCACGTCCATGGCAGGATGACAGTGACCTGATGCATTCCTATCGAGGATACGAGTCAGCCTTCTCCCAGGTCAGGGGGCTTTATAACTGGGGCAAATCCAGAGGAGTGCACAGGGAGGGAGCAACTCCCCCCCCCCCCCTTCCAGTCAAACTAAATCTGCATAACCTGAAATACACATTGATCATCAGAGTAAACTATAATATAATATACGCATGTGCACCCCTTTTTTTTTGGGGGGGGAGGGGGCTGTCAGTATTTTTTAACATATGTGCTCCCCAGCCTCCCCCAAGAATCCTAGATCCACCACTCTATATTACTATCCTTGTTTGTTTATCAGACACGTCTAAGATTATTTTATTGTCGTCACTTTTCGTCGCAATATGTAGCTTCATTCTTATTGATGTCAGAATTTTACTTGGGTGAAATTTATCCAATACTGGGTAAAAAGGACACATGAATGTTTGTTGGGTAAATGTATGATCCCTTTCGAAAATTGTATCCAATTCTTTTTAAAGTGTATCTTTTTGCACATTATTAATTGAAAATTCTTCCTTCCAAATCAGAAATCTATCGATTTGAGAGGGATGATTTCAGAAAAGTATAAGCTAAGTTTTTTTCCCCTTTCCTCACTGTTCAAGGACAAATCTGACAAACAAGTTGAGCAGATAGATATTTAAATTCTTCTTTCACAAATCAATCAAATTTGCGTGTATGACCTCGATGCAATATTGATGTTTTGATCATGCAACATAATACATGAATCCTTGGATTGTGTTGCCGCCAAAGCAGATATCATATTATAATTTCAAGATGTGGATCAAATCCTCATTGTCGAAACCATTTTTTCAGCTATCTTTCTAAAAAAAAAGTAAAATCTATAGGAGGAAGACTTCTTCTTCTTCTTACCGAGACTGGTGTGAGTCACAGATTCACAACTTGCAGTAAATCCGTCACGTTTCTTCAAGGTTTCACACTTTCATTGATATCACACCAGTCACAGCAGGACAAAGGACCCCGGATGCTCATCAAATGTGTTCCCAAATGTCACCTTTCGAACAATTGAGCGATTCAAATCTTTATTCGTTTAAACGTATTATTAATGGGAGGATATTGGCCAAATATGGCAATGGTTATATGGGGTAGACAAAACCTACATTAATTACGTTGTTCCGACTGGGTGAAAATCAAGTTGCGTTTATTTATCTATTATTATTATTTAAATGCAGATCTTCTTGTCAATATCTATCCCTTGATAACAACATACCCTATGACAATTATCTCCAAAGGACAACTACACTTATGAAATTTAAAAAAAAATTGCAACACTATCAGGACTCCTACCCTTTCAATTGTCCGGGGTTGTCCTAGGTGGTAATTTGCCCAGTTCGGTACTTGTCCAGGCGAATAGGTGTGGTCTAGAATTAATGTCACTGAGTAGTCCGTTTTGAGGTCGCAGCAAACGCGCGATTCTGCCTTTGATATCAAGTTCACAACTTCACACTCTCTTTATGATATCAGGCATACTGTGTAAGAAAGCGGGGCATGAGATTGGCAGAATAAATTGAGGTAATTTACAGCTACACCTCACAGCGTGAGGTTCCAATACAGAGCTACGAAGAGAAGGACAGTACGGGACAGAATTTGCCAATCATCATTGATGTGTACTGATGTAGCGATGACTCCTAAAGCATTTATACGAGTTTTTAGGTCGGATGTCCTATAAAAGAAGGGGAAAAGGAAGGGGAAGATAGATTACACAATGTCTATCTATATGCCTATATAACACATGGGCAGAGATATGAGAGGGTTCTTTTTTTTGGGGGGGGGGGGTTGTCAAACGAGTGATAAATATGTTACATTTTTTGCAAGATTTTACCTGGTTAGACGTTACAATCCGTAATAGGCGGAACTTGAAATTGTATCCAAGCTTTTGGAGAAATAAATGAATAATTAACTGAATGAATAATAATAAAATAAATAAATAAATGGATAAATGAATGAGTAAATAAATTTTACAAAATGAACAAATAGATATTAGTAAATTAATAGATATATTAATCAATCAATCAATCAATAAGAAATAAGAAATAAAAAATATATAAATCATAACTGGTTGGCGTCGATAAAGCATCGCTGCTGTCTAGGCATACATGCCCAAATGATTTGTTAATGCTACAGTCACACGGCCATGTTACGGACCTGCGGATGCCTGCGTATATTTGGATAATGAAAATGCGTAATTTTTACCCCAAATAACGCAAATTTGAGCAAAAGTTACCTATATTCTGCGGACGATACGGATTAGTTACGGATGTTACGTATGAATTACGGATGTTACGGTAAAACCTGTTGATGAGCCCATCCGCTGCCAACCCGCTGACACATGTCACGGACGACTTACGGATGACTTACGGACGATACGTATGAGTTACGTAGTTTATGTATGGATAACGTATATTTTGCGGATGCTTACGTATATTTCATCCGCAGCAGAATTTTGAGATTTTCAAAATTCACGCTGCGGATCTGCGTATGTCTGCGGATCCTGCGGATTAGGTTACGGATGGATACGGACGTTTTACGCAAAAATACGCAAAGATACGGATCAATACGCATGATACGGAACAATACGCAAATTCTACCTAAATTCTGCGCAAAAGACCTTGCGCGGGAAATTTAAAATAATTTTGAGATTTTCAAAACTTTTTCGCGGAAGACCTCGATTCCTGCGCACTCCCACGGATTTTTACGGATGCACTTACGGATGATACGCATGATACGGATTGCTGCGGATTTCTACGGATTTTTACGGATGCACATCCGCAGACATGCGTATCGCGCGTATCTGTCCGTCTGACCATAGCATAACTAAACTAAAATGGAAACTGCATCTGAAAGCTGATCACCTCACTAGGTCCTTCTCAGAAACCCCGGATAAATTATACATGGATGCAGCATGCGGCGGTTCTTGAACCTGAATAGGTTAAACCACTGCACTGAGGTATATCATGAAACAGTGAGGGTATACTACAGAAAGATTCAGTGTGCTGAGGGGACGCCCCCCCCCCCATCCATCCCAGTGAGTATACTCTAGAGGAAGGTGAAGTGTGCTAAAGGGGCCAACCTCCCCGCCCTTGATGAAAAAATTAAGAAGAAAGAAAATCCGGGAAAAGGGGGGCGGACGGGGCTTTTAAATAATTGTCTTCTACAAGAAAAGGGAGGAATCTTATCGATAACAGAATCAATTCTCAAACATCTCCCCCCTCTTCTGATAATCCTTGGTCCGCCCCTGGTGTATACATGGGTAAGAAAGAAAAGACGGACCATAAAAGACAATCAACATGGTCAAAGACAGACAAAAAAGGGGGAAGTATATAAGAGAAGGGCTTCGGAAGAACATTTTCAATTGGGGAGAGAGATGTTGGACATATTTGCCGACAAGGGTAAAAAATATATATTTATTTGCCGACAGCGCTTTAAAAAATTCTTGAATCTTTCCACCAGGCTCTCTATTACCATTATTCCATTTTCTAGGCTATATCACTTCCTCGAAAACTATATTTCCAGTTTATATTCATGTAACTATTGATGTTATTATTAGTGTAAACAAGGAGTAATCACAGAACTCCTTGGTTTAACTGGAGCAAAATAAAAATGCCTTTTTACTCTCGACCTATCAAATAGGGACAAACGACTATGTCAGGGGTGAAAAAACACTCTCCATTTCTTCCTCCATCTCATTTCGAATGTCTACGACTCTCTCCTATTCATCAATCAATTTATTTTTAGATACAATGCTAGCAGCCACCTTTAACTTGATAATGAGTCCATAAACGTCTGGAAAAAGCTCAGGGCTGGTTCCTAGGGGGCCGTATATAATCATGAGTCATGGTAGCTCGAGTTACGAGGTTTTTCATAAAGCTTAGACATTGAATGGTAAAAAACTGTATACAATACTTCTGCAGGAATCAGGAATTTATGAGGGTTCAGTTTATCGAATTTGAATGTTAAATAATATTTATAAAAACTGCACAAAAAGATATGAATATTAACGACAGTAATCATTAACGATGGCGTAGGGACGGTAGGGTGTATCCAGATGCTGGGAGGGGGTGCACTGGTCTTACGTCTGAGGAGGAGGGCCTGGGGTTGTGTCGTGTTCTTCTTTCATTCTTTGTTTTCTCTTCATCTGTCGGATTCTCTCTTTCTTTTTCAATCTCTCTCTCTCTCTCTCTCTCTCTCCCACTCTCCTCCCTTTTTAGATTAGTTTATGCCATTGTATTGGAGAGGAGGGCAAGTGCCCCGTGCCCTTTATGGCTACGCCACTGCGCCTTAAACAAAATAGAAGAGGTACATGTTACTCTCACCTGTCTCAGATCCTAAGTCATAATTTCGCTATTATTCTCTTCACATTCCAGAACAAAATGTTAACAATAACCTCGATTTTGCGAGGCGCATATGTTATCCAAGACTGTTGTTATTCAGAGTTCCAGTAAAAGTGTGTCCGGAGGGGCAAAATGTGATATTCCCAACTTGGCAATCAAACGGGTCAACTTCCCGTCAAATGGCAGCTTGATCAAGAGTGTGTTATGGGCAGTGGGTTCATTTCTGTTTTAGTAGAGCAAAAAACTCATATTGGATCGAGGAATCAATAGCTATCTAGCCTTCCATTTCAACTGCTCATAATTATTTTCAGTGTGTTTCCTGTACCTTTGTCCTCTCCCCCTCTCCCCCTCCCCCTCTCTCTCTCTCTCCCCCTCTCTCTCTCTCTCTCTCTCCCTCTGTCTCCCTCTTTCTTCTATGCCATTCCCTTTTGTTCTTTATTTATTTCACTCTCTATTCCCCTTGTTTCCTGCTTTTGCATTGATCAACCTTTCTTTTTCTTCTTTCTTTCTCCTCTTGATATTATTTGATATATTATCATTCAGGTAAAATAGATCGCAATAAAGATTTGCGTAGAGAATATTATTTCCCTAATGATATTATACAATTAATTTTAAAACGTGAATGTTTATATCCAATTTTATTAAAAGATACATGTACATTTTTGGGGTCATTCTAAATATGATTATACAATGTTAACATTAATTAAAATTATAATAGCAGTTCTAATGATAACAGGGTTCTAATGATTATGGTGTAAACTGGAAAACACGGATGTTTATCCACCATTTGGGAAACAATAGATTGTAATGACGATTGTGAAATAAAGATGATTATTATTATTATAATGATAATGACCATGCTAATGATAAATATTATTAATCGAAAAGCATGAATGCCTGGAATAGAGTGACAAAAGCTATGATTCATAACACAGTCATAGACTATATTCATCAGATGAATAAAATAGCAGGCCTATGTTGTTGTGCAGATCACTAAGCTCTTCTGCTGCCATTGTATTTCTGTAGCCAGAACCCAAATTCACCTTTTGCCATCCCCATTTCTCCTTGCAGTTGTCCCCACCTGTTGCAACCAACTTCGTTGTCCAAGGGGAGAGGGGGTGGTTGTTGTGATCGTTCGGGGTAGTCGCATTGGTTACAAGTCATGATTATCATCAATTCTTTAAGAGGAATTGAGAAAGAAAATTAGTAGAATGGTTGAAATTTATTCTAAAATCTTCCATCGATTTATCATCACAGTATTTATAAACGAACTTGATGCGAATGATCATGCTGCTTTAAATGATTCATGTTTATCATGACACGTTTGGAACGAGGTCAGTGCACATTAATTTTCCATGAACTTAAAGCTTGTGCTCGCCTGGGGACGAAAGGAAAGTTGGCTCCGTGTACGCTCACCACAATACCCAGGGCGTCCCTGGGATATTTCTTTACAAGGGGAGGGGAGGGTGTAGGACCAACTTGGGAGACAAGTTTGCCAACGTTTTCCAACAAGGAAACAAACGATGTTTCCAGATTGTAACTGAATCTGCCGACAAGGGTACACAAATTATAAATCTTCAAACAACAATCACGGGGAAAGGGGAAGAAAAAAATAGGGGGTGGGGTACCCTCCCCCTCTAGGGACGCACCTGCGCAAGATTGCGTGTCCATGGAACGGCTCCCTCTCGGCGTGTTCTCTCGGGTTACGTGGGGGCCTCCGGAAAGATACCACGAATGTTAGACTGTGACCTGTTGAGTCAGGTATCAAGAGATGAGTAAGGAATCGTCATATTTATGTGCTTGGGTGATATCTGGAACAGTGCCACTTGTGTTTCATAGCGATTGTCTAGACTGAAAACAAAACTGAAGCCATAAAAGTTAGATATAAAGATTACAGATTTCTTTCTCACCTGCCTTCGTTTCTATGCCTCTTAGTGGGGTATCCAGAATGGAATTGAGCTGGCGTAGCCCCTCTCCCCTTTAAATGCCCAGGAAGAAAGATAAAACTATAAAAACTTGCAGTAAGTCTACAGCGAGTGCTTCTCCTTTTCAGAGGGGATTCCTCCCCTCCCTTCATATTCTGGATATCATAATAGCTCTCGTTTTTTTTGTCAGATCTACTTAAAATGTCATGTGCAATGCAGAGAGATTTATTAAGACACGTTACATCACTGCTTAGCAATGACGAGGCCTATTTTATTGTCCTGGCATAGTTCTCTGAGGGTAGTAAGTATAGTCCGAGTATGGTACTACCAGAAATATAAATGTAACACGATTGTGATGCTGTTCATAATCATCTCTTCAGTCCTGATCTTCTTCATAAATGCAAGGAGTTGTCTTTCCTCCTTTTCTTGAATTACCCGACAGAAGAAGCAATTGTGTATTCATAATTCCCCCTTGGTAAAGCGACATGACGACATGATGTATCACAAGCAAAAAACATGACACTAGCTTATCCTCACGTCTAGTCAATTAAGAATGGACGCTACAGATCGGCCTAGAATTTGCCAAGAACTGTTTCAGTGTTACCCCCTTTTTTATTGAGACACCCTACGGGGGCAAAATAATGCTTATACATGCTGTCTTCATATGTGCTTCAGTGTGTTGAGCGATGAAGCAAGTACAGCAGAGTCAACCACGTTACATGGATAAGCAACGCTCAGAGTGCTGTCTCCAAAATATATCAAATTGCAACCTAATGGTCTGTTATGGGGGCATCGTCTTGGAACAGAATACCAAACTATCATGCACGGGACTGAGTAGGGCACGAGATATGATGAAATAGGATCAAGAAATATAGTAAGTAACTTCAAACTTTCGTTATTCAACGGGATTGGAAATGTTAAGCGCACGAGTTATTAATATCAAGCAAGAATAGCGATGCGGCAAAGACCTAAAAGGAACAGATTTCATTTCGGTAATGTTATGTCTTAGTTTAGAAATTAAAAACCGAAGTTTACTATGTATATGCGATCTACGAACGATAGAGCGTTAATATTGTCAGATGAATTGTGTTTTTATTTGTTTTAGCGGGTAGAAATTTAGTAGGCTATCAACTGCGTTTATCTTAGTGAAGTTGAAGTGTAAACAAAATGAAATGCGAGTTATAATCACTTATTTTTTTTCATTTATTTTCTAATTTTTTTTTGGTTTTTTTTTTTAGTAAGATTCATTATTTGATAGGCATTATGTAAGGTCTCAAAGAAGAACAATTACTTTATCTTAGAATCTGGTGAGTAATCAGAAAATGAATGGTTTGTTTTTTCATTATTGTTAACATGATTTACCGTTACTCATTATTATCTGAAATAAGTGGTTTTAAAATGTAATTCAAAGTCATCAAAGATAACAAAGATAAAAAAGATTAAATTCACTAGATTCATTAGAATTCAGTAATCATTAAGAAAATACATGGTTGAAATTAAATCAAGTGATATGCTGAAGCTGATAGCAATAATTATTTTTTTATTGAAAAAGAGCAATGTAATAGATGTTAAATTGTCAGCGGGTGGCATATTTCATTTGCATTTACATTGATACAATTGTTGTTCCGTGGCATTCTTGGATCACATGCCTTTGAATAGCCATAAAACATTAATTAAATAATAAACGTTAAAGTTCTTTGTTCCAATAATTGTGTGGCATTACGTTTATAACTAAAATGAAATCATCAGCATAAGTATATATAGCACAGGTCTTATGACTCTTGCATGTAATCGACCTAGAAGAGTCTTGGAGAACTCTGTTTGAAGGTCATCATTATGTCGGTAAATCCAAGATGCGGTCAGATGCTGACAGTCCTTGTTAGGCGCCATCTTGATCTTCTTGCTTCAGTCTTACTTAAGATGCGTCGCCATTTTAATACAGTTTGACAGACCTCGTTGTACCGCAATCAGATTAAAGTTATTGTAGGAACATCCAAGTACCGTTCAAGGGTAAGCGTCTTGCAAGGTTTAGTCTCGAGTTAGGGATGAAATTGAATTGATACTTATGTTTCGTTTTGCAACCACTTTGGGGGGAGGTAGAAATCACGTGGATGATTTTTTTTCTTCTTCACTCCCCTACTACCCCCTGCGTGAGTCTGGGAGGGCCGGTGGGACTCCCGAAATCATATTCCCGGGGAAATTATCCCCCCCCCCTCCCCCGAATACTGACAATACTGAATCCCCTACTTTTGGTGAGTACATGGATCGTTCAAGCGATGGAATATAATTTTATCTATTTAGCAAACTTCTCTTTTCCAAGGGCGACTACTTCTTGAATCTGTATAAATGAATTGATGATAGTAGGTCAGGGATAAAAGGGAAATGAAGGGAACAACTACAACCGTAACAAAAACAAAAATCAATTGATCCATTGATTGACTTCTATATTTCAATTCCAGTATTTGTTAACATTGATTTTATGCGATTTGACAATGATTTCAAGATGAACGTTTGGTAATCAGAAAAATCAAAGTCAATTTTGAAAACGAGATGAAATATGAGAATTCTATTCGTACCGCTCTACAACCACTACAAAATAATGACAACAAAGTCATGAATATCATTACTAACTAAAGATGAAATTTGAATAGAACTCTTATACCATTGTCATCATCTATATGGTATTGAGTTCCATAACTTTCGGACCTTTTGATTGATTTTGTAACATGTATTTCAAAAGTCAAGTAGTACTTCTACCTTCTAATTTTGAGTTCACGACTCAAAAATTACACTAATTGAAGGATGGAGATAAAATATATGATGTACTATTTTCGCTCGTCAACTTATTCTTCAAAATACTATAGTAACCATTGGGAAAATATCCAGATTAATGTTAGCATTATCATAAATTTTATCATGATGACAATGTGTGAGAGGGTGATGGATATAGATGGATAATTGATTTCGTACAGCAAAATAAGAAAGTTCTCATTTTTAGTGTTCCCAACACAAGCTTTTATGTGGGGGTTTTAGATATCTTTTATGTTGCAATGTGTTCTGTAATTACTAATATGTTAAACAATATGTATCCAGTTTTAAGAAGGAAGTAAATGTTAATTGATCTAGTATAGCAAAATCAGAAAATCCTCGTTCTTAGTGTTCCCAATACAAGCTTTTCAGCCTTCTTCTGTGTTGAAATATGTACTGTAATCATTAATATCTTAAACAAACTGTTTCCGCTCTTTAGAATTAAGTAATTGTGAATATTTTTTTGAAAGGTTTTGTTTTCTTAGCATGTACGTTTTAAATTTGAATTCCGCAACATCACAGCAAGGGCCAAGGGACGTAGAGTGAAGAATACGTTTTATTCTATTTTTTTCTGCAGGTATTGACGTTTTACTAATATTCAAATAGTAAAAGCAAAACTTCTAGAATAAGCCATTCCAATGCACTTGAAGTAGGACGGTAGGCACCAGAACATTATTCAGACAAAAGAACAACTCATTAATAATCACTAGATTGAGGGGAAGATTCAGTAATCAAATACGGGACAACCATATGCCATCTGCTCAATATGTACATATAACTTTCTACAAATTGAATGCACTGATTGACAGTTCTAGAAACGCGTGCAAGTGGAAGTTTGAGGATGAACTAAGTAGCTCCGCAACCATGTTTCTAAGCCATTTAGCGCTGTGTGTAAGCAAAGATAACTCCTTGGTGTAAGTAATACTGGAAATTATGATACCACGAAACTGAGATAAAAGAAAAACACGAGACTCACTGCTGGGCAAGTCGTGATCAAAGTCACGTATTCTAACCACAAAACTGGTGTTAACGGTTTGCTTTAGTTTCAGCAGAAGTATAACTGACGCTGCCTGGTTGACGCTAATTGCCAAATCAACCCGTGATTCATGATGGTGGGGTAAAAAAAGAGGGGGCTAGGGGCGCTTACAAGCACCCCCGCTAGGATTCATAACACGGACTCTATGTCCAATAGCTTGATTTTACACCCCAACCCTCCATCTCCCCCTCTCCCTCTCTAAATATTCTTTTCATTTTTTTTTCATCATTGATCTATCGTGATCCGTATGTTACATTACGTGCATTTTCGGCTAAATATGTTGCTGATTTTTTTCGCGGTTCGATAAATTCGCCTCTATCTCATATTGTCTGTTACACAGCTGACGGAATGAGCCAGCAAACGTGGAAAGGCTTTCAGGGTTACCGTATTCACAATATTCAGGAAATAGTAATAATCTACTATAACATATTCGACAATAGTTTTTGCTAGCTCAAGGGCACAACAGGCATGATGGATCGTCGCAATTGTTTAATACACAGGCGTTCATTTGTGATCTTGTTCCTCATTAAATGATTTGCCAACAAGGTGTTACAAAATGTCTATATCCCTTCATACGCCAGGATATAATGTATGAAACAGTTGGGGAAATCAAGGCCTTACGTTTTATTTCAAATTTATTAATTTTCTACTTGATTGCACATAACATTTAAAAAATTAACATGAGATATAATTTGGGTGATTTCTTTTCACAATGCAAACACATGTGTGATTAATATAATCGTAATGATAAATGGTAAGAAAAGTATGTAATGTGGGTTCCCTTATACGATACAATATTCATGTATGCTTTAAGTATGTTAAGCAGTTACTGAAATCAAGACCTTGTATTCGCATGCATTTAAAGATTGTCTGGAATATCTTATAACTTCATATAGCTTTCCCAGAATGAAAATATCATTTCGGGAGTCTTATTTACTCAGTGGTGGATCGAGGGGAGGGGACACGGTGCATGTGACCCCTGGCCAAACCCAATATGGCAAATCGAGTAGAGAAATAAAATGTGCACCCCCACATTTGTGCCCCCGTCAGCTAATTTAGACCCAAAATGTGAAATCCTGGGTCATGCAATTGACCATTAATTTTTTTGTTTTTAAAGATTTTTTTTAAATTTTCCATTCAATGAACAAACAAACAAAATAACATAACATAACATATATAATATGCATCCTTAATTAACATACTTATTTACATGTAAATAATATGCATATCACAATTATGAACATTGGCAATATAAACATATAAATTATATTACATCACATAATACAAATTGTAAAGTACCTACAAATTCAATAACGTATATACACAACCGAAAAAATATAATAACCCTGATTCAGTTAATGGAAAAAGAGAAGAAAAAACAAAACAAAAACCCTATAACTTAAGGATAATCCCTGTACCTCCATACCTAAACTGCCATGCCCCCACCTCCCTCTCCCTCTCTCCCTTTCTCCCTTTCCCGAACGACATCTCGTCCCTCAGCGTTCAACCTCCCCTCCCTCCCCCCACCTTCCTCCGCCTTCCTATGCCCGATTGAGCTTTGATCCATACTCAGAAATTAACCCTATAAAGATAATTTCAACAATAAACCAGGCTTACTCTATTCATTGAAATTGCGTCTGCCTCAGCATCCCTAGTAAATAAACTTATCCCATTTTCTGAAATGACTTGGTAATAATCCTCTCTGTTCCGCTAATTTTCTTTCTTCTTTTTTGTCCTCTTGAATTTTTGTCTTTATCTCATTAGAAGTAGGGGGTTTTCTTTTAACTCTACTATTGATAAATATCATGTACTTTATCTTAATTATTATATGATTCAATAATGATAACGAATTAACGATAACGAGATTTTCATTTCAAGGTATACCCTAGAGCTTCCCTCCTATGATACTCACACGTACACACCCTAATATTAGGGTGTACCTTTAAATGAAACATCTCGTTATCGTAAGTGTTATTGGTCAAATGTGACCCAAGCTTAATTTTCATGATCGTTCTGCACCAATTTATTGGACCCATTACTTTTCCTACAGAGAAAAGGATTGTATCGTTATCGTTGATGCCGAGGTGTGACCGGTCCTTTAAGCTGGTAGACAGTTTTGTGAACCTCTTTTATCGATTGGTTGGATTTCTTTGATTTACGTTTATAAATACCAAGACACTCATTATTGAAAACGGGTGTAATACTATTCTCATTGTAAAGGAAAGCAAGCACGATCGATAACAGATCAAGAAATCTCATTCATATCACATGGCTGCGTTGTGAATACTAGTAATGCCATTTGCCAGGTTTGCCAAATTTCGCGATGTTGCAAGATCTGGGCCCTGTTTCATAAAACTTCTTATCAGTAACGACTGGCCCATTTCTATGACAAATTTGCTCTCAGGCAATCAGATTAGGATTTCAGTAGCTTATAACAGTTCTTGGAACTTATTATTGATAACAAGTTTTATGAATCAGTCCCCTGGAGTATGGCAGTCGCTCTAGAGCTCTAGTCTGTTTGAAGGCGTCCAGGGTTCTTCTTCTTCGTTTTCTTGTAAGGGGTAATCTAATTTCTTCATACTTGAAGACTCTTGCAGAACTTGATGAGAGAGTGTGTGTCTTAAAGGCATTCGGTAACTTTGTGGAGGCTTGATTTAATAAATTGTTGAATTTTGGTATCTGTCTAGTATAATAATGTTCAGAAGGATAAATAAATAGCCAGGCATATAAAGGTTTTCAAATATATAATGCTATTTTAAAGATATCTATGACTGAATACTCCCATTTAAACACTGAGTCTATGGGGGAAATGAGTCTGGCATTTCCGGTCACTTGCATATGTATACTTTTTTCAAGCACATGATGATTTTGAAGTGCTTTTCCTGGGCTTCATTATTACACCATATTACATACACTGATAGCATGTAAGGCCAGGCAACTCAGATTTTATCAAGCCTCTACAAAGTTACCAAATCACTTTAAAGCCCACCGCACACTTTGTAATAGCATCAGATATAAACAGGTTAACACATCAAACATTATGTTTGATTGTGGTTCTAAATAGTCCTATAGATAGCAAAATCAAAATTACGGCCGATTACGAGCCTTCTATAGTTCGAATCGCAGTGACGTCAGAGCAGTCCTGCGATTGTCTACGATTTGAAACTGATTTGGCCCTTATTCCGGATATAAGGCTGACATCGCATCAAATTCATATGTTGAGTATTCATATTACTGTTACCTGGACGAGGTAGATTTTATTTGTTAAAATGCCTACATTTAATGCTATTGTGATTTATTTCCAAAATCGGATCGGAATCGGATCGGAGTCGATCGTATAGTGTGCGGTGGGCTTTAAGGGTAGGGTGCTAATACAAACCGTTAGCTGCTGCTGGCTTTCATCAGTCAAAGCAAGGAGTCCTCGGTCAAGGACCAAAGGCATTGACTGAAGGGGCTGTCGCAACATTGACTGGGAGGGTATTCCATGTCTTCACAGTTCTAAAAGTTAGACTGTCTGTAATATATAGAATAATAACCCGCTCTTCTTTGTCTTTCCATGATGTAGTTTATCAACTCCAGACTGAGTCAGCTTATTTTATTCGATAGGGAAAAAAAATCACAGCTCGTAATACATCGTACATGTATTTAGATTTTCAGATTTCAAACACATTTATTTCCTTCTCATAATCAAATGAGTACAAATGAAATTTACATTGACTGAAACATGTCATATTGTAACGAGTAAGTGTACAAGTGGCATTTAGCGTGTTAATTCGTCATCTTCCCTTTATGATAATTATTTTTGGTTATTCAAGACCGCGCGGGTGTTTCAGAGTTCTTGTTGTTCCGTACTTCCTTTTTAGGGGATGGGGGTCGAGGGAATCGCGAAGTACGAGACTTTCACTGTTTGCTCGGGGACCTTGTACATATTAGTAAGTTAGGCACGCTCTTGTTGTCATTTCGCTCCCCCTATTCTAATATTATATATTTTTTAGAAATCTCTTAGAGTTGTATCCCAGCTTCGTTTGTGGACACGATTTTTTTTTCATTCTCAATTTGTTTCATCATGATGCTTTTATTCATTTCAACGTGGTTCAGCTGAATTCATATACTGCATTCGTGAAAAAACAATATCTGAAAATAGCCTCAGGAGGTTTGTGATAAATACAAGAATTTCGGGTGGGTCTCAACCTAAATGTCATCGCCAAAGTACATATTCCTAACAAAAAGGGAACATGTTCTAAACGATCTGCCTGATGTGGGCGATAAGTCAATAAACGAATATGAGTGGGTGATATTTACAGTTTTGAAAAATGAAACTGAAGTCGGGGGTCAGGGGTCAATGTCATTGTTGTTTTGAACAGAGCGTTTCTTTCGAACATGAAAGGAACAACTGACATTAGATTTCGAAAGTTATATCCAATCCCATGTTCAATAGACTGCTAGTGTGTTTGTGAAAGAGATATGTAAAGAGAGAGAGAGAGAGATAGAGAAAGAAAGAAAGAGAAAGAGAGAGATAGATGGGGAGAAGGGAGAGGAGAGGCTCTGAGTAGATGAAAATAGATAAATCCCTTGGATATGACGTGAAACCGAAGGTCACATTGAGCTTACCACTGCGCAAACATTTTGTTTCCTTATCACTTACTTGAAATCTAAATTAAAACCTCGAAGCCCCGCATCCATGATGACTTTGTGATTGTTTATCTCATTTAGGATCTATTATTTCCAACTGATCCTGTGCTATTTGGCTCTTACATTCAGGTTTTAGGTAGTTATTCATGTTGAGAATTTGGTATGTCAGTAGCATGCAATGTTAAAACATTAATTTCATTAGATTTTTGGAAAGAAAGTCATCCAGTGCACTAATATAATCACACCTTCCCTTTTTGCCAAAAATGATAACCGACTTTTGAATTTCAAACAGGGCTGTATGTTTTGATGGAGTTAACAAAATATAATTATTAGATTGCAAAAGTGGTTAGCTATATGCAAGAGAGAGAGAGAGAGAGAGAGAGAGAGAGACTTTGGTATCGACATACGTTCACATGCATGCCAACTTCCTAATTAAAACAACTGGAATCCAACATCTATTAGCGTTTCCTACCCCTCTCCCCTGCTAAACAAATATATTCAACGACTTTCTGTTTCGCAACTCTCAAAAATTATGTCAGGTAAAGTGTTTGAATCAAAATGAATTACATTCCATTTGCCAGAATCTTATGTCGGGTTCTTGATTATTCTCACTTTCTCGTTTCCCGTAACCGAAGTGCAGCATTGATATTTGTTTTTACCAGATTCCAGAAGTTTGAGTTAGCTTGAGGACATTTTGCACCCTACACACACTTTTAAAAAGAGGCAACTAAAGACTAAACAAACAAAATATAACGCAAGGTGATTTGAAAACTGGTGTTTTTTTTACATATTCTTTTAATTCTGTTTTTTTTCAGGGGGGGGGGGAGATTTTTTTGGCGAATATTTCAACATTTCAATCCCAAAGACCGTACCAGACTTTGAACTAACTCTGATACGAGGACTTACGGTTATATATCCATGGCATTCTGATTCCATCGGAATCCCATCCTTTTCTTCACCCCACTACTCTCCATCTCACCGCCATCGGAGAATAGTGAGTCTACCTCGTTAGTGTATCATCTCGAGCTCGAGCTAATTTCAATCGTCACCTTTCCAGATATCCGATATATCACCAGCCGGCTCTGGACGTCCGAAAATACCAGGCTGGGCAAGCGGCTGTCCAATGCACATCAAAATCAATATAAATAAACGCGGGATTTATAGAGACATCGCCGTACGTCAAACACCAGGGATCTTAAAGGCCATCACTGATGGATTTAAGGGAGGGGGGCACAACCGGCCCGCAGTTCCTCCCTTTAAAACCCAATCGTGTACAAGTACACAAGGAAAACAATATTCCCATCATAATTGTGTCACTGTGCTCCTTTCAAATTTTAGACCCCAAAAGGCACCTTAAAATTGTGAAAAATTGTGAAAAATTGTGATAACGATAATTTTGATTGTTTGGTTTATTTCGTTTTGAGTTACTAGTTTTGCTTGCCATAGATTTCTAAAAAAAAGTCAATGAGCATCTTAAAAATATGATTGAATTTTGCTTCCTTGTCATAGATTTATCAGAATATGAATAAGCGAAAGGTGAAATGATCGCTACGATACAATTCGAATAAAAAAATTAAAAATGACGATTTGTGGAAGATGAAGAAGAGGAAAATAATAATAAAAATTATATGATTGTCCTTTAAAGATGGTTTGCAGAAGAAGAATCTGTGACGTCACAGTTTCGATGAACGTTGACTTTCGGAGGTCATCTGGTGGACATTTACTCTTTCTCTGTCATTATTTCCCCCACTCTCTCCTTGTACGTGTGCGTCTCTCTCTCCCTCTGTCGCTAGCTCTCTTTCTTTCTCTCTTTCTTTCTTACTCACTCACTCACACTGTCTCCCTCTCTGTGTTTCACTCCCTCTCTTTCTCCCTCCCCCCCCCCCCCCTCTCTCTCTCTGTAACTCCTTCATCCGTCATCTTTTATGTACCTCTCGAAAATCCTTTTCTTTCTTCTTTAATTCTTTGGGTGTGTCTCGCTCGTATCATATTTATCTCGCTCCCAAAAAAGCGTCGACTGCCTGGTATGTAATATGACTTGATGAAAGATGACGCACAATGTATTACTTGTAAATCTTTGTTTTACTCACAATCTCCAACGGTAGTCAAAATAGATCAAATGTCTTTACTATTCCTATTCCGTTTCCATGCGTGTTTTGTTTCAGAGACCTAAATCATTTCCCCCCTCAAAATCGTTTTCTGTTCTTAAAAGTTTGTGCTTAAAATTGATTTTTTCTTGAGCACAAGATAAAGTAATTTGTGAAGATATTTTGCGCATGAAAATTGGTAGGTCTACATACGTATGATATCACAAATATAAAAGTGATAGGGCTTGGACTACTACTGTAGGGTCAAAGGTCACTCAATTGTTATCAGTGTGAGATGTGAACGTGTTTTATCTTAACTTTGTTTCGGGATTTGTTGCTATGGAATCTGTTGCAACTCTACTAACAGTGGCAAATGTTAGACCTTTAATTTTGGTATTCGATGTAGATAAGTTGAACATAATGTAAATCGCAAATTTTTACTAAGAATCATTCGTCTTCCTTGGTAGAAACATTCACCACTCTTGATAAGCTCCCGCACAAGTACATGAGGAATTTTCTGCTCAGACTGTGAAACTTGCATGATGGAGGTCTACGTCATGGAGGCTGTGACAATGATTTTAAAACATCACAGGCGTGGCGAATGTAACAAACTAAGAGTAAAAGCAAATAACAATGAGTTTCTTAAGAAAATTCTATTTAGTGCAGCTTCAGGGTAATTGAAGGTACTTATAGGCACAAGGTTCGAGAAAATAAATTGGACAAGATTTTTAGCAGATGTTGGGAGAGCATTTATTCGGCAGTACTGGCTGCCAGGTTGGATTATCGCCTTCTTAACCTATACAAACCTTCTGCGTATTAATTTTCAGTGGTTGACATAGCTGGGCTATTATCGACTCTCTTCCACATGAATGTATAGCGTGGTAAGTGATCTTGATAGGGTTGTAATTCAATCTTCGGAAACATTAAGGGATTTAAGTCGGATTTGAGAGAGAGAAGTTTATATTTTATGAGTGAGTGAGTGAAAGGAGACGCGTTCGAGAGAGAGAGAGACGTGAGTACATGCGAGCTGAGTTTGCGTGAAAGTATGGAGAGTTATTTTGGCTTCTTTCATTGAGGAGCGCACGCTGCCACAAGCAATGGCATCGCGTAAACCGAGGCATGATCGTCCGAGCTGGGACGCTGGGATGCCGAATACCTGAAGGGCGGTAAAGAGATAGCAAGTATTAGAGATCATCCACTCGGCCCTCATCAGAAAGAGTTAGACCGTCATCGGGCGAGTACCGTGATCATCACGCTCTCCGTTCCCTTCTAGTTTGAAGACGTGTTGAGTTACCCCATCCTTGATTACCGTTGCCTGGTTTATTTTTAGTCCGCTTCGGCCTGCCTCCGCCTTTCTCGGCGACCCCGCCGTGCACAATCACACTATCTCTCGGTGCCCTTTTCAGAGATACTTGGATGACATAAGGAAAGATAAAGCAAGAGAGACACCGCGAGGGAGAGAGGGAGAGAGAAACTCCATCCTTGGAACTCGAGGACTGTGTGTTTATGCTTGCACCTGTCTCGGTTTTGATCTTTTGGAATAGTTAAGGAGTGAGCAGCCCCTCTCCGCTCTCTGCATGCATGTGCGCCCTGCATCACCATCATCATCAACATCATCTTCTTCGCTACGCATCGCATAGCGAGCCTACCGCACCCCTTCTTTTGGATATATTCACCAGTACCAGGATAGCATCCTGCGGTATTAACCTCACACGATACGCGTTCACTTTAACTCCCAGGTAAGTCTCTTTCTATCTTTATACCTCCGTTTATTCGTGTCAATTTTTTGAGGAAACCGTGAAAGCAATACTTGCGCGAGAATTTGTGATTGTTTTGATAAGATGTCGTAGCGTAAGTGTTGCCGATTTGAGTTTTAAGGTAGCTCATATGACAATAACATTCAAACAGCCTCTTAAATGGATTTGTTACGACACTGACAGAACTGAAAAAACCTATGGTACCATAAAAGGCAGCTTGGCCAAAGCAGAAAACAAGAAAACATTAACGGAAACGCGGTTTTCTTCCAAACCTACTTCTCTGTTTATTCAGCATTAGCTACAAATTGTACCAGCCTTGAATTGTAATCTAAGTTAGTTTACTTTACTCCGAAGCTTTAGCCAAATTTTACCAAGTATTTCCAATCACACAAATGCTCTAACCTACTTAATTTGTTACGTCAATCACACCGCCAAACTCACTCCGAACCGACTCCAAACCTACCAGTTTTGGCCCATTGGGGTTAATGTTGATTTTTTCGTTCGGTCTGTAGTCGGTCTGATGTCGGCCTTGTTAGTGTGACTGAAGTATTAGTAAGTTTAGCTTTAGCATCATACCTCAGGTGGACAGCTACAAGCTGTGTTAAAATAGAAAGATTGGTTTGGGTTTGGTTAAGAATGGCCCGAGATAGTTCGCTGAAGTCGGCGCAGATGAAATCAAGATGTCGTCTCTAGGACCAATTTAGATGCCACTCCGGTCCATTAACCCTTTGACATTGTCTCGGTGTAGACATCTGATGTTTCTTTATATAGTAGGAGGAGAGATAGGGGAGGGGAGGGCGAGACCATGAGACAGCATGCGTCCATGATGTTTTCCTAAGACGCAACATTCTTGGTCCCTTGCCATGACTTCACGCTTGACTATCAACAGAGAAATGGCGCCGCTTTTTTAATTGCTATAATCTCAAAATAATATCATTGTGTTTTCTTACATGATTATATCATTCTATAGTTAGTTGAGAATTTTCTTTATGCAAATCACCTTTTTTTCATGTTGAGACTTAGAGAAAGCACAAGGCATGCCAGCAGGGGTTTCAGCAGATAAAAACTTATCACAAGCCATGTGAATTTATTCCACTCATAGAAAATAGCAAGAAACAACAAACTCACATACAAATGCACAAGATAAACAAATACACATAAAGTATTTAAATATATACTCATACATAATTTAAACAAAACCACCCCCATGATAGGGTGGAGGAGCCAGCAAAAGCCAAAGGCAGGTCAAAGGCTAACTCCTAAATTAAGTCAAAAATATAATCTATATTTAAACAAAAATACATTTAAAATGGAAAAAATGGAAAGAAAAGAAACAGAAATACAAATGGGGTTATAGATATATTAGGCCTATGCAGATTCATTTCAGGGGTTAAGTAAAAGATATTTGATTTGTTTCTTAAATGACGCAAGTGAGGGAGAATCTTTAATATTTGGGGGCATTGTGAATAAAAGTATCTGCATCTGGAAAGGCATAATTTAGATTCTAAAGTAAAGGTGAAAGTCGGGGGTTGAAATATGCGTGAATATGATTATTTTTCACAAATTTCAGTTATTCATAATGATCTTTCGATATGATTTAATATAATTTTTAATTAATTTAAATGCATATCAGAAAGCTTCGGGCAAAATGTTACTACTTAATGTGTAATGTAAGGTGTTTTTTATTTTCATTTTTTTTTGCAGTTATCATGTAGTCTGCATCCTTATTTTATTTTATTTTATTTTATTTATTCGTTTCTATATCATCATCTCCATATACAGTACATTTCATGCTGATGAATGTGACATGGATACATTTCCCCCAATACAATACACACATAGAAATGTAAGATTTAGTTACAAACTGAATACATAATTAATATTAGATATAGGAGGGCTGCATCGCAAGCATGAAGCCTGATGTGCTTGTTACCGTTACCAAAACATAGACACATATAATATGTATTCATAGCAAAGACTGGTTTGTAATGTATACTTGAGGAGAATTAATTGTGTATGAATCATGCTATCCTTTCTATTATTCATCGAAAGATCAAAGGTTAACACGTTCCCTGCTGTCATTTTACACGATGATCTTCTCAAAGATTCCCCAGCCCGTATAACATTCCAAGGTCAGTCATGTTCTTCCATCATCCTGTGTGATACCGTGTCTTGCATACCATATCTTAAATGGTTGCTTGAGACCTCGTTGCCAAGTAGATTCCTGAGCAATTCACAGTAATGTGCTCACAAAGGCTCTCCTATTTCTCTCTAGAACTTTCGAAAATTTGTTCTTTGGTGGCGGATCTCCAATGGCACAAGGTTAAAGTTACATGACGACAGGTTATCGTGGTACGAGGCTGGCAGGCTTGGACTGGCATCCGCCATTCCTCTAACTTAATTGAATTGGCGCGAAAGGGAACTGACTGGCAGATGTTTCTGTCATTCCTATCAATGTGACCAAGGAGTTGCCAGATCTCTTGATGTGACTATGTTCGTTGGAACTTGGACGCTGCATTCTCCCGTATATGCACCAACTCCACATCTCTTTTGCTGTGTCATTGCGATCATAATAATTATGCTTATATCCTCGGATTCTTTTAATAGCTCCCTAATCTTCTGTTCACCTGCTTTTCTCCAATAACATCCGTCCGCCATTTCCTTCCATCCCGATTGTCTTTTAACGCCGTTTTAATGGTTTTGAGCTCAATACAGTCATCCTCTAAACATGTATGTACTGCTGCACCTATATTTGTTTCATACCAACCCGTAAAAGCACTTTTTTATATTTTGGGGGCTCTGAAGAAAAGTCCATCCATAGCGTCAGGAAAGTTTAAGTTAATCAGTGGAAACATACGAGTATATTTCCCCTAAAAATGAACTTTGTAGGCATTTTGTGATTTTTTTTCGTAGTGGTACGTTTGTAAAACGCACTAAAAAATCACACAAAATTTAAAGAGGAGAATTTCTCATTTAAAACATAGAACAAAATATTCTTTTTGCCTTAAACTCTCCGAAATTTTTAAAGCAATTTAAGAGAGTTATGTAAACAAATATACGTAACCCTTTTATTATTTATATTTATTTCAGAAGTGCTGACTGGTACTTTTAACGATTCCCTCTTCGAGTGTCTTTCTTTAAACACAATAGTCATCTTGTTTTGATATTGAGCGTCAGCCATTTTGAAATCAGTTGTGAAATTATCTTCGTCTTCTCTGATTAGTCACTTTAAAAATCACGTGACAGTTGTCTGATACGGGTCAGATATGCATTAGCTCGATGGTTAAAGCCCATCGCATACTATACGATCGACTGCGATCCTATTTTGTAAATAAATTGCAATAGCATTAAATATGGGCATTTTAACAAATAAAATCTACTTGATTCAGATTCTGAATACTAAACATGGGCTTTTCATGTGCTGTTAACGTTATACCAGGATATAAGGGCCAAAGCAGTTTAATATCGTAGACAATCGTAGGACTACTCTGACGTCACTACGACTCGGAGCCGATTCGACCTTTCCTCCGACTAGAAAGCTCGCAATAGACCGTTTTAAGCTTTAAGTAAGTTAGTTAATGTTAGTCCGTTTCTGGTTCTCACCAACATTCCTTTGGAGTTGACAGCGATCCACAAACTTATCAAATCTTTTACATATCTCAATATTATAATCTTATATCCTTCTTGTCATCCGTCATCCCTCACTTCGGTTTCTGCTTTCGTCTTTCTTTGTCTCCTATATACCGTCTCTCTCCTCGTACTATTCCATGACTATATTCCGGACCCATGTTTCCTCTGGCAAACAAGAATGTTTAATCTCTCTTCCATATCGCTCGAGCGAGCTTGAGATTCCCGTGCAACATTCCTGTATCGTTAATTGCACTTGAGTTGACCCCTGAACCATTTAAAAATGGCGTCAAAACGATGATGATTTACTCCATCTTGAGATAGTAGGATATATCTTACATCTTTCTGCGTATCCTTTGTGAGAGTCCTTCATTATCACCAAATTACTTCAGAACATTAACAGTGACGAGAAGAAATATGATTCAAGATGATATTTCTGTAAACTGCAAAGATCGCTAATAGGCTTTCCGGAATGAAACATTTCTTAAGTCCATCGTATTTCGTTTTGAGTCAAATAAGGTTATTCATCATGTTCATAAAAGCGAACGTATGATTATCGAAATAGTTATGTAATGTCTTAACATTTAAAAATGATCTGTGCAAATATCTTTATGTAATGTAATAGGCCTATAAGGACACATTACATTGACTGAAGCGTTCCTTTAGCCATCGATGGCAGACTGAAGAATAATCCTGACAGAAATATTTATGTCCATGCTTGTCGCATTCTACAATTTCTCACCTTATATATCCACAATTGGAAATAATATTGAATCGACTATCTCATTATGATGCTTTGCATATCTCAAAATTCTATTGTCCCAACTTCATACTCACAGACCGGTTGATATTTTCATTAACATATATCAAAACACAACTCATTTAGACGAAGCATTGTCACTGGGCGATACTACATCACAGTTTATGTTACATCACAACACGCGTAACTAGAGCAGGTAATAAGCTATGATACTCATCGTTGTGTATCGAATTGTTGATGAAATCGAAACTCCCATATCCCTGGAGCTCAGATAGCGGACGTTTAACTGCGCGTTAGAGGAATTTAATGTCAATCTCTATGTCACTCGGCGCGAATGTTATTACATTTGGCTGTCGAGGGTGCAATCTGTACACATTTACTGTGTATCTCAAATCTAGAAGTAAAAGGCCAGATATGTCACACACATACACCCACACACACATTTCATTATACTGTCTTTAATTTGCACAGGACTAGACACATACATTATAGGCTTAATCTTAACCGCGATGATAATAATAATATAATAATATATTATAATTAAATAGTGAATAACATAGTGTCTGACATTTTTAATATTACCGAAGTGTTCAAAATCTTCAGTGTGATGCATTCACAATGTCAATCTTAATCTGAAGAAAATGTGAAACATCTGTTACAAGGTTTTAAAGGGGTCCGCTCGCTATTCATAAGGACCGCTATTCATACAAAACCGCTATTCATTTAGTCACACGTTATGGATAGCGGTCCTTATGAATAGCGGTCTTTATGACTAGCGAGGTTACCCTGTGAACAAAGCGTGTTTATATTGTTATTAATAAGAATGTGTTCTCTCTGTGATGCATACACACTGTGATGTACTTTGTGGGAAAATGTGTCATATTGTGTCACAATATGTAAAAATAGTATAAGCACAGTTTTTCATGTTAAAAAAATCTATTTTGTGATGCCTACATACTGTTGTTCTCTCTGTGGAAAGTATCTCTCTCTCTGTTACAAAGTCTTTAAAAAAAAGTGTAAGAGCAGTGTGTTTACTTATTTGAATTGCAGTTATCCTAAATATATCAATATTGTTATTATTAATATTACTATTATTATAATTTTCCTAGTTTTAAAATTATTATTATCATTTCCTTGTTAAAAATCCTCTGGTGCCTACACTCTCTGATTCACTGTGTGGAAATGTTTACCCTGTCATAAAGTTTGAAAAGTTTTTTCTCAATGATATCAGTATTTCCGATGTTTTTTATATACTTGATTCAAATTTGACATTCCAGACTTAACTTTGGTCTTTGATTAAGTGGACGGAAATACGCAAATTGTTGCACCATATCTATTATTTCAAATTTAGGAAACAATCCTTCTTGTGTTTCTGAAACTGCAATATGCCAAAATAAATTAATCGTAGACTTCTCACAGAAAATTTTGACACAAGCGGCTCCTGTGAAGCAGCTTTTCCAACGAGATGCACCGACTTGTTTTTTTCAGCGATGACGTATTAGATGACGTTGACTTCTAGTCTAATGCTAATCAGAGTTGCCCTTTGGATCCTCTATATGCTCTGTCGTAATATGGTTTTACATCTCAATAATATTTTGTTCTCTTGATCGTCTTTATAACGCTTTCGAGTGTACTACTAGTAATCTACTGAAAATGATTCATTTATCAGGGTATGAAAATGATCAATTTAAGGTGTAATCACCGATAACGATGTATTTCAATAGTACCAATAATATTTCCTCGTTGTAGGTCCTATACCTATTTGATTAGAAAGTTAACCATTTCATATGAATGAATACAAATCTTTCTGGGATGAAAACATGCTAATTGCAGTTGTTGTTTCTCATCAAAGCGGACTGGAAGTAGACAAACGGATTCGAATTACAATTGACATAATTAGCGCAGAATGATTGGTCAAAACAAACTCGCATTTGTCTGGCGCGCAGACGACTTTATACGAAACTATTATCGGTAAAGCGATTATTTTATCGTCTAAGGAATGTGTGTAAAACACACATGTCCAAGTGCAAAGGTGATTTTTAATACTCTATTTTTTTTCTAGGGGAAACTTGCCGGTGAGTGAGACCTGCTTTTTGCATCAAGTTCCCGACCTTCAGACTAGATCAAGTGTGTTGACAGCCAGAATTAGGCAAGCGTAAATCTCGCGAGGCGAAAAAACAAAATGGCGCTTTGTCTTCCTCCACTCTCCATTCATCTGGTTTCTAGATTGCGCGTGCGCAGTGTGGAGTTCAAGTTCCGAGCTGTTTTTAACTTTCCCTCGATCGGCAAATGATCCCAAAATTTGATAAGGTCGACTTTTTTCCCACCCTCTCCCTCTTTCTCTTTTGCCCATTCTATTTTCAACATCACTCGGCTTGAGATGGAGTTAGCAGAAGAGTGCACGTCTGATGGCTGCTAGCTTGCCGTTCGGAATTTCCATTTGGATTTATACAACGTGGAACAATCCAGAGACACGTGGAGTTTATACTCGTTCTTGAAATGGTAATTGATATAAACCTACTAAGAACAGTTGGATAAGATCGTCATCTTTGTCAGGTGAGTTCACGAATAGATAATTATCGTGTATTTGTACGCCCTCCGGTACTTTCTTGTAAGGGAAAGACAGTTTAGAGTATTCGCTTTCTAATCGTTTATTAAACGTAAGCTGTCATTGGTCATGATGGTAGGCAATGGAAGCAATGACATATCAATGCAGAGATTTTACATTAGTGTAAGAGGAAAATGTCAGTTATGCCCATTCCACTACTCTGCACAGTTCCCTTCGTGACGTTCGTGACGTTTAGCAGACATGATGTCTTCATTCAAACGTCATTTCACTTGCATGTAGGACGAGGGTAGTTTGATACAGTTTGATTCGAAAATTTGATGTAACTGTACTGGATCGTTTATAATATACAAGTCATGTTCTAAAGTCGAGTGAAGACGTGTTTAAAGGGCTGTGGGGGGGGGGGGGCGTGGGCAGTGGGAGAGACAGACAGACAGACAGAAAAAGACTACAGTGATTTGGGGGAGGGGTATAGGTCTACCTTCTTACACTGTGAACACCTGCGAAAACTGGCACATTCGTGTAGTTGGAATCTCGAGGTCACAGGTCACTTTCAGATCCTAACAATGCGGTTTGATTGTTGCCTCGCGAAAACTGAAACTTTTTTTTCTGAAACCTGTACCTCCCCCCCCCCCCCCCCCCCCCCCCAAAAATCCGGGGAAAAGGAGAAATGCAGTTCCTTTACAGATGGACTAATTAATTTTGTTTAGAACCTGCATAATTCGGATGTTTTCGGCGAAGTCACGCCTGAGATACGTTTGCCATGTTACTGTACGTATTTTGTTCGGTTCTAAAACGTGAACATTTTTGGAACTTTTTACACTGTAGCCCATTGGCGGATCCAGGGTGTAATTGGGTTTTTACAGACGTGTATCAATCAGATATGATTATTTAACGTCTGGGACCGACCTTTAACGTCACCATCCGAAAAACGTGACTCAGTCTCGAACCTGGGTCCGCTGAATCAGTTTATAACTTCCACTGGTAGCTGGATTACAGGCGCACGCCCAACGCCCAGCGGATCCAGGGGGGCACAGCCGGCCCGTGCCCCCCCCCCTTTTGGAAGAGAAATATGAATTTTTACCATAGACGATCCGCCATTTTCTCGATTGTGCCCCCCCCCCCCCTTTTGGAAGAGAAATATGAATTTTTACCATAGACGATCCGCCATTTTCTCGATTGTGCCCTCCCCCCCCTTTTAGAGTGAAGACCTTTTTTTTTTGCTTGTCAGGGAATCATGGAGGGACACTGGACCCCATAACCCCTTACTAAGCGATTTTTGAAGGTTTGGCGAAAATTTTTTTTGTCCCCCCCCCCCCCCCCCCCCCCCACTGAGCGACTTTTCGAGAAGCTGGCGAGACCAAAAAAATACGGGTCTACCTTTTCACAAACTTTCATTTTTGTGCCCCCTCTTTTACTAAATCCTGGATCCGCCCCTGCTGTAGCCTACAAACGCTCAAACAGCAGTGAAATGTCTTTTATACTCAGTTGTGGCAAGGATCGCTTAGAGAAGGATGTATCCACTTTAAATCTTACGTAATTACGTAAATGCCTCATTCGGAGATGAATTAGGAACTTATGTTGTGTCAATTAACCCAAAAGCGAAAATCACCCCCTCGAAAATAATTGTGTCCGTCTTCATCGCAATTATCATGTACGTGTGTGTATAAGGAGATGGTTTTGACCCATATTCTCATCCAAATTTATATTGCTCTCGCAAATTTGCGAGTCGCCATCATCATTACTGAGTTATCTCAGTCTGCTATCACAAGTTCTTTTGACAGCAAATGTACGCCACACTGACATCAAAGCTTGATGATTGCTCGCAAGCCGCGGTCCCAATTTGGTGGCTTCGTCCCCCGAGCCCGCTGAACAATATGCTGGGGTATGGTAGTACACCATGCTGTATCAGTAAGGGGGATCTTGTCTCGCACGCGAGCCAAGTGTTGTCGCGAGCAATCACTAAATATGGACTCATTTAAAGTCACTGGTCTATATTGTCTGTATAGACGAGATTGTGTTGTAAGGTTTGATGGTTTATTTTTACCTGACTGCATGCTCAGAAAGCATGATAATGCTTGTAAATAAGCAACAAGGGGACCGACGTCTTTAAGTCCTCACCGAGGGACTTGGTTATGGTAAAACTTGGCACCACTCTATCTTTTATCAAATAAAAGCAGGTTCCAGGCGGTCCAGGCCCAACCAAGATACAGGAACAACAGTCCTCCACATTTCCTACTGACCTCCGCTTTTGAATCCACGTGAACCTAAAGAGCCTACAAAATAATGACAAATAAAACAGGCCACACGTTCCTTCACATAATGGAGCAAGAACTACTGGTTCTATTACTGCGTAGATCATGGTCCTCTTTCGTCCGAACCCCAACAAGGGGATCTTTCATGCAGCGATTTGTTTATGTTGAAATATTCTGCTTGGAAAAAAGGAAAATCTTAATATGTGATAGTTATTCACCACCTCAGAATAAATTAACATTTAAAAGTCATCGCGTGCTTTCACTCGGTGAGATAAATCATAAGATCATGAATGGAATACTTTAACTCACGTATATACCTTTAAAGGTAATGTACTACATTTTCATCCTAAAATCTGACTTTCCAAGATTGTTGTGTTATGCTGAAGATTACTAAATGTGAGAAGTTATCACCAATCAATTAAGCAAAAAGATTGGTAATTATATGCGTATTTTTAATTATTCTAATAATAATTCTTTTATTCGCGGCCTCGAATTGAATCAGCGAAATTCAAAATTATTTTCGGCCGTTAGCTAACGGCCGAAAATGATTTTGAATTTCGCTGATTCAATTCGAGGCCGCGAATAAAAGAATTATTATTAGAATAATTAAAAATACGCATATAATTACCAATCTTTTTGCTTAATTGATTGGTGATAACTTCTCACATTTAGTAATCTTCAGCATAACACAACAATCTTGGAAAGTCAGATTTTAGGATGAAAATGTAGTACATTACCTTTAAGACGCAACGATGACAACCACAGTTTGTTGTACTCGCGACGCACTCACCGCAAAGATCATGATTATTTCAGGAACTTGAGCAGCGTTCTGAATTTACCGGCAAAGTACAAACATCGCACAGTTCTTTGTATACCTAATGGGTTTCATTGCAACGGGTTTGACGTAACAGAAGCTGATATGCCTAAAGAATAAGTACAAGTTTCATTTACCAACGGGATGTGATAGATAGAGACTTGATTAAAAGTTTCCTGGATTTGTATAGCAAATGATATCTCACTCTTGCTTGATAAAGGTAACATAATAATGCAAGGGTTTCCTGTTGTCAAGAATTAAATGTGATTTGCAGCATTTTTGATTTGGGAATGAAAGTAGGAACTAATAAATGTAAGAAAAAAGAGATTCTGAAAGTTTTTAGACAATGCTCAATGTTTAACAAACAACCTAAATTGATGTTGTTTTCAATAATATAAATATAAATTCCTAATAAGTCGCTTAGCTTTCGGAGTTCACCGACTTCCTTTTCTATTTGTGAATATATTATGAACATGTATTTTGATTCTTTTAAAGGGTTTAAATGGATATGAATTCGTATCACGTTATGATTAATTCACAAAATACAGATATCCTCGTAGCAAGAGAAATGATTAAGAACTGAAAGTGATTTTATAAGATGGTCGCCAACCATATTTAATCGTATTTTCCATAACATTTTGGACTGAAATTATCAAGTGTATTTTAAAAAGTTAAATACATTTAGTACCTTTAGTGTAGGATAGGCATAGTGAAAAGATATTGAATAGGAATAATGCTGCTGATATAATTATGAATAGTATAGAGACCTACCCATGAGGAACTTAGTGAACGTATAGAAGTATTGAAATTGAGAAGTATCATTTACATAATCCATGTAAGAGATCCGTTGGAGGAAACAAAATCATGGAAATACAATCCTTTCCCACTTCACGTTTTCACATTTCAACTTCAAAATCAAATTTTAGTAAATATTACATGTTAATATCTTCATTTTAAAGTAACTCTTAGCAAACAGACATCGAACGTTTCAATAAGATTTAACATAATATGTATGTACAGATGATATAGTTATACTACTATATAAAAGAACGTCTAAAGCACGAATCCATGCTATGGTGAGAAGGCCCTAAGACAAAATATATATAGTTTTCATTCCTTTTCATTTTCATCTCCAGAGGAGAGTAACAGTGAATGACAGGAAGGAAGAAAGTGACAATGACGGAGAAGAATTTCATTGGTTTTGTGACAGATAAATATTTTGCATCTGTCACCGATGACGCGCTTCGTCAAGTATGATCAATCACTTTCGAATGTTAATGCATAGAATATGAGTAATGAAGTTAAAATGGTAAACACGACAAGAGCTTCGTGAAACCATAAAAGGAGACTAGAAAACGCGACTTGTGCCATGATTTCCTTGGAAAATATTGGTGATTGAAATAAATGTAAAACCTATATGTTTTTATGGAGAAAATAATCATATAGATGCATAGATCACCATGCACAGAAATCACCTTTGACGTTGATCTTCCTGTAATTGTATACGTACATGACATACACAGGATAGCTATTATCAAACAGCATATTATACCACAGTCCCACCGACAAGACCGACACAAAATACTTACATTATGCCTACGGCCAATAATCGTTCTGCTTGGAGTCGGTTTGGCGGTGTGACTGGGGTATTAGAGCAAGAGAGCGGGCGATATTTGATGTTTACGACGAATATTTCAAACGCAGACTATATTTACGCTCTCAGCGGATTCACAGAGAGACCCATTTCCCCCTCCATTGTGCATAATAAAAGTAGAATATCCAGAACACCAACAATATCCGGGAAAATACACCCATACGTGAGCACGTGATGTAGAAATTCATCACGTGACTCACCATCCCCTTGTGGAAGATGACTGTAATCTTAGCAGAGTATGACTCTCGTTTGCGATCAATCTCTCTAAATCCCCTCCTATCAGCCATTATCCCCACCGCCGTAAGCGCTGTGATCACGTGACTTCGTGAAGCCAAAATAGCCCTAGCGATAGCCATGATAGCTGTGTAGCTTCAGACTTAAAGACGTGATTTCTTGAACATAAAGTTGTCCGGAGTTCTGAGGAAGAAGCTGTATTTCAAGCGAAATTGTCAAAAAATATTTTTCAGCTTTCGTCATTGATAAAACTCAAGGCTTTCAGCGAGTTCTAGAAAGGAAATCTCTCTGTTAAAATCCCAGGAGGATATTTCTTCTGATGATATATTTAAATGAAATAACATTTTGCTTTTCTCTTCTATTCAATATATCCCTGAATCCTACAAGGCAAATAATCATGTCTAAGGCTGGAACCCAATGAGATATATCCATTTGAATAATGGGGTCAGATAAAATTCATACTCGAAAATCCATACATTTCGGTATAATTACCTAAGATGTTGAATTATTGGGTTTGTAAGAAAATATTTTTAAGTGCCAATAAAGTGTAAGCCATCAAAGGCATATCTAGAATAAATAATTAATTGAAAGTGCAATATGTCATATGCAACGAAAGACGTATATGATTAGAGGGAAGGTTCGTCTTCAGAAGATGTTGAAATGTTGATGCCTAATTTTTCAACAGACCCGTCTTTGGAAATCGTCCTTTGTTTTGAAAGTACGAGCCTAACTTATCTGTTTTGGTAGCTATTTTGGGTTTCTAAAGCCCTGCGCACACTGCACGATCTGACTACGTTGCGATTTTGGGAAAAGTTGTTATAACATTTGATATGAACCTTCAAACATGTAAAATCTTCGTGATCAAAGTTCCGAACAGTAGTATGAATACTAAAATCGAAATTCCGGGCTACTGCGAGCCCCCGTGTAGGAATAAAAGCGAATTCAATTCCAAATAGTGACGTCATACCAATCTTGCGATCGACTAAGATTTGGAGCCGATCTGGCCTTTACTCTAACCAGAAGAATTGCAGTTAACCAGAATTTCGATATTAGTATTCGTATCATTATTCCGAACTTCAAATGAGATAATTTCACTTTTTTAAACTTTCACATTTAATGCAAACTGCAATTTGTTCGAAAATCGGGTCGCAGTCGGATCGTATATAGTGTGCGCGGGGCTTAAGACATGAAGTGTTTCACTCTTCCTGCAGTTTAAGCTATACGTCTACCTAAGATGGTAAAGTAGTGAATCACAGGAAACGTGAGATTCAGTTTAGGGTGGATAATTATCGTAAATCTTCCTGAATTCAAACTTAAATTGCTTTAATATCTGACCTAACACGAATATTGTGCGTGGGTGCGGGTTTGTGTGTGTGTGTGTATATGTGTGATTGTAGGTGGGTTTTTAAAAACTTTATCTCATACGTGGCAAGTCCAGCGTTGACTGTTTGACGTGACATCAGCTCCCTCGTACTTTTTAAATAACTCTGCGTAAAAATCCAATAAATTTTATTAAAAATGTTAACTTGTTTTTATATTCGTGTAAGACGGTATCATTTTTGAGAAAGCTCGCCTCTGGGAATGAATGCTTCTCGTTCCAGGCGGTACGTCTTATGTCCGATTTAGACGAATTGAACAGATATGTCATTCGGCCGAGAGAAGTTAAATGCCTTAAGTTGACATTAATTTGTTTGAATGCCTTGAGGACGTGCCATTTGAAAGAACAGGGCGGGAATTATTTCCCCATGACACAACTTGAAGTGTAATTCATGTCATTCTTAAAAGGGTGTTGACTCGGAGAGACGGTGATAGACAGTTGACAGGAATATGGATAGATAAAAGGATATATAGAAAATTTGTCATAGATTTGTGTTAATTGTTACCAATAGCAAGTTTCTTGATACAGGGCCCTGATCTATTTTACCTTATTACCTTATTAACATACACACAATGCCTTTGAAAGATGGTTACTCTCTAATTTCACGGAGTAAAACATCTTTACCCGTTCATAACTGAATCGAGTTATGTCCATAGGCTTAGGTAACGGGTGAATACTTTGCTGCACTTTGTGCTCACGGTTCCTCACAGTGAAACACCAGCATCTCCATCCAGTTTTCCAGAATGGGACATACCGAAAAGACATCATCCTAAATCAAAGTCGATTCGTCAAGTCAGGCTGATTTATCTCGCGCTAAGTAATTTCATAAGCAGCCATTCCAGTGAGACGTTTCATTCTTTAATGCTTTCACAAATCTCCAGCAAGCTGATCATGATGGATTACACTGGATTCATAATGGCTTGCGCAAAAATAAACATGGATATATCGACTTACCACAAGATATTACCAGAAAATATCTACCTTTCGATTTTTTTTGGTGCTACTGTTATAGGTAACCAATATATTTTTAGATGTTGGTGCGACGATACAAAGCCTACTCTCCGCCACTTTTGTAATTATCTTTTGTCGTTTGAATCTGTTGAACATTATACATCAAATTAGGTATGCATTCTGAATATCATTAAGGGTCAATAAAAACAGTAAGTTGGTTGTTACATTTTTTAAAATTTTCCCTTTTCCGGCCAGGTGCCTGCTCTCTGCATTAGTTTTTTGTTTGGTATTCGTTATTTTCTCTTTTTGTAATCTTACATAATTCGACAGTGATAATTTTACAAAACTTGACAGTCAAGTCGTTGTTTATTTTCTACGTATGTTAGACATGTGTACACCAACGTCATTCATTTTGTCATGTGATCTGTCATATTGTTGGTGTTATGTTATGTTTCGTTCGAAATGTAAGGGATCAATAAAGCAACGAATTACAAAAAAAAAACATATTACCTAGATCAAATTTTTCAACTGACTAATAGTAAGGAATATACTTTTCCTTGAAACCTTGTTTGACCGTGTTTTGATTTTCAAAGAAGTATGTTTCTTGTTTTTGTTGTGCTACGTGCTTTTAGACTTTCAGTTTGTCATATGATATAACATATGATGATATGACAAACTGCAAACAACTAAAGATTGGGAAAATAAACATTGGGAATTGGCTATTTTAAACATTTTCTTGGAATTGCCTGTTATGTTATGATATTGCATTCAACAACAAAACTGATGTACATGTAATTTTTTTTCCAGGGCGAACGTTTTGAAGTAATATAGAACTCAAAAAAGCTATAACAGAATCGTAAAAACTTTTCAATTGTAATAACTCTCCAGAAAAATAAAGTTTGGTTCTTGTGTTTTGTTTAAGAATACCATAATTAATCAGTATCAAAGTCCATTTCACATCGTAACTGCAAAATCAGCATAAATACCCACAACACAAACCTGTCAATACACATATCATAATCTTGAGTAAGATTATGTGGCGTTCTTTTGACGACGCGAAATGGCGTATATACGTAACCTCATAAAATGTCGCCTGCCGACATGATTGAGTGTTTAGGGCTATCGTTTATGTTTGGTTAGCCTTAAGGGCTGCCCCTTACCCTACCAAGGCACGTGTGGTATGGCAAGCCAGATCTTGAAGACGGCATGGAGTTTCTTTCTAGCCTAGCAACAGCCAAAACAGATCACTTCATCCAGGAGTGACCCGGGGATGCGGTGCATTCTTTTGACCTTCTACGTTTCTTTTAATGAGGCTGGATGACTTACGGGTGTCGTCTTCTTCTAAAAACCAAGGGCAGCTCCGGGGGCAGGCGGCGTGCCTATAAGCATCTTTGATAATGTCGTGATACATCTCTTGAATCTGTCCGAGGCTGGTCATTAGTATATATCTCCTTCACCTGCAAATCGGTAATTACTTGCGAGACACAGTTATTTTTTACCTTAAAAAATTTTGCACCTATTTATCTCTATATCTGTCTATCTATGTCCCATAGCTTGGAGGCCGTTGAGGCGACAATCTGATGGATCTTGAAACACAGGTTCTCCATAACTTTCTGTCTTCAGCTGTTCCAGTTAGCTGCTCAAAAGACATTCCTGTCCACTGCTTTATGTTACTAGTCGGTCTGCCCATTTTTTCTTTAGCCATTGGGTCCTCCTTGCTAGATAGTGTTTGCCAAGTTGTTCTTCCATCTAGTTGCATGACCAAACCACTGCACTTGTCTTTTTTCACAATTGTAATAATGTGAACGTGTTATGCAGTAACCTTCTCGTACAATTCATCTCAAAAGCATTGAATCGTTAATTATCGTTTTTTGCATAATATTGATATATCTCTTGATTCTTTCCGAGGCTCATCAGTATAGCATATTCCTCACCCGCAAATTGTTTATTACCTGTGACATACAGATGTTAAAAAACAAAAACAAGCAAAACAAAACAAAAAGCTACAACGATGTATAAAGAATTACTTTTTTTCTAAAGAATATAATTCTGCATCATCAGAGATAATTTTATATTGTATATATACAACGCTTGTGCATAATTATTTCGCGCTTTTCGTCAGTAATTTATATTCAATTACCTTCGGGAATTTAGTGTAAAGAGTCTGTTTCATTTGTGTTCATTGATTTTCGGAAATTCTGAAGAAAACAAA
Organism: Heliocidaris erythrogramma; assembly: GCA_025617745.1. Classification (NCBI taxonomy): domain Eukaryota; kingdom Metazoa; phylum Echinodermata; class Echinoidea; order Camarodonta; family Echinometridae; genus Heliocidaris; species Heliocidaris erythrogramma. Next base: position 45,776,095 of record CM046855.1, on the reverse strand, counting down.
ATTCAGAGACAATTATTTATTTACTGACTAACCTAATTTGAGAAATTCAGCTCAAAGGGATAATGCTTTAACGTAGCCCAGAAAGGGGAGCTTCCAACCACGATAACTTGTTATTTCCAACGCTGCTGTATGTTGACACAAATTGTGAGTATAGCCTGAAACTGTGACACCATCATTAAGAACCGTGGATGAGCTGAGGTCATCCCAATTACGCAATAGAATTGATCGGAAAACATTCGTGTAGGCATTGTCCCCAACAATGTTGACCTTGTAATTACAGGTCATCATCCGGACGTTGAACAAAGATTCACTCGGCCCCCGGGACGGAGTATAAGCCGCGTTCGTGCAAAAATGATCGCTACTATAAACAAACTGCGATCCTTTCTTAAAATAGCTAAGTTCACGCAAATTAAAAATAGTCTCCGACCCATGCAGAGATCTGTGGAAATTATATTTTGTTAGGCAATATGGGTTTATGTTGGAGTTGATAGTGATTTTTTTTAAAATAAATAACTTTATTTCTGAGAAAGCAAGTGTATGTTTTGTTTTTATTTTTTTTTCAATTATTCGTTTTATCACGTCAGAAACTCATTACAATCTCACGATTGTTTTTCTGAAAGTCTCTGTAGATAAGTTTACAGATGAACCAACGAATTGAAGTCCTATCCGAAGGATTTGGTAATTGAGGATTAATGCTTTACATACACGTGCACGTACTACATTGACTTGGGTCCGAAACCGGGACTTCCGGGTTACGAGACCGCTGATCTGGTTTAATTTCGCCGAATTATACGTCGGGATGCAAAAGAATACAAGTAATTCATAATACGATTTTTGGAGGAAGGTTCCAAACTTGAATTGATCAAGAAGTATGGAGAAATCATGCAAGCGGCATAAAGAAAATGAAAACCGTGTCAGTCTGGAAGTAGACTGCGACATTATGAATATTTTTTTTTTGGTTTGCGTCACCTGTGCTGTAATGCATCGTGTAATCACCTACCCCTTCTTCTTCCCCAACCCACACTTGAGCATCCCACACAGACCACCACTCCGGCTCTTCTCCTCATCACTACCTAACATTACAGATTCTCCTCCCATGAAACTGTAGTCCCAGGTGATGCGCTCCAAGTGGGGTTGCTTAGCAACGCGGTTTCTCCCCGCGCGCGTAAACAACATCGCCCTTCTCCCGCTGCCGCTCCGTGATTGTATCATGTGATCATGTGACGAGAATTTTTTATCATAATTTGGTGTGTGATCTTACGCTTATTCCCCCTAGGGGACTGCAATGGACACCGCGTTGTCATCAGATGTAACCAAGAAGAATATTTACGGTTTTTATCTGGGCGAGGCGCCGCGAAAGATCGTTATACCACTTTTCTTACTCCTGCTTATTTATGAGTTATGTCATCTGCATGCTAATGAACTAGAACGTAATTATTATAAACGTATCAAGGGGTTATGAAATATATGCCTTCAACTATTTGCAGGAACAGAAAATGATTTTTATGCCAAATGTATCTTTATTTTTATGCATGATCAATAAAGTTGAATCGAATTAAATTGAACTGAATTGAATTGAATCTAGCCAAATGCCTGTATATGCTTTGAGGCCATTTTTTCATTTTTGTAATTCTCTATAAACTTTACTGAAATTCGGAATATGGTGGCGTTGCAGAACTTGAGATTAGCCAACATAAAAATTCTTGTGTCTTTCAACATGATTTGATAATCGAGATCGTATTTCCATTTTCTAACAATATCAAAGGCCAAAACTTTCATCTAATATCTTAGTAAAGCCTCGGCAACCTTTTAAGTAACGATCAAATAATTCTATTACCCTCATTTACCCCCAAACTTACGTCCTACCATGTCGTGTTTTCTGGTGTTAAACTGTGGTCTTTGTTTTCCTTTCTGATTTGACAAAGGTGTATCTAGTAGTTTAGTTGTAAATGAGACTCCTCGGCTGGTAGTTTAAGCAGAAGTGCACGATCTAACCGTGCCCTTTTTGTCTCTGGTGATTACACAGAAACAATGCCCCCTCGATGCGAAACTAAATTTCCTTCACCAGCTGTTTTACGTGAACTATATATTGTCTTTAATCAGCTTCTGTTCAGTGCCTTCCACTCTCTCTCTCTCTCTCTTTGTCCACATAGGACAGCTTAAACTTATTAATCAACAAGCACTGAATATACTGTCAAAGTCACTTACTGCGCTGCCCTAATTTAAGGTTCTTTGTCATCGAGAAGACTCATGAATTCCCATTAGTTGCGTCATAATAATTGCTCAAGGGGAGGGGGGGGGGGGGGGTTCAAGTTCAGGCCAGTCTGTTCATCTTGGTTCAAGTCATTAGCTGAGAAACAAAGGTAAAGTCGTTCACTCAAAATTACATACCTTTGTTATACAGAGCCAGCTGCTTTTACATCCACTGGATGTCAACCATCAGATATTCATTCAAAAATAATCATGTAACACAATTATGTGAAAATGGAATATGCCCATACTTTTTCTCGTCATTCGATTGACATACCAACTGTCGTACATTAACTCAACTCCATGCAATAATATTATTTTAATTATCTATAAAATTACATATTTCATTCTTGCGTCTACATTGTATTTATGTATTCATTTAGTCATTAATCAACTCATATTTTAATCAGGAAGGAATCATAGGGGTTGAAAGATTATTTTTAAACATTCTTTCAAAAGACGCCCTTGTGGATTAAATTTAATTATAGCGTATGCTGGACATTTGAGAGATACAATTTACTGCAACTTGTAATCAAACAAGAAAAATCACAACCCGAATGACAGCCACATGACAAGCAAGCGAAAATTGTTGCTGGTACCTTTGGATTGCAGTCAACAATGAATTAAACATTGAGCGTACTTCAGATCAGTCATAATATACCAATGTAATCAAATTGATCATCATCTACTCATCGAGTGTGTGGATATTGCTGTTCTGGAATCCACTCATGACGGTGAAGGATAAATTGAATTGTGTGTACATTTTGCTCTTGACTATCTCGATAGGCTTATCCTTGGTAGAGTTGATTGTCATCACTGCTATCGAGTTTTGCCATCAGGCATGGTAGAGTGGATGGGAATCAATGAAGATGCTTGAGCTGATAATATTCACTTTATACCTGTATTTTACGGAGTTGAGGGATGCTTATACCATCATGTATACCCCTGCACTTTAGCTCACCTGTCTTTAATTACGTGTCGATGCATTATTTTTGTCTGTTTTGTGTTTCATAATAATAATAACAAGATCAAGTGTTTGGTTCTTATATAACTGATACAGATTGCAGTGCAATAATATTTATGCATTGCATAAGCTATAGTGCTTTTACACGTGCATTATTGTTAGAGATTTCATTGTTCAATTATTTATAAACTTTGATTAAATTAATTTCATTGTGAAACTTAATTGCATATACTGCAAAGCAGCTGGAATATTTGACTGTTGGCGGAATGATTTAGCATGCTTGTAATCAAATGGGGATGTAAAATGAATAACTTTGTTACGATTTTTCAAATGAAATAAGAAGATACACTTTTTCCTAATTTATTATCTCAAGCTAAACATACTACTGTCGTTCAGTAGTATAACAACTACAAATCACGAAATACCCTTTTCAATTCATTTCATTATGTTCAGCTTATAGTTATGATTACTTTAATGTGGAAAAGCAACACCCTTTACGATAATTCGGAGCATCTAATTTGCTTTATCAGTGTAATGTTACAATAAACAACTCTGCAGGAAAACAGCACATGATGGACCTTATTCCATCATCTTGTCAGTGCTTCCATGGCAACGCATCACGCAGCATGAAAATCTTTCTCATTAATCTTGTCTTAGTTTGCCATTGTATGATCAAAAACAATAAATATGGGGGATTAAATCACCAGTGTCCGAGGTTTGATAAGCCATCAACCCCTGTAAATGATAGCTTTTTGGGAAAGTTCTTGGAAGAAGATTATTTTCTTCAAAAGATCGATATAGGTATAGAAGCCACACGGCCCGGTTCAGTCTTGGAGGAAACAAAGGAATTAGAGGCCTTCTTTCAGCTTCGTTGCTCTTGTATTTTGTACATCTTCGTACAATGAACTTGCGCAATACCCTAGACGTGTGATAACTTGTGGTCATCCTTATAATACTTGTAGCCCCTGTTCACATGCACTGCATTCATCTTACCAGAAAATTGTGAATAACAAAAAATTATATTTCCGAGATAACCAAGCTAAGATGGAATGGGTTTTGATTGTTCTTTGTCTTCCGCGTATTATTTTATTCAAACTTTTTCGTATAGGAAGCCTGTCGAAACAAAACTTAATTTGTTGTTTTATTTGCAGGTAAAAATGTTAAGGTTCATTGGAAATTGTGGCTCTTACTTAAAAACAAGAGTGCGTCTCCAAAATATTAGGGGGATGAAGTTTTAATTGTCGCAGAAGGAATTTGGTAATCCTTATTATTCTCTTCGTCTTGCAAGAAACACTCCGCGACAAAAATCGATCCACAATCCAGCTCATTTTGAGAAAGAGAGGTATCAGCCTTGACTGTAAGGGGATATAAAGATCAATTGCTATAATTACGTGGAGTAAGTGGATAATTCGTGCAGGTTAATAGCGGACAAAATAGAGATAGATGGAGCAAGTCCTAGCAAGTACAGCCATGGAAAACATTTTTAGACCAAGAATGGTTACTTAAAGTGTTATATTTGTGGTAAGAAGGAAATAAAATATCATAAAAGCAAGGTACAATTGCTGGAATTTGTTATTCATTCAATGAAATACAAAGACAAATCATTGTCATTAGCTTGAATGCATATTATAGTACCTTTATTACAGAAGCTTGGTCTAATCATTTTCCAGGGCTGTATATCCCAAAGAGTGGAAAGAGAAAAAGAAGTGCAAGGTTATTGTTGTTGATATGGTGACTGTGTGTAAAAGTCTGTAAACAAAGTATATTAAAGGTTGTTTTAAGTACTGTCTTGTATTTGCAACTAGCAAACTGGCTGGTGGGCCGATTGTATTTACAAATGAAGATGTATATAACTTAAACTATTGGTAGTAATAGTCAAAATTGACTTATTGCCATATAACACTAACCAACAACAACAACAACATCGTGCAGTGTGCTCGTTAATAATGAATGATTTTGAACACCTGAACAATACTCTTAAAAAGGGCAGAACATAAACAGATTGTGAATATGACATTGAATCTATAATGTAATGATAATGAACTTTATGGCAGTTTGCACTGTTATGAAAGATCACAATTAACCCTTTGAATACTGAATTATCTCATTCACATAGACTTATTGCAGGGACCCCTCGGTTCCAGTAGGCAAGGGGTTAAGCTAGTACTAAGCAAAACGAATGGAAGGGGGGGGGGCAAAACAACACAGGGTAAAGAAATAGGGAAGAACGCAATGGAAATTAAAACTGATACTGCTTGGAGGAAAAATTGAACGTTTCAACAAGCGAAGCTCATTGTTCATATTTTGATATGAAAGCATATCAATGAATAAATTTGTGCTGAACAGAAATGGTCCCTTGCTTATTCAGCATGTGTTTATGTTCTAGGGTGGTGGCATGTTTGGTGCTGAAACAGGTGCTATGGATGAAATGAAATAATACAACGTAGGATATGAAATCATATTCTCTAACCATATCCCTCTCTTTCTGTCTCACACCTCTTGTATGTTTACCTGTATCTCTGTATCTCTGTCTACCATTGTCTTTCTGTTTTGTCTGTCTCTCAGTTCCTTTTTCATTCTGTATGTCTCTGGCATTTAAATATCCTACATCTCTATAGATTAGTCTCTCTCTCTCTCTCTCTCCCTCACTCTCCCCCACTCCCTCCTCCCCCCTCTCTCTCTATCTCTCCTTTTCTCCAATATTCCTTCCAGCCTTTTTATCCCACCATGCATCCTGAAATCCAGTTCAAGTATTTACCTCTTTTGGTAAACGCAGTCCCCACTCACCCTTAATCAATGAGTGGATAATGTATTGAGAACACACTCGATGTCATTATCCTCCTCCTCTCTCTCTCTCTCTCGTTCATCTCCTCAGAATCTTGTATTCTGTGCAACAACATTACTCTATCTCTCTTCGTATAAACGCCGCATCCATTCACCCTTAAATCAATGAATGGCAAAAATGTGTATCGACAAATAAACGCATCGACCTTCACCGGGCATTGCATTGAAGCATGTTGATAAGTATTTTTTGCCCTCTTTTGGCAGTTTCCATTTCCATATCGGATGTGGTCTGGAGTTCGAGTAATGAAGATGCATTCAATGACTAAATCCTTATGATAAAATGTACACTGCATTTCAAAAACTTCAAGCGAAATGATACATGCAAATGTAATGTATTGAGATAAAATCTGTAGGCTAATAGCTGACTAAGCAAATTGAAATTAGAAAATAAGGATGGGCAGGCCAATCAAAGGAATGCAAAGTTCCATTAAATGCCCATATCTATGATGGATGAATCTTTTCACTTGTGTAATTTTCAGCAAAGTATTCTCAATTTGTTGACATTTTCTTGGTCCATAAAAACCGTCTATATAAACAATCTAGCATGTAATTTATAGTCCCTTTAAATGCTGTCTCATCACTATACTCAATATTATACCCTCTAAGGATATAACCTGGGAGTAACACGTTGTATAACTGCAACAATTTAAGGACTAAAGCTTTAGGGAAGACCACCGGAAAATGGGATCGATATTTGATTAACATGCCACGTTTGACTTGAAGCGAAAGGGGGAAAATGTAATATTAGCATCGTTATTCACGCGTTATGTGTGTGGGTGATGCAGTGTGAGAGAAAGTACTGAACAACTTGCAATAATGCAATATTCAACAAGATTTTTCTTTTTTGAAATATATATTTTAGTATAAAAGTGAAATATAAGATTTGTGTTGATTAATGTGAGCTTTATCATAATTATTCCAAAAAAAGATAAAGTGCATTGTCTGATGAATTGGAAGATAATAGGTAGCTGCGTTTAATATTCGCATCATTATAAAATTGAAATAACAACAGCTGTCAGCAGTTTGCATATTCATTAATATCTATTTCGCTTTCTGCTCAATATCTATCTGCAAGAATATACGAAACATAACGCGTGAACACAGAATTCCTGTTAGGTGTTACGCTAACAGCTATTGATCATTCGTGTTGCAGTGCTAATTGAAAATTAAATTGAACATACGGTACACATAATCAAGCAGCCTTTCCTTATCTCCTTCCACATCTAATTATTTCGTGCGTATCTTTTTACCTTTTTCATTCATTAATGGCGTGCGTGTATGAGTTTCAAGCATGAGTTACATGTATGGTGATCATCATCATCATCGGTATCTTCCCGCCATTTAACTGGATGCATGGTATATCAATAAGGAGGTCAGCGTTTCTACGCTGCATGCCTCATTTTCGACTGCAACACCGCAGCCATCAATAAAGACGCCAGCTCCAAAGCACACAAATATCAATTTTCTCCCCGATTTCGCCCATTCTCTCAAAAGACCTTCGCTTGGGAGATATGTTGTGAAAATTTTCGAGCCCAGTGGAAATTCAGGTCAGTGTGGATGCTTTCTTTGAGGCTGATAGCATCTGAGTTGCCGGAGCTTGACATACAAGATGCTAAACCTTGAAGTGCCATTAAGTCCGTGAATTATTTTCCTTATGGAAACCGCGTATTGGCCTACCACAAAATGTTAATTATCATTATAACTCAATGCGTAGCAAAATAATGTTGTCGTTTGTTTTATTTTAGTCATGACGCCACTGCATAATTATAACTTTATTATAGTATTAAAACAAATTCTATGAGCTCGACAAATTGAGTGCATCTAATGAGATATGGATGAGCTTTGTCGGGAATCTAGACTTCAAGATTGCATCAGCGATTGATGATATTTCGGAGAAGGATAGCTGTACTTCATCACGGTTGGAGGGTTAAATACTGTCGTCTGCTACCCCCTTCCCCGTGGCGCGCCAATTCGCCTTGGACCCTCCCATCTGTACGTGGATGTAGGGATGCAGTGTTGCACAAGTACACTGACTCTATCCCCTCATCAATAACCCGATATCGATTCCTGGGCTGTTCCTTGGATCTATCTATTCATGCTTCAATCAGCGAACAATAGCGAATGGAGCGGTCGCGCGGCCAATATATCGATCGTTTCACGAATCTCACTTGATAACGCTATCGCTCAACACATGCTGATGTGGCATCTCCGCACATACAGCAAGTTGCTGACATTTTATCCTACGACAAATGCTCCGAATTGCATCACAGGAACTAGGAGTGTAGCATCGAGCTGATAACTTAACGGATAACCCGTGCTTGAAGATCATTTTAAGGTAGGCAAAATCAGTTTAAACGTAGCTTTGTCTCGAACAATAACATCCATATTTGTTTGCAGGCACTGGCGCATTCGTTTTTGGCGGGCATGCATGCAATGTTCTAGGCGCCATCACAAAAAAAGTGACGCACTCGATCTTTCTCGCATCTCACTGAACATTTTGATTCCAATACTGCGCAAAAGCCAGAGGCCGCCATTTCTGTTTACTATGAAATCTGTTTGTGTGAATTACAGTGTTATCTGAATGTATGTGCGATGTGTTCATGGATATGTATTGCCTGTGATTTATGTGTGATGAGAAAATTAATTTTTGCACGACTTAAATGTGCGTATGCCTTCAGCTCTTCGTTCACTCTGCATTAACCGTTGCTATGTTCTTATAAAGTTTCATTGTTGCATTAATTTTGATGTACGCCTTGCTCTCTTCATCTCTCTTTTCATCTTTCTCGTTTGCATATTTATTTTCTAATGTGTATTTTTGTAAAAATCAAAATTACAATAATGCATTACAGTGTTCAAGTGTTCAACATTCACTTTTTTTTAGTACTATAACATTAAAAGAATAGAAACATCATGCCGTGTTGTATTTGAATAAACAATCTTAATAACTGACGTGCAATTTGAAAATAGGTTGTAAACTTTGCAAAACCCTTGTTATCTTACACATCTCAGTGATAGATTATTAACGAATATTTTACAATTGCAATTTTTAAGTGAAAGAATATGATGGGCATCACTCACTTATGTTTTTTTCTTCTAGATGAACATTTACAAAGGAGTAAAAATGTAATTGACATAGGTCCACCAAGGCCGCAGTAATTAACATAAAAGCATTTCAGAAATGTGTGTATCTATTCAAAGTGCAAAGCTCTATTTATAATGCTCCACAATTGCTTTAAACAGGTGGCTGTCAAATAAAAATGAACTTCGGATATCATTTTATGATCTGTGACCATGGCTTCATCCAGCCATTTTATTACTTCGATATGCTGTAATTTGATAGTCCATTTCGCAATCACAGTGTCAAGTGCATTGTTGTTCAGGGAAAATATTGGGATTTATTGACATTCCTTAAATACCAGGCTTGTTTGAAAGCATCGGTGAAAATACCGACATGGACTTGACTATGGCCCATCAAGCTGTCCATGGGGTGCATTTATATCTCACATTATGGTGTACATAATGGTGACGACTTTGTCTCGTAAACTTGATGAAATATCTTCTCAGTTGAAAATTTGTTTATCATAATTTTCAATGTGTGTAGCTTTGACAAAATTACGTTCGCGTATAACTTATATCAAATATTGTAGTTACTGTGTAAGCAGTGAAATATTAAAATCTATCCGAAATTGTATTGCCAGGAAAAGGAGCATTGAACTCTTGGAATTTCTTATATATTGATATAAATCAGACTCATGAATGCTAGCTTTTTACTCTTCACATTTATGGTAAAATAATTTTGCGAGCGGTTTTCATTTTCCATCTACCTTGAAAATCTGCCTCTTTATCATAAAACCTTGAATTTAGATTGGTTACAAATTGTATTCCATCTTTGTTTGGGCGGTAATGCACAGAAATTATGTCACTGTCGTCTGATCGAAATGAGTGAGGATGCTCCCGATCATATCGATTTATTGTATCGTTATGTCTGCTTTGTAGGAATCAAGAATGTAGTCTCTCCCTACAGACTTTAAATAAATGGTGATGAGAATTTTCACAAAGCTGAATCAGTATTCCAGTTTCTGTTAAAACATGCAGGCCTATATTATCAATGGTAATGCTGAAATTGAATAAAAATGGGGAAAAATTTTTCCTTTGAAAATTAACTTTCTTAACTTTCATTAAAGTCTTCCGGAATTAAGTCTGTATGAAAACAGGTGTTACGAGAAAGGGCTTTTATTTTGCATTATAGTAACTTACTGATTACCAGTCACGTTGAGTCTGCATATAGCTCGGTCCATATGACATCCACTGTCAAATACCCTCTTCTATTTGTTTAGTCCCGTCAATACTTAACTTCTGTTCAGCTTCCAACCCGGTTAAGTTTCTTAGCATATTTGCTCTCGGATATATTTTTTGAAGCACGACTATCAAAACAGATCACTCAATGGAAAAGAGAGTGGATCTTCTTTAAAAGTAGAAACAGCGTATTTTAGCAAGAAACGCATAAATGTAGACGGAGAAACTTGTGTATATTTTAAATTGCATCCTTTATTTTACAGATTTTAAATTCCTTTTGGTACATAATTTTTTTTTAATGGAGGTGATTTTTTTTATTCCTTCGCAGCCGTACCTCGTTTTACGGTTCAGCATGCATCGATGATTCATGCTTGAATGGGGATGATAAAAAAAGCCGCTTGCTGCCATGCCTTGTTATGACCTGAAATATCCCAATGAGAAATCCATGCAGCTCCGATTTATGGGGATTAAAATATTCAAAGTCGAAAATAGGGGACGAGTCAGGGGGTGCGCTTCGTTAGCGTAGCATATGGGACGAAATGAATGAAACGTCTTGGCTAAGTGATGACGTCAGTGATGATGATTATACGAGGATGGACTTTATGGAATGATTTTATTTATAATATACAGCTTGGGGTTATGTTGTTCTTATACTGGCCTGTGTAATTGACATTTTCTCTTGGCATTGAAATTCACTGCGCATCCTCATCTGTCCATGATTTTGATCAATAGTATCCATCGACTTGAGTAATTCAGCAATATGAATGTAACATGGATACCAATTATGCATTTTGCTTATTAATTCTAATTTTCAGAAGTCTTGTGTGTCATTGTGGATTCATATATTGCCCGTGAATAAAGCTTAATATTGGGTTGTTATGTTATGTTTAAATATTGACCTCTTTGTGCAGGAAAAAATTGTATAGCTCTACTTCTATATCCCCTGCATCTGTGTATTCCGCCATTACCCAACGTTGCGCTGTTGTAAACATCATTTCATTCAGTGGCGTTATGTGTGGGAATAGATGCATGTTTGTTGTTTTAGGGTGGAACGGCAATGGATTGTCGCCAGCTATTCTTTCTCTCTCTCTCTGCTCTCCCTCTTCATCTTCCCTTTTCTCTCTCCTCGCTTGCCCTCTATACTTAATACTCTGCTTCCTTACGTGCGTCGTGTGTGTGTGTGTGTCTTTCTCTCTCTCTCTGTCACCTCTATCTCGTTATCTCTCTCTCTCTCTGTCCTTTTTTCTCTTTCACTCCCCCTCTCTCTCACTGTTCTTTCTCTGCCTCTGTTTGTGTGTGTGCGTGTGTGTGCTTCCCCCCCTCGGTGCTATTATTTGATCATGACCTTGCCCTTGCCTGGTATATAACGTCCAACCCTCATTCAGGGATTGAAAAGAAAGGTCGAGTGCCCTTCACCATTTCACAGCCTATACTCTGATATACTTTTAGCCTGGAAGTCAGCAGACGATGTCCTCTATAATAAATGTAAAAGAACAAAAGGAAAATAAAACTAAATCTCTTATTTTCATTTCACGTCACCATCCACCCTCTTAGTAAACTTCATTGTGCATTTTCTTTCAATCAATTTTAGCTTGATACCGTTTAAGTTTGCTGGACAATATTTTTTGGCGCCACCTCGCTCTTGTACACTCTTCTGTTGTACACCAGGGGGGTGTTTCATAAAGCTGTTCGTAAAGTTACGAATGACTTTACGAACGACTGGAACATCTTCTTGGGTGCTATACTAAACAGATTCTCAATCATTTAGCACAAGAACTGATCGTGCGTAAAGTCATGCGTAACTTACCAACCGCTTTATGAAACACCCCCCCAGAAGAGAGCGCTCAAAAGCTAAATATAAAATGACAAAGCACACAATATATACATGTTATACTACATCTTGAGCAGAAATTACTATATTGGGGGCAAAATACCGATTGTGAGAACGGTTATTATCAATTTCAGTGCGATAGTCTGATAACCAAAAGGCTATTGTTGACTAACTGGAACTGATTTGAGCGTATCTTTTTTCACGAGACAGGGTGTAGAATCCCATTTCACCTAATAACAAACAGGTCTTGCTCAATCTCGTAATCGACGGTGAATCGACCGTCATCGGATAATATGTTGCATCAACGAACCGAGGAGAATGATAACACGCAAGCACAAGTGACGGATGGATGGTGATGGTGATGAGGATGATGATGATGATGATGACGATAATGATGTCGGTGGCGCTGGCAGTCGCAGTAGTATCGTATTGGAAAATTGTGATAGATGAAGGCTCATTATAGCATGTCTTTGAATATTTTACTGATTAACATTTCTGCGTTTTCAAAGAAGCGAAAAACAAACAAACAAAAATTCTCCCAATGATTTGAAAAAAATGGAAGAAAATCTTTTAATTTAAGTTGTTTTATTACGGTTTCAATGATATGAATGTAGATAGGTTTTGCAAGGATTCAAAGTTTTATTGAAAAGTAAAAATCATATTTATGACGTTTAGTTGTTGAAAAAGGGGAGAGAGAGGGAGAATGCTGGAACATATATAGCTCTGGAGAGAGGCAGTGTGATATGAGGTGCAGACAGAGAGAGAGAGAGAGAGAGAGAGATCGGAAGAGGCTACAAAATGGTAATGAATTTCTAGAACGACTGAATGACATAATAAATATCGTTGTATATGTATAATATTTTAAATTGTTTTGCCTAAGGTATGGAAAAGATGATGAAGGTCGTACATCATGCCCTTGAACGGCGTAGAAAAAAAAATTGTCGATCTCCCCCATATTTGTTCAACCATGGATACACCTGTTAGAAAGAAACGATGAGAAAAACCGATTCTAATTGTGACAAATTTTGTCTATTCTGATCGATGGTTATTTGTACTTTGCTGAAGGTCACATTCAGCAATGAGAAGCATGGGTATAAAAAGAAATAGATATTGATTTTTTTTCTTCTAAACGACGTCGGGAGGCGCCGTTGTTCTGGGTGTGAAGTTGAAAGCTGCTGAATATGCCACTGTTTCCATAGACTGTAGCTGTTCCACAGTCTTAGCTAGTGACTTGAAAGCATTGTCTATTGTTGCTGAATATGTTGAATCCAGACCCAAAAAGGTCTTTACAACTGAATAAGAAATAATTTTTACGAAGACGTATTGCAAATCTGTGTGTTATATTGTTGTGTGAAAAACACATTCTAGCTTATGAAGTATCGACGAACATTCAAGTTCACAGTTATGGTGTGTCTTGTTGACGGTAATAGTTCACCGGGAGCTGCTAGCATACAATATTACTGTGTAATATAATGAAATGACGTAAATACATAGAATAAGAATATCACATGCAATCCTGCGTGTATTATCAATCGCTAGTTCGAATGAGCACGATGAATAGAATTATAGATGAATAGTCGAATTATGTATTTGTGCTGTAGTGTGTGCCCTTGGCCTTTAATGCAATATTTGCATTACGGTTTCTGTGATACTGCTGGTAGAAGTCTAAAGGATTTTACTGGTCTGTCGCTATTGGAAACATATTCTGTTTCGGTTGAGTGAAACTGTAGACTGAAACTAATTCATCTTTTGAGAGCAAGAAGGGCGTTACAATACGTAAAATTATATGAGTTAACGTCCTTCTGGTCCTCACAGATTATAATCTTTATGTTAGACACAGCAGAATTAATTCGTGGTGCTACTGACGGGTAATAATAGTAATGACAAGATTACTGTAGACTTCACTATCTGAATATCAAGTCCATCTTGCCAATGCAAATGCCTATTTTTCAATACGATGAGGATTAGGGTGGCTTGATGGCTGATCCGAAATTGTAAACATGTTTGGGATCATCAGGGATTCAAATAAGATTACTGTTTGATCCTTATCCTAATATCGTCAATCTAATTTCATGTCATATTACGAAGGATTTACAAGTAAATAGAGGCGAGGAACCATTATGCATTACACTTCAAATACATAAGTTTGGGGGAGGGGCAGAAAGGTTATTTACCATGACAGAGTTAATTGCGTCAATTTCACTGAAATTGATCGTGAACTATGTTTGAAGAATATATCAAAACGTATATAATATATTTATATACATGGCAAAATACACAAACAAACAAAAAATCTATAAATGGAACAAAAGTATGGATTTCAACACCGTCTCTACCGCCCCATATCTCTCTATTTCTCTTAATTTCTCATTTTATCTCTCTTGCTATTACTAACTCGTGAGCATAGTGAATATCTCGCACCCCAGAGAGCACTGGTAAGAGAAATGGTAAAAGCATCATGTCTATATAATCATATACCCGTGTGAAATACTTCACCCCTCATTAGCGAGACACCAATTAAAAACTCCACCATATTGATTGAAAATGTGGAGAGCAATTACAATTACCATTCACTTGTGAGGGTTATCGGTTTTACAACCTCACGCATAGAATAATATCAGATCTTGCTCTATAACCTGTATAATTATGTGACGTATCCAGGATAGAACTGGATACGCCCCCAACCCCCACCCCACCCTCTCCGTTTGAAAGCTAAGAGAGAAAAAAAATTGCAGTTGGTCTACGCAAGGATGTACTGTAGGCAAGCTTGCCTACAGTACCTCCTTGGTCTACATTATGCAAGGCTGCCTATATACCTTACCCCCCCCCCCCCCCCGGTCTAGGGAAACCCCATTGTTTATCAATTTCTGAGTATGCCACTGTACATACGGTCACCGATACCATGAAACATATATGTACATTTTATTATATGAAAACCCCAGAATAATAAGACAACTGGGGGTAAAGACCTTTCATATCACCAAGTGGGCCGTTTCACATGAAAATGAATGCAAAGCAGATTGTAGCACATTCAATATTATTTGTGATAGGTTTCATCATGCCAGATATGGGGGGCGTTTCATGAAAGGACTTGTCAGATATTTTATCCGACAAATTTGCTCTCAGCCAATCAGATGCAAGGATTTCAGTAGCTTATGACAGTTGTCGGATAAAATATCAGACAACTTCCTTTCATGAAACGCTCCCCTGGTTATGTATTAAGACCCCGCTCCTAGATTAGCTTAGTATACAAAAATAAGGAAGCCATCAACCTTTTATATCAGGAATTGGATATCATACCCGTGACAGTACATCATTTACAAGAGAGATAGAGAGAGCTATAGTATAAGTCAAAACGAATGAAGCTTGATGATTAAATATGAGATGAGAAAACGTCAACACTAAAACAAATCTATGGTCAATAACTCAATATCATTTATGATAACGTTAATTTTTTTTGACGATCTAGATAAGTGCGTGAAATATCTTTTAGCCTGTGACTTATATACAACATGAGACAACTATGTTATTAATGATTTAAATCATTAATTTTGAAGTGGGATTGCGTTCTGTACAAACATGATTTGTATTACTTTGCTAAAACTGACTATACCGTAATTACTGAAGCGTTTGTATTTTGTAACGTTGACATGCCAAAATATATGACGTTATCCGGTCAGACGTCTTTAATTAAAGTCCAGCCCCTAATCTCGGACAGTCGAGAGGAATAAAAACATCTGTCTGGTGTTGTTCCTGTCTCATCATCGAGCTCAGACCAATGTTACCACGGGGCGTGGCTGAACTATTTTGAATGGGGCGAGGGCAAAAGCTTCGCTAGAAATTTTAAGTTGGGAGGTGGGATGTCGGAATGAAATTACCGTTACGTTAACCGAAAATTTCCCATCAACCGCTAAGGTCATCAAATTCGCAAATTTGCTATCAGAAATTTTAAATGGGGGGGGGGGGGGGGATCCCCATGCACCACTCTTTCGATATGAAATCTTATAATGGGTATACGGAGGAAGCACGCAAGGTCTGCTCAATGAAGCAGTTTTGATGTCCTCGTGTATTTTCATGACAGGTTTCCGTTACCCTTAATTCCCTAATAAAGATAACCTTCTTTACGATGTTTGTTTACGAGACAAAATTGACGAAAATACTACGTTGCTTGGTACAAACAACATTGAGATGGGATTTGGATTCTGAAGTGCTCTATAATAAGTAAATATATTCTTTGAGGAACTGCAATTGAATCCCGTAAAATTAAAACGAGCCCCAGTTCGTTTCACCTTCAAATCGATTAGCAATAATCTGTAACAAAACAAAGGGGAAAATAACAGCTCTAGTGCACCGCAAAAGAAATGACGCTTTGGTGGTGAAAGCCTCGTATTAAAGAGCCGGTTTAAATTCTTGACATTGTGCTCATCGTTTTACAAACTGGACAAGTTTTAGCCCATAAATCACGATTCCGTGATATTCCTACAACTCTGATAAGCTATGGAAAATACCCGAGGGATAAGACAATCAAACAAAAAGAAATTTAAACGTTGGTGCTGGGAGTGCCTTACTTTGAACATAGATATACTCCGCATGCTTTGAACGAGAACGTCATGCAGTTTGACTTGTATGCGGGAAAACTTGAAGGTAAATATTTGTAGGAAAATTGTTAAATTGTGCCAAAGTCAGGAAATGAGGCACATTTTTCATAGCGGAAATCTTGTAATATGAAACGAGAAAGTGAGTTAATAGAGTATCTGCATTCTCTACCCAAGACTAAACATGATGTAGGGTGTGATTGTAGGCCCTCGATATTTTGCGAAATAAGGGAAAATAAGGCTGTTATCGATTTCATGTCGCCATGTCAATAATGCTTTTCATTAGTTCGCTGAAGTAGACTTATTTTGATTTTGATTTCTTTAGCCATGATTCAGTGGTTTGAAGTCCAGGGCCTGGAAGAATCCGAGTTCAAAACCTTCTCACTGCACTATCTAGTGCCCCTGATCCCCAAGATTCTTGTAGCAAAAATGCTCTATTTCAGTTCCAGATAAATCAAACAAATGAATTTGAACATGTTGAACATAATGCGCTCAGATTTCTTTCTTCAAAATCTGCCGAAAGCAAACAGCATTGGCGTTCGCTTTGTAGATATGACAAAGTACCTTTAGAATCTCCGAGACACTGTTCCTATTTGCCTTTAAAGGACTCATGTGGGAATATTGAACGGCTACATTATGTTGACTGCAGACGATGCCCACACCACCTTCCAATCGATTACCAATGATCGTGGTGACGATCAATCGGTCTCATGTTGACTCAAAACCAGCATGGGATGACTAGCTTTAGATCAGGCGCCAATGACTTTCAGATGCTTTGAAATAATTTCCTCATATTATTTTTTGTTTTCACTTGATGACCATTTATTGATCATGATCAGATATTAATGTGTCAGTAAAGAAAATAAAGATAGATATACAAGAAAGGAAAACAAAATATTACTTAATCGCTCAAGATAATGGTTGTGACGACTTGAATTAAGAACAGTTTTGTTTAATTATTGACTCCATTGTCTACTAAAAGTGCATGAACTTTGAAAGCGCCACTGTCGTGTTGATTAGAGAAACGTATTTGAAGTAAGGCTTTAATAGGTAAGAGCCAATTTTACTAGCAACATGCATGTTATAGTTTTTTTTTTACAATTATTACCCACGCCGATTTACCCACGCCGATGAAATCGGCAGGGTTATGTAAAGGGCTCCGTATGTTTTTTTTTTTTTTTTTTTTGTTTGTTTGTTTGTTTGTTTGTTTGTTTGTTTGTTTGTGTACAAGATAACAAGAGAACGGGTGAACGGATTTGCACCAAATTTTCAGGGAATGTTCAGAAAGTGACAGGAAAGAATCGATTAGATTTTGGTGATGATTGGTTGACCCCTGCACATTCTGTGTGACCTTGAAGTTTTGACCCTGTAGTAAAGTATAGGAACTTCAGTTCAGATAGTGACAGGAAAGAAACTAGAAAGATTGATGACCCCAAACTTCGCCTGCAGATGCAGAAATATTTTGGCCAATCAAAACACTCATTACTTCGTCTCACCAAAAGTCTATTTCAGGTTTATGAATTTTAGAAGACTTTTAGACCCATTATTTGCCATTTCACTTCAAATCCGTACGAGCCTGCAATGAATATTCAAAGCCAACGTATCCCAGCAACAAGGGATTGCGCGCGATACCTTTTTTAACTACAAATTCATTTAGATTCAGGCTACCCTACCCCTACGGCTTCTCCTCTATTTCTTATCTTCTGTGCATTTCTGTTTATTTTCCCCGGTTCTTTCCACTTTGTTGTGGAAGTTTTTGTGATTTATTTTATCCTGGTGGACGTGTAGTACGTGATTTTAATTGTTTTCGGTGAAAATCTGGTGAGTTTGTTCGACGTGAGTGAGTCTATCGCACTCGCGAGCGTTCGCGTGTATTGATCTGAGTGAGTGGGCTGTGTAGCTAGCTGTACGTACATAACTATACACAGCGCTGTCGCGAAGTGACGGCGATCTGGTCGGGCTAGGGAGTACATAACCCCAGGGAGTACAGTGCCTGTGCCTTACTGACTGTAGTAGGATTGAACTTTTTTCTTTGGGTTATAACGGTCCTGTCATTTGAGATTTGAGTTAGTTTATAACTCATTTATGTCTGTTTGAGTGGATTTCGTAGTTGTAAAATATATACAAACACTGGATTTCTTTTTAATTTGTGTGGATTTGCAAAATTTGGTGGCTGATCGAGGTTCGCCGAATACATGCACGCCAGTATCCACTTTGACTTTGTTGATGGGTGGTGACTGAACTGAGTGAGTAAGCTCTGTGCCTCGCATGCATTTTGAAGTCGAGATCCAACTTATTTTGTCGTCATATTTATTTTATCCAAGCCCGATGAAAAAAAAAAACAACCCCAATTGCAATGTAATTTAAAGATAGAACATGAATACATTTACTAACACTTACATGACTGAACACTGAATACAAATTGCTAACATTTTTTTTCTCACCACGCCACGCTCTCTGACATGTCTAATCAATTACTTTTAGGGGAGGGATGTTTCAATAATAAAATATCTTTTTCAGAAGAATTTTTTCAAGGGTGGGGACACACAAAGCTATGACCTGGATATGGCAAAATTTATTGGGGGGGAGGGGAGATGTGCCTCTTGTTATCCCCTTTGAATGGCCTGCTTACAAAAATAATCGCAACAAAACAAAACCTATTGGGTTAAGGCGTGGGTCTGCCGCCTTTGACGGCCTTTCTAGTTAGGTGGTCTGTCGGTATCGACAGATCACCTCTTAATTTCGTCAGAATTATCTTTATTAGGTGGTCTGTCGGTATCGACAGATCACCTCTTAATTTCGTCAGAATTTTCTTTATTATTTATTATTATTATTTATTCTTTATTTTCAACTTATTTCTTGTGACCGTGAATTCTCAAAATCAACTCGATCAATTTTCTTCAAATTTTCGTCAATTATCAGGCCATAGCAGATCAAGTGCCCCTATCATTATCAAGGTCATCAGGTCATCGTGACGTCATCCAGGCGCCATTTTGTGAAATCACATTATCAATCATATCTTCATAACGAGTCATCAAAAATGAACCATATTTGACATACATTAACTTCAGGTCAAGCGTCAACATAAAATGTCATCAAAATCCGCGCGCACATAATGACGCGCACGTACGCGCGCGTCAAAATTTAAAAATGCTCAAAATCACTTTTTAATCAAATTAGAGTGTTGTTCAGGACATTTTAAGCATTTTAAAGTTTTCTGTCCGTGCGCGTCCGTGCGCGCGTTATGCGCGCACACAGCGCGTGGAGAACGTAAAAACGCCGTTTTTTCGCATATTTTGTCTTCCTGACACTATTCTTGACAATTTCCAACTATTTACAGTCAATCTCGACCTTCCATAATGTCGTACGCGCGCGTCAAACTTTCAAATTCGTGCGCGCGTCAATGGGCATTCTAATGTAAAAAGTGGTAAAAACATGCCTATCTAGAATCCGCCATAGCTCGTCAGAACGCGAGGAAACCCCCAAATTTCTGTACATATTATGAAAGCCTGTGAGTTGTAGATTGGAATTCATGCAGAATTTTTGCCGATGGCATGTTCTAACGTCATCATATTTGCATATGAACTCAAAAAAATGATTTTGAAAAAATGACGTCATCATTTTTGTATTCATTTGCTAATATTTCAGTAATAGGTGATCGATTTTCTTCCAAATTTTGATATGTTATAGCTGAGACAATTCTCTACAAGATTAGTCACCACCATTTTTCATTTTGATGACGTCATCACACTGAAATCTTCAATTAAAGACGACATGTCAGATTTTTCCCTATTTGCGTGTTATGTCTATGGAAGATGATTTTTTTTTCGAATCATGAATCTACATGACATCGTTCTCTGAGCAGTATCTCAGTTATTTTTGGTCTATTTTCTTCCAGATTTTAATATGTTGTAGCTGAGACTATAAGCTTTTACAAGTGTGGTCTCCAATTTTTGATCAGATGTCGGGATCATGCCCAATTTTTCAGTACAAAATGTGATTTGAGAATCCCGTTTTCGTTTACGTGTTATCTCTATGGGAAATATTCTGGTCTATCGGTAAAGCACATGACTACCATGGTCAAGGTACCTGGTTCGATCCCCGGGGCCGATTTTTTAATTTTTTTTTTTTGCTTCTTTTTGCCTGTCATTTTACCATGCTCTTCGACTATTGTAACATAAAAAATCACAAATCATGTAATAAACTGTCTTATTTTCCATATTATGTCTATTAGAGAGTAGTGTGCAGTAGTTGGTGTACAACCCTATGGAAATTGTGATTTCCTGTCCTGTATTAGAGTTATGGGGTTAATCTCCCAAGTATCCTGTATCATCATCATTATTACCATCACCGTCATGATCATCATCGCTATTATTATATCATCGCCATCATCATTATATCATTATAATCATCATAATCACCATTATCATCATCACCATAATCGTTTTACAATGACCGTTACACATTTTGCTACATTCCTGTCCTCAGGAAGCATCTCCATTCATGGCATTCTTGACATCCTGTCTTCTGTTTAGTATTTCCCCATTAATATGATCATCCTGATTACAATCATGATCGTGCAAATTGAAAGACAGACCACCTAATTCGTCCTCATGACGAATTAAATTCTAGTTATCATTGAGTTTATTCTTATAATCATCCTTCATGCCCGTTGACTACTTTAGATGGCATAATTTAATGCATCCAGGAAGTTGAATGCGGTACATCATTTCATAACAGGCGCTAGAGGCTTAAAATTAGTTTTTAAGTGAAATTTAAAGAAAAATCTAAACGTTCCTTACACATCATTGTTTCGATGGCACCAATGCAAAAGCATCGTGGTAATAATGAATATCTAGCGTTATTTAAATTACATAGTCCTATGTAACTCCTAAGCTGAATAGTGATTTGGGGTTTGACGAGTTTCTCCGTGAGTGGGGCCTGCTTAGATACGATGGCTCGTGTATACCTAAACAGAATAAGCGATACATGACGGTTGAGACGCGAGATAGAGAGCGGGGGTAAAGGATGTGGGTGTGGGTTAATAGTTTGTGTGGGTTAGGTCAGAGCTGGTCTAGGCTGGAAGGATATGCTTGAGGAGAACTTGGAAGAGGAAGCTATAGAGTCAATGGCGGACCCCTATCATTTTGTTACAGGGCATAGAGTGTGTTTGGTTTATGTCTCAGAAAGTCGATCAGGCGGACGGGAGATTTTTCATTTGCCTGGGGGCACGTATCCCCCTTACCCCGTGGATCCGCCAATGTGAGTAGACCATTAATAAAGCGATCCCCAGGCGGCTGGCCTCTGCGCCCCTAGCAGGCGTGTGTGGAATGCCACGGCACGTCTCTTGCCCCTATTTGGATGTAACCAACTCTCCCTCTCTCTATCTCATGCTCAGAGCTGTCACACTCAATGTGCGCTGCTCTCACTCTCAGTCTCCCCCTCTCGTTCTTTCCCTCTTTCTCTCTTTCTTTCTCTCTCCATCTCTCTCTCTCTGTCTCTATTTCTGTCTCACACAAACACCCACACCATTTCTTTATTATGTCAATATTCTCTCCCCTTCTCTTCATGTCCTTTTCTTTCTCATATTTATTCATTTACCCCCCCCTTTTTTTTGCTTTTCGTCCCTCACCCACTTTTTTGCTTTTCTATTTTTCTATATTGTCCCCTTTCATCATTAAATCCCCTCCCCTCTATTACATACTCTCTTAACCCCTTCTTCTCTCCCTGTTGCCTTTCTACTTAATTCTAGACTGTTACATCATATCATTCTGAACATTCCTATATCACGATTCGACTCATCCCTAACATTGATATATATTCATACCTTTTTTTTAAATTTGAAACCCCCCCAAAAAAAACAACAACAACAACAACAACACAACAACAACAAACAAACAAACAAACAAACAAACAACGCCATCATCCACCCCCATTTCTTCAAAGTCTTTTTGGCTCACTTCATTACTTTCACGTTACGATGAATTCAAATTGTCATTGACTTTAAACATAATTTGCAATCTTTTATTAATTATCCTGGGAGTGACTACCTTGCCTTTGTTTGAAATTGGTGACGGTATCAATAAATTTACACAGTACTGCTGAAATAATCTTTAACGATTGTCATCTCTGGTTTGGAGATACTGCAGGCACAAGGGGCGCCCTTATTATCTTATTATCATATCATCTTATCATGTAGCTCTCCTAACATGAAAAGAGAATGTTCTATGTGCAATAATGTAGTGACATGAAAATTTCTAGTCCATTGATTTTCCATTCGATCATAAGCCGATTTTACCTACCTCTTTGCAAGTCTAACTTCCGCAGTTGGCACCACACGATATAGATGCATGCACACAATCAATAGCGTGCATGGGACTGTGAAACTTTTTCCCCTTGTTATTTTGAGTGTGTCTCTTTATCCTTCAAGAAATGAGACGCTTTTTGTTAGCTCGTCGCACGGGCTGTTGCAGAATTAAACCAATTTAGTCTTCTTTCGTCTGGCTTGCATGGATGTCCTTTGCTGGCGAGGAGTTAATGACTATTATAGAAGCCCATCGGGGCAATACCTGGTATGAATGGGTTAGAATGACTTTGTACACGTTCTATGTGTAATATCACAGAGAAAAAAGAAACTTACAGGGATGATATGAAATAGGACTTTAATAAATTGGTTCCAAATATTATAAAATCTAATGACCATTTTACATTTTGAGAGTGATATTTTGACACACAATTTATTTATTGGTAGAATTTGCTAACCCCATGCATCTTATAAATACTGACGCCTTTGACACATAGGCCTATAAGTATTACATGGTTTTCGTTTTGACTAAAGATTTGTCTCTGAGAAAGTTATATGCGCCAAACAAGTATGAAAATCTACTCAACTGAATACTCTATGACGGATAGCTGTCATTTGGATCAGCTAGCATTTTGGACCATTTAAGTGGGGTTTCGTGACACCCTCTCTTTTGACGTATAGTATAGAAGCAAAGAGGAATCAGGCATGCCTTCATGTCGTCACAAAGTCTTGTTCAGATAGGAGACAAACTCATTCGTGGGCTTAGGTCAATTTTGTGAAGGAAAGAGGCTTAACTAAGTCTTCTTCAAACCCTTCATTGTATGCCTACTTGATACTTAAAGAAGTAAACCCATTGACATTAATACAAAGGAAACAATACACTCAACAAGACAGTCATTGGTGGATCAAGGGGGCATCTGAAAAGCCTTTCACATTTAGGACCCCCCCCCCCCCCTCTTATCAGGGATTTTCTGGACCTGTGCCTCTGCAAGAGAATCTTGTCCGCCATCGACAATAGCTCATAAATGATACCTTACATCATGCTTCAAAGACGAACCAGTCCGCCGGGCCCTTCTCATGTTACATCATGTGTAACACGTGGTTTCGTGCATTGCATGCTGGGACAGGTTATGCTCACGCTCCAGTGCGTGCACAGAAACATTTTGCCCTTTCCAAAGGTGAACAAACTTTACGAAGGGACCCCTCTATTGAAGCATCTGTCTTCATCAATCGATAATCACGTTCTACTTTAAGTCTGTCAGGAACGGGTAATATTATTTGCCTGCGTTACGTTTGTATAGCAGGTAAATGTTGTTTGTCTCGTTAATGTATGCATACTTACGCTTGGTAAGGGTTGTTGTCCATGCAAGAGTAAGAAGTGATTATGCGAGAATGTTTTCCGCAGGTGGTGCGGGGCACGAGCATTAGGGTGTGGTAGAAGATGTTTGAGGTGTCATTCTAGCTTGCTCTTTCGTTGCGACAAATTTTAAATTTGTTTTTATTGTGAAAATTAGTGGAATTGTTATTGTGCAAAAGTGGATCCGAAGGTTTTCCAGAGTTTTTTCTTCTTTAGTTTTATCTCTGTTTTTTTTTTAACCCTGGGCCTACTTGTCGCAGAATAACTGTTAGGGCCTATTCAGTTGTGGTCATAACATTTGTGTATAATGTACAGAACTATAAATCGCATCGATATCGAATTAAACGAACGGCTCCTAGTCGTTGGGCAAGGCTAATATACCCATTAATATTTGATGGTATAAAAGCGTGTTAATGTGTTGTCACGTACGTATAAGGAGTTCAGGTACAAGGATCAGGAAGGTTGAATTGAGAAATTATTTTGCAGGAATTATAGAAAAGACAAAAAGATTGTAATTTACCTATACTGAAAGGCTAGGTGCTAGGCTAATCGTTCTAGATATATCATGAACCTTGTTGACAGCCACCCCATGCACGCATGCCTGAATAGTGAAAGTGCTGTAGGCCTATCTTGGGTAGATGGTAACTTACTAATTAACACTCTGATTGGGTGTTGCAAGAAAGTTGCGATTGATTGCAAGTTGCAACTGATCGGTACTGACCAATCAAAATCATTGTTGCAAGCGCATCTTCTTGAATAGGCAGGCCCTGAACCATTCAGAATGGTTGTTCTAATTTGCTTTACAATTTGCAATTGATTGCAACTTTCTTGCAACACCCCATTAATGCGATACCCACTCTGGAACGTGTGCGGTATTGTTTTGTTAACAAAAGTATTCCTACGCGTATGCAATCATGTACCTGGCAACCGGTGGTGCTGTCAACAAATTTTGGAGTGACAAGACACTTTCTTTTTACCCTCGGCACCTCCAGTGAACAACAGTCGCTTCCATGTGCAATTCGTTTTCAAGTTTAGAGCAAGCATGCACCCTTCTGAAAAGAAATATCCATATAATTATTTATCATTTTAGATGTTGGATTGTATTTGAAAAAAGACTTTAATGCTAACATTAAAAAAATACAATTGTCCTGATTTATATCGACTTGTGATTGAATCAAGTTGCAGCTCGTCAAGCCCTTAAATGTATTGTTATCATTAATAAAAATACTGACATTAAAATAGTTTTCCAGTCAAATGCATTCTTCTGAAAATAGATAAATGTGTATGTCCTATGTTTCCATGTTTTCTATAATTTTTTGCGTCATATTGCACCTTTTTCCTCCACATGAATATAACGATATTTACGTTTCACCAGAAAAAAAAATTTACAACATAAATGCCTCTCCCATGATCATGATCTAATATAACGTTCACTTCTTAATTAAACACTAAGGTCAAATTATTTAGAATTATTTAGAATAGATCAGACGTTAGATTGAATGTTGTGTAGACAACTGCTATACCTTAATACCATTCTTATTATTTCTGTTAATCTGAACCGATTTGGTAGCTCCCGAAACCCAGAAATAAAATGGAACAGGCGGTAAATTAATCTGGCCCATTTCCACATGACCTCCTACCCATAAGCTCTTCCTAATTCACTTGTTTACTTCGTGAAGAGACGAGTTATGGTTTTAAAATGGGGCATAATCTTGTACAAGAAAAGGGGGTGGCCGGGGGACAGAAATGTGCGCTGAACTGAAGGCAAGTTGTGTATCTTCCTAAGTGATAATCCCTCAACAACGTTGATATCTTCGTCATATTTCCCCTAACAACATTGAATTACCAGTATTATATGAAGAAAAAAAAGCAATTGGGGGCATAAGGCCCTTAACCCCGAATTATGGCTTCGCCTAGCCATTGATTGGTTTATAAGTGCCATTACGTTTATTGCTTTTCCAGTTCATCTCCCTAATTATTGTATTGACTTCCCAAGTCCATGTACGCACAATACAGTTGAATTAAGCGTGGCAGTGAGTGAAAAAAGGGATCAATATTCCTCACCAAAACCTGTATGCTATTGCTCGTTGTTGTCAGAGAGCAGAAACCTGTATGAAAGTCAACCTAATATAGAGAATACAATGAGGGTATTGAACTACTATACTAGTGCATAGCATCCAATTCCTCCATTGATTGCCGTTGAAAAACAGCTTGAGAATCATGAATTGGATGTACGCGCAGTCCCACCGCTTTGTTTTGATGCTGTCTGTAGATCGCCAATCAATTGGTTTCGAGGCAAAGAGATTAACGTTGTTTTTCCTGGCTTCAAGGCAGCTATTATCTGTTACATTATATAAGGCCCGAGTTCAAGTTAAAGCACGTTCTAAGGTGATGGAATAAGCCGAGCAAACTCAGAAATAGATTGAAGATCGTTTTTACAACATTTCATAATACACCTTTTAAGTGGAAATGGAATTTTTTGTCATGATAACTTATGCCATGTTTCAGTCACGGACAATTAACAGAATTTCCAATTTTTACACCCGTATGTCCCAGTAACCACTCAATAATAAAGTGATGCTGTTTATTCATGATAATTGTTATTCAACTAATAACCAGGGGTAACAAAATCTTGAAAGTGCAGGTCATGAAAATGTAAATGATATTATTGTCATCCATATTGGGGTTTGGAATACAGGCTTACGTGCATACATGGACGATGATAAACATGGCTGCAAAAACCCTGGGATTTAAAACCTAATCAGTCCAAGCAGATCATGTGACATTCTTACAATGAATATGGGATTGCAAAATCGGTACAACGCTCTACAGATTATGAGTCATGCGTGGTACTGGTGAAAAACGTCAATACCATTGTTGCCTTTCACATCAATATGGATATTTGTATCAACTGGGTTATTCAATGGAACATTCGACTTTCAGTTCGTCAATAGATTCGAAAATAACAAAAAAGCTGATGGTATCCATGTGCAAGAAAGATAAGGAAAATATCTATTTCATTTGATTTTTATTTATTGTTAGAATAACAGCTAAAAAAGTTGACATTATCCCCCCCCCCCCTCAAAAAAAAAGTCTTGATGTTACCAAGATATCTGACGTCTCATCAAAACTTTGAAAAGAAAAGCTTACGACGATCCGTTTATGTATATTCTTATATATCTACTTAATTTAACTGCACTTTTTGATTCATGCGTAATGATGATGTGTTACCAATAAAATAAAAATTTCGAAGAAATCTGATCAAATTTATGTTCACAGGCCTACTTGCAATAACAATGATACCAATTTACCACAACCATAATTCATGGAGTAATTCTACAGAATGAGAAAGAGAAACCAAGGCGTACCATGTCGACAAGGTTGATCTTTAAAATGAAGCCGGGGCCATTTCGCATTCGTTTTCCATTAAGTAAAAGGTTCGTTGGCCTCGCAATTTGCAAATCAGTTCGACGTCCCTTCTACTCGAAGAGTAAGGGGGTCATATCAACCGGCACTGTCTATTTTTGTTTACAAAATTGCGTGTACGGGTGGCTATGATGAGGACTAGCTGGAAACGAGGATGGATTTCTGAGATTACTAGTTCGAGTACAGAGGGAGAATGACAGATGCAGAAGGTGAATTTTGCATATACAGTATATCTGTGCGGTATTATCGTTTATCGTAGAAGGAAGGTATTGATCAGCTAAGTTATAGTCAGTATTCAGTAAGGGCATGCTGAACATACTCGTGTGTCTGGTTCGAACTCGGCCGTGGTAGTCATGTGGTTAAGCAATGCATCAATTTAAATATGCTACTCTACACCCAGGAGAAAGTGGAGCTGATGCACGAATCCGGTGACTTTGGTGCAATTAATCCAAAACGTTAAAAGCTATTTGGACCCTAATCCAAAGTTAAATTATTGCCATTGTCAAGATGTCGGATGGAGGGTGGGATAGGGATGCTTAGCCGCCATAGAAACTGGGGTGAATAAACGCATCACTTGAGTAACCAAGGGAACGAAAGAGTAGATGAGCTTGACCTATTAATGCCACAAAGGGATGACAAGAATGCTTTAATGATGAGGAGAAAACGAGCGTTGCGAAGGGGATTGAGATGGGATGAATTTCGAAGAGGGGTCCTGTGCAGTTCATCCTGAAGGGGGGAAAGAGAGTGCGTTTGAGCAGGTTTGTTTACATGATTGGTCCCAGGTTGGGATGGCATCATCTAGGTCAATATAGTGTCCCGGGCGAAGGAAGGAACTTGGCAAGGAAGTGAAATAGAACTTTAGAGGACGGATCAATGTTGGAAGATTCATTTGCGCTGATGATTTACGCGCGTGTCTGCGACAGGTGCTCACTTGAAAGGGGAAATGGATTTTTAGAAATACTGTATTGAAATAAATCAACAAAGTGATGATGGGCATTTAACCGATTAGCCATGATTCTGTAATTTTTCACAATTGTAATGGAAATACCAACTGATCCAGATTGAAGAGACATTGGTGGGAAAGTGGAGTACCCAGTGGCGTCTCCAGAAATTGGGGGGGGGGGGCGGCGGAATCCTACCGTATTTACCTAATGCTGGATACACCAAATAGGAAAGACAGACATACGACACCAATGGAGAAAAGGGGGCGCGGGAAGTGAATAGACCGACATATTCATATTTGTGTTTACATCCTAGGTCTTGTGCATACCTACGGCATCGTATTTGAACGCGAGACAGAAGACGGTTCAGTGAAGGACTATACTGACAAAGACGAATCGTATTCTTTGACTATTCACGGTTTCCCCGACCGTAAACTGGGGCACCCTTGATAGATGGTTTCAGGCGACAGTTCTTCCAACGGATTGCTTCGGATATCAGTAAGCACGCTGTTTAGATTTGTGAAGAGCCCTCGTATACAAATAGTGCGGTCTGGATTGAGACTGCTTATTAGCAGCATCTCGCGGCAAGAAGCGAGAGAGTTGGAGTGTTGCACGCACGCGGTAGAGAAACCCAAATGTATAGTTAAAAGCATATGATTGGTGACAATTGTGGCATTCTTTAGATTTCTAGTTAGACGAGATAGTGGCGCTTTTTCAAGCATTTACATTAAAAAAAAAATTATGTACCATTGTACAACGTCTACATTTTTTTGCGAGTAAGTCACGAATTTGTAATCGTAATTATTTCTAATCGTAATAGTGCTGACATCTTTTAAGCTTATACTTGAAAGCATCATAATGATGAAGGAAATAAGTTATTCATAGAATATCGATGCATTCCGCATCAGTGTGCAGTCTCGGTTCTTAACTATACTAGGATAATTCATGAACATTATACTTTCAAAATCATTAATATTATGTCTTAATATCATTCTAGGTGTGTCAAGTGTGAAGAATATTAGTATTCACAGAACACTTTGTGCCGGTAGAACACACTACAAAAGCGGAAAGCAGGTGTGTGTTATTTAAAAGGCGAAAATGCATGAATTCATTGTGAGCAGTCTTGTAAACAAAGTCAACTCTGAATATGCGCATGCAAGATACCCTGGTGCCTTTTATGCGTCCATCTTTGTTTACCATCCCATAGATTCCCATTTGTCATGACTGTCGCAATTACCAAAGATACTCTTTGTGTGCCTTGTGGCTATTTGGAGGACTTGTGACGTGTCGACTTAATTAACCCACTAATGGGGTGTTCCAAGAAAGTTGCAATCAATTGCAAATTGTAAAGCAAATTAGAACAACCATTCTGAATGGTTCAGGGTCTGCCCATTTAAGAAGATGCGCTTGCAACAATGATTTTGATTGGTCAGTACCGATCAGTTGCAACTTGCAATCAATTGCAACTTTCTTGCAACACCCCATAAATCTGGTTTGACATGGACGAGGTTGCATGGCATGACTATTCAGCTTTGACTTCACGAGTTGATCACATCCCAAGCTACAATCTTCTCAAACCTCATGCTGGAGTGAAATAGCTTTCGCCACTTTTTAAAGTTGTTATCTAATGAGCCACATTTATTTTGAATGTGTGTGTTTATTTTCTTTCTTTAATTTCTTTGTATACTTGTGTGTGGGTTTTTTTTTTAATTTTAGAGGGATTTGGTATGAAAAATATAAGCTCAGCTATTCAGTGCTTGTATTGGTTCAATTAAAAATGCATCTAATGATTATATGGAGCTGAGCATCGTGCATTTTGCAATATATCCCATCTTATATTTAGAACCAACAACTTACTTCCTGTTCCGGTAAAGCCAGTGGTTATGTGATTGTAAGGCACTATTACTCATTCAAATCCACAAAACCTATTCCTATTTACTCTACCACAACACCTCTTTAGCACCAGATAATCAATTTAGAAAGAAAACTGTATTGTAAACATTTAGTTAAAATAAAAATCAGATATATAAATAAAAGCAATGACCAAAATTGGTCAATATACATTGATGCCAACAGTACTGTGGTCTTGCTCAAATACCAAATATCCCTTGTCCAAATTTGAATTCACATTCAGCTGTTGATGATTATTTCAAGGATAGCAAATGTTATGAAGATACTATTTTGAAATCAAACATCGGCCAAATCGTTGTCCATATTGAATCATCAAGGTTGATGGTCCCATCTTTCTGCACCATTGACCAACAAGGGCACGCTTGATGACTTCTCCAGATATAATTGGAAGCATGCTCCATGAAGCAAACCTATCAACGGAGACTGCTGGTCAAGTTCGTATCTCAACTGCTTTGTTTACAAAAAATATAAGCACTAGTGCACTACCTCAGGTTATGATTTTCAAAGTGCCAGCAACATTTTTGGAAGACATCTCCGCATGCATTAGAGTATAGTTTTGACTAAAATGAAGCCCTTACCTTTTTCGTATTTTATGTCAATATTCATTTATTTTTTAGATAAAGAGACATACGGACAGGCCATTTTCTTTTGGTCTGGAAAGGTAGACCTCTGATGTCGTTTATTTTATCTCCACTTATAATGGTTACACCAATGGACTAGCATTAATTTTTTATTCAGATTCATTTATACTTGTAGCGGTCTATCGATCGTGTTTAAGCGTTGAATATAATATTAATTCAGCAACACAAGAGCATGGCAACAGTTGCCAGTGTATCTTCAAATCATTTCATTCTGCAGAGTAATTTTAACACCTCCTGGTGATGAAAATGAATAAGGCGAGGATTTATTTCCTCGACTCAACCACACGTCCATAACAGCTAGCTTACTGGCTGTCACATCACCCTGCATCGTCTGTTGAAATTGTGACGTCATCCCCAGGGAAATGTGACAAGTAGGTGAGAAAGAACGTAAAAATCACGTCGCCCTGTTGAATTTTCCAACGCTCTCCATCAGCCAATGCTAGAGAAATGAAAAAGAGTGAAGACAGCCTTTGCCCTGCTGTGTGCTGTCTAGACGGCCTTGTTGAGATAATACTTTGTAGCATGACCGAGTTCCTCATATTATAGTCATATTTGTACAAAAAGGAGCTTTATTCACATGTTTTTTGCAGACAAAGTGCTGTTCTGTGTGTCTGGGTTCGAGTTTCAACATTATCATTTCTTATATAATGTGCATACATATACAGAGATATGCTATGATGCATGGTTCCTTTTTAGAATTCCGCTTGATTTGTGCGAAGCTCACGTAGTTTGAGTTAAGTTTCCCCATCGGAGGCGGCAGGGTACAAAACAATTATGTAGCAATGATATATTGAAATACAGATAATTATATTGACCCACTTTTGGAATACGTGCGTGCCATTACACTCCACTGAAAGAGATAAATGTCAGTCAAGTCGTTTGTAATTTCAGAATATAAGATACAAAGATTTGGAATCCAATGATTTGTGGTAACAGTAATGTACAAAATACGCTCTACAAACCTTTTTGGGGAAACGGGGCCAATTTCAAATAATAATAATTTTTTAACTCTTAAAATCTTTATCACAATTCATTCACACTTTATGATTAAAAAACCCATGGGAAAATCACAGTGTGGTATGAGAAAATGGGATTGCTAACAATCATTAATGTTTATTATATTTTATCCTAATTCCTATAATAATATCCGATAATTGCTCGATATCTTCTCCAGTTCTCCTTCCCGCCTGTACCAATAATTGTCTTTTTTCTTGTATAGGATTTTCATTTTGGATTTTCATTTCCACCGACCTAGAACTTACTTTGCGTGTAATGCAGAAAGGCTTGGCTAGGTCATGAGTCCAGATCTACGTTAGATTTCAAGTACGCCAAGCACGTATAGATTTGAACGACAAATCCGCCCTCTGCATCAATTTAGACCTAAAGTCAACGCCGCGCTTGCCGGCATGCCATTCTTTTGACAATGATACATCGTATATCATCACTTTGATAGTATGATAGCTTAACCAAATGTTCGTGGGTCCTTGGCTCTTTTCCCTGTTTATTGTTGGTAATGATCGAACTGGAAATACGCCAAGAGAAGTTGAACTTGATCAGGCAAATTCATATGAATTGCAGAGGTGATGCACGCGACCTTTTCACTTTTCTACGTTTGATATTAGTCTAAGTGTCGTAGTTTGGAAGAACGTCATCATTTCTTTTGGTAGAAAAGGAGGCTATTAACCCCAGGTCGTTTTTAACAGGAACCCTTTCGTTCAGACAGGGCAATAATACAGATTAGTCTTTGGGGTAGGCATGGGCAGTGATCCCGGGGAGTGGGAGGGGGGGGGGGGACGCGTCCCCAGGAAATACTAAAGATTGTACAGCAACCAAAGTTAAAGGCTAGTCGTTTCCACCCCCCCCCCCCCCCGCCCGTGACAAGAAATCGCCACACATGGGATAGGTACTAATGTACACTTCGACGTCAAATTATTGGGTAGAAATGGGGGGGGGGGGCTTAACCCACAGGCCTTGTCACTTTTTTCAGACATGACGGTGATACAGAATGGCCTCTTAACTCTGGCATCCCAGGGCTTACCACTCAGATGATGATCCACGGCTCCAGGCTGGCTAGGCCTACAGACATGGAATCCTTGCCCTTAGCCTCCCGATGAGCTATCCCTCATGTCAGTCACACGTGATCATGTTGCATGTCGAATGTAATTGACCAATCTTCAATCTGCTCGCCATTTGGCGTGAGTTGGCGGCAGCTGAGTATGAGCTCACCAAAACACGCCACTACATTGGAACTCATTAAACACAAGAGACTGAGTTACGATTTGTTCAGGGTTTCACAGAAGAAAAAAAGCCAGTGGCCGATATTATCTAGAGCTTCAAAAGTCAGTTCTTAATTTTTATTCAGATATACGCAGTGTCAAACCCAAGACACAAAGTTGGAAGCTTTTGTCTTGATCAGTCCCGATCAAAGTACAAGCCCTGAAAAGATGGGGCATACGAAAAACCGTTATAACCATCTCTTTCATGCTCTACGACCTCCACTCCCCTCTCCGACTATCCCGTGCTACAATATGTTTCGATTTCAGTCGATGAAACCGAATTTGAATATGAATTTAAAATTTTGAATTGATGTTGACCTCCTCATGATATTTTTTTTGAGATAGGGGTGTTGTAACATTGCTTACTCATCAAAGAGGATGCCTACTTCTAACTGGATACCCGTGGATTTTGACCTGATCTTGACTTAACCATGTCTATTCATTGTTTACAATGTTATGTTCATTGGTGGCAATAACCTTCAAGACCTAACACAGTTCGACACAGCTCATCGCCACATCTCCTCCGGCCCTGCATAAATAAAAAATAAAAAGAGAAATGTGACATGACTTAATCACGAGAGAGGCAGCGGACCAGGTGCGATGATGAGCGAGATCAAGGGCAGTTTTGATTAATGACGTGGCTAATGAATGTGGGCAGATTTTGACAACCAATAATTAATTGAAAACAAACTTCCCCATCATCAAATTGGCAACACAATGTGCCATCACGCTGCCATTTTTGGAGCACTGATATTGGTGAAGGCTCGTGACTCCCTTACGAGAGGTCCTGGGTTCGATCCTTGCTCTTTGCTTAACATCATTGGACAAGATATTTTACCCGGAAAATTGTCCCTCTCGCCCCAGGGGAGTGTTTCATGAAGCTGTTCGTAAGTTACGCACGACTGGTGATCAGTTCTTGTGCTAAATGATTGAGAATCTGATTATTATAGCACCCAAGAACATGTTCCAGTGTAAAGTCATTCGTAACTTACGAACAGCTTTATGAAACACCCCCAGGTGTGTTAAATGAGTACATAGGGGGGAAACCGACCCGTGCCCCCCCCCCCCCCTTGAAACCCAACTGGCATACCTCAAGTACACAATTAAAAAAACTTGCCTCCTTAATGGGTCCTTTTCCGGCTCTGTGCCCCCTCTTTTACAAAATCCTGGATCCGCCCCTGGCGCATTACTGGGATAATGATAATAGCAGGGCACTTGGGAAGGGCACTAATAATACTGATGAGGTTACCCTGGTTAAATAAGACCATATCATATTAGTATGTAGATTCGTAAGATTTCGCATGCATATCTATAGCCTCTCAAGAACCTCAATATCAAGCGGCCGTAACCAGATTGACAGTACAACCATAGACCCGTCATATACTTTATTTACCTACAAAATGACGTTTGATAAAATGATGGCAACCAGTTGATTGAAAGAACTCAATTTTTCATGTGAATGAATAATTCGAGGGTGCCTGGAAAACAAATTCAAGGTCATGAGAACAGTCAATGGATAAAATGAAAATGTGCCTTTTGTTGAATATGCACATCCATATTCTGAGAGCTCAACACAGCATGAGGTGAAGCGATTTATAGAACACGGGAGAAAGCACAATGTGCACGCCAAAACATCGTGCTCTTTCCCACTGCCTGAGAAGGTTATACATATATTGTTAAAGAGAGAAGTAGACGGATTATACTAGTAAAAGATTATACATGTATTAGGAACCACTAGCTCGGTGAAGACGTAAAAGTAAGTGAAGTGAAGAAATGAGGTGAAAATACTTCAGGAGATGACATACGCGTCGATGCGCACGACTTGTTTCATTCTGTAATAAGAGTCCCGGATTTCTTCCAAAGAGTTTTTCCACAAAGTCTGTCGATTTGAAGCGTATTCGTCTAGTTCCAGGCACGATTCAGATTACAATGAATATTTGGAATAAAATCGGAACATATCGTGTTGCCATGCAGTCATGTTTCAAGCAATGAAAATAGAACTGTTTACTAAGTGTTCAAAATTTATGGATGTTTCTTTCCTGGGGACCTAGTAACGAGGTATTCCATTAACCTGTTATTAATGAATGAACTACAATACTTGGAATCCAGTTTGCATATATTACTTGTTGCTATGTCTGACAAGCCTCTGGCAAGCTTTCAGGTTGTCAAGAACAACCTTTGTTTCAAAAGTATGCATAAAATTTGAATCACTTAGTAAACAGGTCTATAAGCCACTTCGGAGATGCAATCTGAGCATGAGCAGATAAAGGTCATCTGTACCAAATTCTAAAACCCACTGACACTAATATTCGATATGTGCTCATGAATGTCATGTAATCATTATTCAATTATGCACTAATGGTGCATTCCATGATATCCAGGTGGAAGTATTCTTTTTAAAGGGGGAAACAAAAGCTATTCATGAGGCACCTCTATCACTCCCAGAGTTATTTTTCTGAAGTGCACATAAAGGGACCCTCCATGTCTAAAATATCTGTGGATATTTGGGGTCATTTGTACCATGCGCTAACCCCGAACTGGCTTATTAGGTGGTCTGTCATTTATGACAGACCTCCTTTTAATTTTGTCAGAATTTTCTTCTTTATTCTTTTTATTACAAAATGTTGTGGCCACCAAATCTAAAAATCAGCCAGGTCAATATCATCGAATTTCATGTCATGTATGAGGTCAATCATGGACATGGTCATCTAAGCTTTTGGAGGTCATCAGGTCATCGTGACGTCATCAAGACGCCATTTTGTAAATTTACAAGATCGATTATATCTTCATAATCGATCATCATAAATCAACTATATTCACATCACATAAACTTCACCTGACGGGTCATCAAGTCATGCCCTCATAGGTCATCTAGAGGTCAGGACGTGCGCGTACGCGCGCGTCAAAATTTAAAAATGCTCAAAATCATGTAGGATCAAGTCTGCACACGTTTCAGGTCATTTTAAGCATTTCAAAAATTTCCGTGCGTAAGCGTCCGTGCGCGCGTTTAACGCGTGCGCAAGTCGTAAATAATGTTAAAACGCTGTTTTTTCGATTGATTTGCATTCCTGACACGTTTCTTCATCATTTCCATCAACTTGGAATCATTTTCAATCAATAATAAGGTCGTACGGGCGCGTCAAACTTCAAAATCCGTGCGCGCGTCTATGTCGAAAATAACGTAAAAACGTGCAAAAACATGCCTATACAAAATTCACTATAGCTCGTTAGATAGTCCGTTGACCCCCCAATTTTTTGTCATCATCAGGTAGGGTATGAATGATAAATTTCATTTCATGTATCATTTGACCCTTATAAACATTATAACGTCATCAAAATGGCGCCAGAAGTCAAAATTTCCATTTTTCATGTTTTGACGTCATCATATTTATGCAAATTTGGCTCTAGATTCGTAATTATTGGTCGTTTTTCGCCCAGATTTTAATATGTTGTAGCTGAGACAATTTCCTACAAAATCAGTAACCATCAATTTCCATTTTGATGACGTCATCACAGTGAAATTTTCAATTAAAGATGCCATGTCAGAATTTTCCCTATTTGCGTGTTATGTCTATGGAAGATGATTTTTTTTCGAATCATGAATCTACATGGCATTATTCTCTGAGCTGTATCTCAGTTGTTTTGGGTCTATTTTCTTCCAGATTTTAGTATGTTATAGCTGAGACTATAAGCTTTCATAAGTGTTGTCTCCAATTTTTGATCAGATGTCGGGATCATGCCCCATTTTGAACTACAATATAGGATTTGAGAATCCCGTTTTTCGTTTACGTGTTATCTCTATGGGAAATATTTTGGTATATTGGTCAAAGCACTTGCCTCTCACTCTGGTGACCCAGGTTCGATCCCCGGTGGGTCCATTAAAATTTTTTGTGTTTTTTTTTGCTTCTTTTTGCCTTTCATTTTACCATCCTCTTCGACTATTATAACATAAACAATCGCAAACCAAGTAATATACTGCCTTATTTTGCGTGTTTTGTCTATTGGAAAGTACTGTGCAGTGGTTTATGTATAACCCTATGGAAGATCTGATTCCCTGACGTGTATTAAAGCTATCCTGCAATATCATTAGTCCTATTTGATATCACAATTTCTCAAAATTGGCCCAGACAATTATCATAAAATTTTCATTAGTCATCAGTCCTAATAAGGTCAAGTTCCCGCATCTTTTTCAAGGTCATCAGATTATTGTGACGGCATCTAGGCGCCATTTTCTACAAATCAACTTATGGTCGTATCTTCATAACGAAATATTATTTCTGTTTCATATTTGGCATGGTTAAGGTCAATGTCATTCCAGTCATGATCATCACAATTATCACCATCATCCTCCTCCTCATTATCATCATCACTGTCATGATATAATGATCAACATCATTATCATCATCACTGTCATGATATTCATGATGATGATTATCAACATCATCACATCTTCCAATGACCGTTTCACACATTTTTCTACATTCCTGTTCTCAAGAAGCATCTCCATGCATGGCATTCTTGACTTCCTATCTTCAGTTTAGTATTATGATCACCCTGATTACAATCATGACCATCAAATTGAAAGACAGACCACCTAATTCGTCCTCATGACGAATTAAATTCTAGTTCTTATTATTATTAGGTGGTCTGTCGGTATCGACAGATCACCTATTAGTTTTGTCAAGATTTTTCTTCTTTATTAGGTGGTCTGTCATTTATGACAGACCTCCTTTTAATTTTGTCAGAATTTTCTTCTTTATTCTTTTTATTACAAAATGTTGTGGCCACCAAATCTCAAAATCGGCCAGGTCAATATCATCGAATTTCATGTCATGTATGAGGTCAATCATGGACATGGTCATCTAAGCTTTTGGAGGTCATCAGGTCATCGTGACGTCATCAAGACGCCATTTTGTAAATTTACAAGATCGATTATAGCTTCATAATCGATCGTCATAAATCAACTATATTCACATCACATAAACTTCACATGACGGGTCATCAAGTCATGTCCTCACAGGTCATCTAGAGGTCAGGACGTGCGCGTACGCGCGCGTCAAAATTTAAAAATGCTCAAAATCACGTAGGATCAAGTCTGCACACGTTTCAGGTCATTTTAAGCATTTCAAAAATTTCCGTGCGTAAGCGTCCGTGCGCGGGTTTAACGCGCGCGCAAGTCGTAAATAACGTTAAAACGCTGTTTTTTCGATTGATTTGCATTCCTGACACTTTTCTTCATCATTTCCATCAACTTGGAATCATTTTCAATCAATAATAAGGTCGTACGGGCGCGTCAAACTTCAAAATCCGTGCGCGCGTCTATGGCGAAAATAACGTAAAAACGTGCAAAAACATGCCTATACAAAATTCACTATAGCTCGTTAGATAGTCCGTTGACCCCAAAATTTTTTGTCATCATCAGGTAGGGTATGAATCATAGATTTCATTTCATGTATTATTTGACCCTTATAAACATTATGACGTCATCAAAATGGCGCCAGAAGTCAAAATTTCCATTTTTCATGTTTTGACGTCATCACATTTATGCAAATTTGGCTCTAGATTCGTAAATATTGGTCGTTCTTCGCCCAGATTTTAATATGTTCTAGCTGAGGCAATTTTCTACAAAACTAGTAACTACCATTTTTCATTTTGATGACGTCATCACAGTGAAATTTTCAATTAAAGATGCCATGTCAGAATTTTCCCTATTTGCGTGTTATGTCTATGGAAATGATTTTTTTTTCGAATCATGAATCTACATGACGTTGTTCTCTGAGCTGTATCTCAGTTGTTTTTGGTCTATTTTCTTCCATATTTTAAGTATGTTATACCTGAGACTATAAGCTTTGAGAAATGTGGTCTCCAATTTTTGATCAGATGTCGGGATCATGCCCAATTTTTCACTACAAAATGTGATTTGAGAATCCCGTTTTTCGTTTACGTGTTATCTCTATGGGAAATATTTTGGTATATTGGTCAAAGCACTTGCCTCTCACTCCGGTGACCCAGGTTCGATCCCCGGTGGGTCCATTAAATGTTTTTTTTTTTTTTTGCTTCTTTTTGCCTTTCATTTTACCATCTTGTTCGACTATTATA
Source organism: Heliocidaris erythrogramma (assembly GCA_025617745.1). NCBI lineage: Eukaryota > Metazoa > Echinodermata > Echinoidea > Camarodonta > Echinometridae > Heliocidaris > Heliocidaris erythrogramma. Next base: position 45,736,360 of record CM046855.1, on the reverse strand, counting down.
TCATATACAATCACAAACCATGTACTAAACTGCCTTATTTTGCGTGTTGTCTATTGGAAAGTAGTGTGCAGTAGTTTATGTATAACCCTATGGAAAATCTGATTCCCTGAAGTATATTAACGCTATTTATATCACAATTTCTCAAAATTGGCTTACTCAATTATCTTCAAATTTTCGTCAGTCATCGGTCCTAATAAGGTCAAGTTCCCACATTTTTTTCAAGGTCATCTAGGCGCCATTTTGTACAAAACAACTTATTGTCGTATCTTCATAACGAAATGTGATTTCTCTTTCATATTTGGCATGGTTAAGGTCACTGTCATTGCAGTCATGGTCATCACCATTATCCCCATTAACACCATCATCATCATTATATCATCAATCATCTTCATAATCCACATCACCATAATCATCACCATTATCACATCATCAATCTTCATCATTATCCCCTTCATTATCGTGATTATCATCACCATCATAATCATTACATCATCATCATCATCATTATTACCATCACTGTCATGATCATCATCGCTATTATTATTATATCATCACCATCATTATATCATCATACTCATTATAACCATCATTATATCATCTTCATCATCACCATTATCATCACCATAATCAGTTTACAATGACCGTTTCACACATTTTGCTACATTCATGTCCTCAAGAAGCATCTGCATTCATGGCAATCTTGACTTCCTGTCTTCTGTTCAGTATTTCCTCATTATTATGATCATCCTGATTACGATCATGACCATACAAATTGAAAGACAGACCACCTAATTCGTCATGACGAATTAAACTCTAGTTATAAATGATACTGCTCTAACATGTATTCAGTGCCGAGCTTGTATCAAAATAATAGTTTGTTGACCCCGTAGACCAGACCTTGGAGAACCACGATGTTTCTTTGGCGCCCCTGGTGTGATGTTGGTGTTCAGTGCAGAGCTCGGGATGGGATGGGCAGGGGAAGTGGATTTATTAAGAAGGTATCCTTAGCTAGTATCTAGCATTCTCTGATCCTGCCCTTTTGTTTTCAGACTCTTCTAAGGCAATGCAGACGATTTTTTAATTAATTCATTTTCCTTAGAAATTTCAAACGCCCCCTCCTCCCCCACCTTTATGTCGAATGTCAAAGTATTCAGTCCTCACGTTTAAGTCATAATCCTTGTATCACCATGGTCGTGAGGATTTTCAATGTAGTTTTGATTACTAATGCCATAATACATTTATTTTTGTGGCTTATCTCAACGATCTCTATTACGTGGCGTAATGGCAAAGGTTATTAACTCCTCTACGAAGAGAAGTCCTTGGGTCGATCCTTGCTCGGTACTTACATTCTTGGACTAGGTGTTTTATCTACAATTGCCTCTCTGGACCCATGGTGGCTTTTAAAAATGGGTACTCGTCAATGCGGGGGTAATAATTGCAGGGATGAGCAGTATCTAAAACTGATGAGTCTACCCTGGGTAAATAAGAGCATAATACACCCAACGCTCACCCTTCTCCAATTCTCCATCCACGTTTCCTTTTTCTCTTTCTCTTTCTCTTTCTCTCTTTCTCTCTCTCTCTCTCTCTCTCTGCTTCTCTTTCTGTCAGCTAAAGTATATCCTTGTAATTTATCATATCCTTGTCTCTTTCTTCTTACTGTATTTGTTTGAGGTTTGAGTGACCTCTTCTCGACCAATGATATGTTTGAATGAGTTGGTTAATCCTAATTTCTGCTTATCGTTCTCTCTTTCTAAAATATCCTCCTTCTATGGAATTTTCTCACTCTCTCTCTTTCTCCCTCTCTCGCTCTCCCTGTTCATCACCCCGGCGTTGCTGTTCCTGTCTTTGTATGTCTACTCTCTTTCAACGGGACTCTTGTCAGTTATCGTATCTATTTCTTCCTTTCTTTCTCTCCTTGTAACGCGAGCTGTGTTTGTTTGAGTGACCTTTTGCGGCCATTTTGTTCGAAGATGTTGTGTAAACCTGCGGGAGATGTGATATTACAACATTCCTTTACGGTGTCATGCCGGTCGTTTGCGAGACAAACGCGGTCACCCCCCCCCCCCCCCCAATTCAACATCACGCCCATCCCATCATTTGGTTCAATGATATTTTATGTAATTATCATACATGTATATACTGTATAATATTATGTTTATCCGTGGAACTTGGCATTTTGGGGGTTAAATCGCCTGGTAGATCGCCTAATAATTTTTATAATTATCAAGTTAGCTGTATATAGATATATATTATGTGCAATGCATGCTTTCCTTCAATGTGTGTTTGTGACCCCCCCCCCTCCTTAGAATCATATACTCATTGCCAACATACAGTAAACAGTAAATAGCATCAAGTGAATATTTGCATATAAATATTCACTTGATTATGATTGAAGAGGCAAAGTCGAACAGATTGGGGGTCATGATCTCGTCGAAGAAATCGCCATTTATATTCTATTTCAGGCTATTAAAATAGTTTAAACTTTGTAGTAATTAACTTGAAGGACAAAGTTATATTATTTTACACGGTATACCATCTCTATCCCGTGCCACGCCCACTCGTTTGGTTGACCACCAAAGCCACCGGAGTGCATCCTATGGTTGATTGATCGGGCGGCTACCACTTCATTGGAAACCACCACCGGCGCGGCTTCCATCACAACAAAACGAATATCCATTAAAACTGACTGACTGTGCGCTACAATATCTATTTCCGTATTTACGCCTATTACATTCAGTTACTCTTGTAACTGTTATTTTTCCGATTGCTGAAAAAGGAATTTCTAAGTTGATATAGTGGACCTAGTTATTTACATTTTGAGATATCAGCATGTGTACTGCCTCCAATTTCGACCAGGTGCGTCTCTATATAGATCATTTTCAATGGACCGAATTTGTAAGAAATGTTCAGCAAGCCCCGCTCCCCTGCAAAAGTAGAACAATAATGATGACATCAAATATCCACATATAGGTCAAACATTTCAAAATTTGCCGACATCAATTTAAGGTTTGCCAACAGGAATTTTAGAGTATAACATTCTGCACAACCCCTTCTAGCAACGCCCCCTGTATCCGCGTCTTCAAAATTTTCCTCCCCATAAAGGCCATGTTTTTTTAACGTCCTTGAATATCAATGCCCACCACTCCCTTTGGAGGAGAGCAAAATATGGTTATTTCATAAGCGACCTAAATACTAATGGGCGCGGCCTTAGTTTGAGTGTACTTTAAATCCCCATGAATTTGGTATAGATTTGTATACATATCAAAATCTGCGCTCTTCAAGGGGGTATAGAACCGAGGTGGTGCATGGGCCGGGTATAACCCCAATTAGGATCCCATACCCCCTGAGAGCAGGAAAAGAAGCGGGAAGATAAAGCAACAATATAATAAAGACAACATCGTTTGGTCTTGACCTGTGCACGTGTGAAAAGCCGCGTGAAGTTGGCAGAGTCCAAGGGGGGTTTGGGTTAAGTAGAGATTGCTTGGCTATCCACCACCCCCCCCCCCCCCCCAACTGTCCATCAGGTCTTCTCCTCACATACCTCTACCGCAGACGTATGCACGCCCTTGATTCCATTGTGACAAGGTATGATATATTGAAATTTACAATCGTGTGCGTAACACTATAGTTGCGAGTATATATATTTAAAAGAAAATTGCACCAATATTTCTGAAAGACGGGGGAAGGAGTCAGTGCTTATGTCATAAATCTAGAATATTAGGGTAAATCTCATACACTGCGAATCAATGTTTGAAAACAAAATACAGCTACATTTCCATGACCAAACTTGCCTCCGTTCATGTAGAATATAGTTTGATTTTATCAAACATTCTATTGACACATTCATAGGACCCTTTGTCCCATAAGCAGTTCATTGTTTGAAATTATGTTATTCATGAAAGGAGAAAATCTTCCACTGTTCGGCTTCTCCTGATTCATTCTTCGTGATGAAATGAAGCTAATGGACTCGGTTTAACATGTGGAAATAATGGATTTTACATTCAATGTTAAAAATACGCGGTTGCCTTTTTCCTATTAATGGAATATCATTAATCGACAGGTGCATATCCACTTAAGTAATTAGATAACGTAGTCTAATTATGACAAAATATATTATGCCTAGATATATACAGCAATACCACAATGCATTCTTCATACATCAAGTCACATGATCTACATGTACATCATTCATGTGCTCGTATTAAATGGGGCCTTCATTTTTTTTAATTCCTGTGCCATTTTGGACGCCGTGGCATTCAGTTCACTTGTTACACTACTACTGCTATATGGGGGAATGTGCGCCTTCGTTGTTATAAATATGACCTGTTGTGTCGTGCATAATAATAGAATATTATATCGATCGATTGGACACATTGAACCTTATGGTAATGGTGTTGTTTTCTATACTAGCATATAGTTATTACATACTGCTTGTGGGTCTGGGGCAGTATTTTGATACACAGACGTCAGTGAAAGCAACATGTGTGTTGTGCTGCGAAGCGTTATGAAATTGTTTGGCGAGAAAATTTTCATACGAGTGTGTCGGGTAAAATCATAATCAGTAATGTAGAAATAAATGCTATGCATACCTACTTGCTATACGTTTAAATTCCTTCGTGGGTAGAATATTGTCTTTCCCCAAAATGTAAAAGGGAAGCAAGAAAGCTATTTTGGGTACTCGAAGGGTAACTAGAAATTCGATAACGATGCATATATTAACATACTTCATTCGATAAGAGTAATGACACTGCAATTAAGTTACATCTTTAACAAATACCACAGTCACAACAACGAGACTTAACACCAAACCGATAACAGACTGAACAAAAAATTACATTACACAGAATGGCCAAGAAGAGGTCGGTTTGGAGTCGATGTAGCGGTGTGACTGAGGTATCAGGAATTGAATGATATAAAGTGATGACAATTAAAAGTACGAGTTGCCATAAAACAATGCAAAATATTTTGAACTAAGGGTGAAACACTAACTGAAATCAATGGCAAAGACGCTAAACAGACCCAAAACGAAAGTAATGTGTATTCCAGTGCTAGTAGTGAACTTTTATAACACCAAATATAGAAGTAGTGGTAGTATAGTAGTAGTAGTAGTATAGTAGTAGTAGTAGTGGTAGTAGTAGTAATAGTAGTAGTATGAACCCATTAACCCATGCAGGGTATATAGCCTCATCAGTATCAATCTTGTTCTTCTTTAAGGCCATTATGATAACCCCATTGTAAGGTACCCATTCAATAACCTTGGTCGAGAGGGACAAACGTGGGTATAAGCACGAAGCTACAAACCAAGCTTCATGGTATAAGCAAGGAGTTATCAGACACCATGTCCAAAGATGTAAGCACCGAGTAAGGATCGAAACCAAAATCTCTCGTATCGGAGTTCAGAGCCTTCACCAATATAACGTAGTGCTCCCACTTATTTTTTTGTTTGGTTCATTTCGTATAACCAGCCCCCTCCTATGATATCCATGTAGGCCTAAAATGCCGATGTGTAAAAGGGTTCTTCTTGAATAGGGTGCAGATTCGTATTCATTACGTGCCCATGCAGACCTCTACGCAGCGAGTCAATAAATTGAATCAAAATACCACTCTGTTACAACTGACAAACTGCAACATACCTCTCATTTGTCAACATATACCCTCTCTAAAATACCCCGTCTTAAAGCATGTAAACAAACAAACAAACAGACAGTGGGCATCAAGTGAAGACCCTAGCACAAGTGGCCCGTGTCAATGTTTTGCCCATTCCAGATATCGAAACTGAATTCCAATCATACACAAGTACACTTTCAAAGGTCAGCATTTCGATATTGCTCAAATCCGCCCAACCAACCCACCAATTTATGAACTGGACGTGCTTTGCTACGCTTCCTTTCAATTATTTGGGGGAGAGCCATGAAATAGATTTGGCTTCACATATCTTCAAAACATGGGTCAACCCGCCAACACAAGATCTGCGCTTGTTTGGGACAGGTTGATGAAAAGTTTGGCATCAGAAAGTTAAATGGCACGAGATTAGCAGACCGCATACAGTCTGTATGAATTTCGTAATTTAACCTATAAATCGATTATAGTGGCCTTCATTTATATTACTGGAAAAAACTTAAATTTAAAGGGGTCTACGTCGACTAGACCCTCTACAAATTTGCACTCATTATTTTGGGCCACAGCTTGTCCCAAAAGCAGCAAAGGTGCTGTTATCTTTATCTTTATCTCGCTTTTGTAATCTCATTCGTTTTCAAAGTTACATAAACCAAATATACCCCAGTTGTTATTTACTCTTAAGATAAAGTTGAGTTCTGGTCATGAGATTGAATTGTGAAAGAAACTGTCTCAAAGCAATTGGGAAAGGTTGATTATATAGCAAATAAGCATTGGTATATGCTGTAAGGTTTTGGAATCACCAAAATGATAAGAAATCGACTCAATCCTGCTGAGAGTCACATGCACCACTGCACACAGAAACTGTAGAAATGTGTATATGGGACTGCACACAAATGTTCGGCCCGAACATTTCAGCTTTTTCTTGTCGTATTTTGAATGTGAGAGCATTTGAAGAGCAATGCTTTTCAGGGGACATATCTACTATGATAATCTTCCAAACTAACAGAAAAAGAGTGGAAAAGCTCACAAATTATTTGTTACCTTTTCCAGAACTCAAGCTTCCCTTTAAAAATTCTCTTTCTCTCTCTCTCTCTCTCTCTCTCTCTCAGTTTGGAAGGATGTCATTCTCCTGAAGATAACGGATTTGTCTTTTCTTTTCATATATATACAATCGCTATTCCCTTTAAATCAATAAAGGGTACATGTACTTTGAATTTTATTATGTTGCCAAGAAGGATGACAGGTGTGTTCTTTTGTCGAGAAAAGTGTCGTGTATCGAAAAAACATGCATCGCTATACATAAGCATATAATTATAATGCAAAAATTATGTGAATGTGGTGATTATATGACCACACAATTGAACACTCTGGTGGATATGATATATCAGGATTTGAATGAATGTTGAATATAAAAAAATACATTAGCGACTCATATAGATGATGCCAAATGGCGCTGGAAATGAAACCTCGAATAGCATAGTTCGAATGTTTGTGTTTGCGAGAACGAAAATTTGATTTGATTTGATTTATTGTTCCTGCATCATCGTTTGAACGTACTTTTTTCAGGCATGATACAGATCTCATATGTAATACGTAATTATACTTTTTTAAATTCTTAATTGAAAAAATGATAAATAATTGAATACATAATTGAGTACATAATTGAATCATGATTGAATTCATAATTGAATACATATAACTGAATCCATAATTACATAGGTTATGCATCCTACTGGATGCATAATTTTGCATAATAATGTACGAAATTAAATAATAAATACATTATGAAACAATACATGCATGTGGCACTGAAAAACCAAGATTAATTTACAGCTTGAATTATGCGAAAAATGATCTAACTGTTGGATTACACTCCTCCAAATGATGCAAATTGGTGCAAATCGTTAAGTAATCCAAGCAGTGCTTAGACTTTGTTTATAATCACGGTTCCGTTAGCGAAGCCAGCAGACGAACCCAACCTGTCCTCATGTTTTGCATGGTATATATTTCATTTCAAAGTGCATGATTTTCGATGTATGATATACCACGGACCATCTGGTGCGGTGAATAGTGAAACGAAGAAGGAATATACCCTGGGGCAATGTATATATGGTTTATTGGATTAGAGGAAGATGACAGAGACATATGAGTATGATATCGGAGGTGGCGTTGCTGTGGAAACAAGGAGGGATTAAGAAGGGTACGGGGACTAATGGGAGTTAAAGGGAGTGGCAAGTCGTAATCCATGGGCCTGACCAGTTGGCCTGACTCGGGGAAATTCGGATACAATCAGGTCCCATCGTGCGCTACCGAAGGAATGTTATTGCCGGATTCCTCGCGCGATCGTTAACTCGAATCCCTCCATACGCAACCGACCAATGAGATTCAAATACTGGAATAAAGAACGCGCGATCTTGTTTACTCAAATTTGGGTCAATGTGCGAACTTTTATTAGCTGCGCACGATAAATTGAAGTCGCTTTGAACTTTGATCCAGAGAAAGGAGCAGCCAACTGTAAAAGCGCCCATAGATTGCGACTTGTCGCTCCCTTTAACCCTCTTCTGGAAGCGCAAAAACATCGATTCCATAACAAAATGAATCCCCGGCATTATTTAAGTCGGCCGTTTTTGTTTCAGCCAACCTTAATATCCATTCGGCATCAACGAGAGTTCATGGTGGAGTTCGCTGCTTCCAAGTCTTTGCATGATCACCGTATGGATTCGGAAGAATCTAAAGCGGTAAAAATTATATCAGCCCGGACGCGCATTTCCGTTTTACACCGTTGCCTAGGCATTTTCGCGAAAAAATCCAAGAAGTGCGCTGGTGAAAGAGTCTAAGTGAGGTCTAGCATGCACAGCATCTGCACAGACAGCAAAGATATGCATTACAGTAACTGTACAGTAGCTACACTTCATCTTGTGCGCAAACGAGCTAAAAGAAATATATAAGGAACGATAAAAGCAAAAAAATATATAAGAGAGACAAGGGGGATGAAAGGAAAAGCAAAACAGAAGGAAGCGTGAAAGGGCCGTCTTCTTTGTTTTTTTTTTCTTTCATGCTGATGAGGCTTCCTCTTCTCTAATTGGCGCACAAAGAGTTACAGCTAGATACGCAGTTATAGTTATAGTTATAGTTGTAGCAAATATAACTATATTTCTTCAAATCAATTATTATTATTCTTATTATTCTTATCTTCTCGATATTAGTAAAACACCTAAATTTTCTTTTAAATGTATGATCCTGGGCTATAATTATTATACGTATATTCCTCGTCCCCCACCCCTTCTGTTTAATTCCCTCGCTTTCTGGTAACACTGTTTCAGCTTAGCTGCCTTTCAGCTACATTTTAAAATTCTTTTACCTTGCAATGCAACATGAATTAACTCTAATGTTATTCTTTATCGCCATATAGACAATCCGAGACAGTAGACCAGTGCAGTAGACCCTATAGTACACGTACACATACACCCGATCGCCGCAAACATGCAGAGTAGGAGTACGTGTGTACATTCGATTTCATACTTCGCGCGTGCAGAGCAAGCTCGAGCTCATAGCGCATGAAGCGAGCTGAAACCTAGACTTTGAAACCAGCACGTTCGAAGCGATTAATCGAAAAAATGCCTAGGCAACGGTGTAAAACGGAAACGCGCAGCCCGGACGTCCCAGACCAAAGAGCTTATTTTTGACATACGATTTATTCCCTGCGTTAATCTCATTAAAACATGTTTTTCCCATCAAGTTCATATCATTTCACCCATTTCATGATCTGACACAAAACGGAAATGAGGTGGGAAGCATCTAGTCTACATCTACTCAAAAGTGGGAAGCGATATCAAATCTGAGTATAAAAAAAATATGTGAAAGGCTAGAAGTAGGCTAGGGGAAAATGATGAAGTCATTTAATATTGTTAGGGTCCCCGAAACACGCGCAGCATGCAGCTGTTTCACAAACCATCCTGGAGCGACTGATGTCCTCTTCTTATTCCTTTCATCCTCCATCTCTCTCTTTCGTTAAAGTCTCATCAACGGCACCAAGTATGATTTCCTCGCTTCTCCTCGTTAGCATAATTTGATGAGCATATGTTTCACTCGCAGATTCTGGTTTCCTTATTTGATACGTGCAGGCCTGCTACAGGGTAAATTTGGGAGCATTTATTAATTTAGACACTGTTTCTCATAGCCGTGAAACATCGTTCTTTTCAGTCCGGTAAGAAGGGTGACTTACGATTCATTGAATGACTCAATTCATTTGTTTCATAAATATGAAAGGATAAGACTTTGCGTAAACTTTATAAAAAGTGAATATGGTGCATTTAAAGCATGATGCTAAAACAGAACTTTCATATTTGGTTGATATTTATCAACCGGAATTCTTTTGGGAATCGCTGTCATCACTTAATCCTCCCGAATATCTGTCAGTCAAAGAGAAAAATCGTAAATTTCTTCGAAAATTCTTCGTGCTATTAGTAAATAACCCTTAAAACCCTGTTCCAGGAAGATCATTTCTGTTCGCTGCTCCTTTTTCATAAATTTAGTGAAGGGCAGTAAAATACGGAGTACACTTACACCTTTGATAAAATACTATCTGTAGTACAGCAATCAATTAATTTTGCGAGGGCCATGACTGGCCCCGAGCGTTTTACCTTTCAATTATCCCTTTTAGTCAAAAGGAAATACCTTAACAAAAAAATTCCTCCTATCAATTCATCATTTCAGATTAATAGGCCCTGACATATAGGACTATATACTCATCGGCCTTCTGAAGAGAATCTTTAGAAAGTTCGTACACCCGGGAGAGCAGGTCATAAATTTTAATATCCATGTCACAATCATATTTTTTATTGTGTTTGCTTAGTCATTTGAGTACGCGCATCTGTTGTAAAAACGTTTAAACTTCACAACAAACCATAATATTGCAATGTTATATATTACATTTTGTAGTGAACTTAGCAAGTTTTAAATTTGTTTAAAGTAATACCATATTCCCTTGCCAGTCGTACACATTTCTGCTTTCTTGCCTTCGTAAAATCACATTGTGTCTCTCATCAAGTGCAAGGTTTCGATGGTCTGTGTCGGACTGTGCACTGTAAATAGATAACTTGCTCATATTTAACAACACTCTTCATCTAGTAGTAGGCTTGAAGAATTTCATACTAAACCCATTTTCGAAAGCCAACCTCAGAAGTGACTCTTTGCCGAAAAACGTCCGTCCGTTCGTCGTCTGTACGATGTGTGCGTCGTTCCTTGAATGGGTGCGTATCAATGTGATGCGTGAGATGTCCCATTCCAATAAATTTTGATGAAACGGGTCTGCATACACACACACTACAAGACAACCCTCCAGGGTTGAAAAAAAATCACGTGGGTCGAATCCCGCGGAGGGAAGGTGATATTATCATTGAGAATCAACACAACCATGACCGCTCTGCACGCTCAAAAGAAATTTATGAAGATGATAGAAAAAAATTATTGTGACGATGCGCTGGAGAGATCATTTGTCTTGCAGGATATTGTATAGAAGGATATCTTTGGACTATTTTTCTGTTTGCCTGTGTTTGGTCGCGCATGGATGGGGGAACAAGCACAAAGCTGAAAGGATAAAGCGGGTAAAGACGTGATCGGCGGAGTCCTTGGACTTGCCGAGATGGTGTGAATGTATTTCAGTGTTGGATGCTTGGAGTCAACCAGACTCAGTCATCAACTGTTATTGACTGCCATGTGTGTGAGTGAGGTAGCTCTTTCTGATTGGAGTCTGACAGGAGAAAAGGTGTGTTTTCTGGGTGGGTTCTTCCAGTCAGTGGGTAAGTGAAGCCCTAATAATGACTCCGATTGACAATAGTATAAGGTGACAAAAATAATAATCTTAAATATCAATGTTGGTCTTGGTTATTTCATTATCATAAACATCATGATACATAAATTCTGATCAGCTGATAGCACCACCACTCCCCCAAAACAGTTTTACTATACTATTTCGCAAGTAAGCTTTTATCTATGCAAACTATAGTTGTAATATTTCATGATTTTTATTGTGTACGTAAGGAAAACATTATTGAAAAAATATTCAGGTGATTGCCTTATCGAATGTTAAGTTGACTATAAGTGATTAAAAATCAAACTTGGGTTATTGATTCTCCCCAAGAACAACAATATTTTTTTTTAAATTGAGGTGTATTCAAACTAGACATAGATTACATTTAAACCAAAACTCAATACTAAACCAACCACAGCTTTGGACGCTAATTTACACCTATGTTACCGTCATAATATTGTACAAAAATGAAAAGATGGTAAGCGTATTTTACCATAAAGCAAATTTTGTTTTGACGCTGATTAATAAGCAGTAATTTACGTCACAAGAGTATCCTCACGTTGACTCATAATTATAATGAGAAGGTATATGTTGTGTCTCTCGTCTGCATGCTACATCAGTTGGTTGCCATGGTAACGGAACGGTTTCTATATTTAAACCATCTGGATAATGTACGCGATGCAATCTTCAGTCAGTCATTTGACAGATCCAAATAAACATGTACTTGTCTGAGGTCCAATTAATCATGTATATCTGGTTGCTTTCATATACATGCTCGCTGACATTTCGGAGAATACGATGAAGTGTTATTCTTTTGAGATGTTTCGCGTCGTGATTTTAGCTACGATTTCCGCATAGTGGCAAATGTTTTGGACGGTTTTAGAAGGAGTTGTGGGAATTGTTGACCAGTGGTTGACTAGTGGCCAACAATGATTTCAGTCAAGAATGACCAACGTGTAGTAGTACGCGATTATAAACATGATATTTGTGAATAAACTTGCTTTGTTTGATTATAGCCTGCGATAGAAGGCTGACAAGGGGTAGAAGATCACACTGACAAGAGCTAGTTCTTCTTGGAATAGCAATGCAATAGCAATAGATCGAGGAAATCTTTAAATTTCACATTCCATAGTTTAATTTTCATATTGTTTTTTGTTAGTAGCAATAGTAATAAATATATGAAATATTTTACATTTTGCTTACTGTCGTAATATTGAAGCATTTTGGAAGGATAGCTGTGTTGAGCAAATCTGAATATGCATGCTGCAAAATTCTAAACCGGAATCAATAAGGTGCGTTGAATTCATTTCGTGTAAAGTATTCCAAAGATTTTTTATTCTATTCGTGATGAATGGATTCTTTTAAGGCCTAGTCTATAAATCATTATATATACATTGTCAGCTTAATTGCATCGTGAATCTTTTTTTTCTTAAATCTCAGATGATATTCTGTTTACTTTTAAGAAATTATACAACCACAAAGTAAAGACAAACACTGGCCTAGTAGATTCTGTGATTCATTTCTTCAACGCAAACAACACAGTGCTTGCTGTCCGAGCTCAAGGCGTTATCTGACTAATACATTGGAAATAAAAGGAAAGGAAGAAAACCACGTCCCATGGCCCACACGTTCTAGCATTGGATTTTATGCACGTCACCACAGCATAACCACGAAGACTTTACTGGGATTTATATTTCAAGAACATTCGTTTTCGACAGGATATACGAATTGCCAAATGGAATTAAGAATTCGTGTATGAAATGATGTTATTCTATTTGGAAAAAAGAGAAAACGGAAGAGTTGTAAATACATTTAATCTATGCAATCGAATAGAGGCTTACCCGTCTGCAGAACAATTAAGCAACAAGGAATTTAAATCTGTGGTTGTTAAGCTTCCCTAGCCTATAGATCACAATATACCTCAGTAAAACCACAGTGTGGTAACGGTGTAAATACATTGTCAGCAAAGTGAACGAGTTTCAAATCCACTATGTCCCACAATAAAACCACAGTGTGGGAACGGTGTGAATACAGTGTCAGAAATTTGAACGAGTTTCAAATCCACTATGTGGTCATACTGTGGTGCTTTACTCAGTATTTTTATATAGCTACAGTATGGTGACAAACACTGTAATTTTCTTAGTGGCTACAGTGCCACAAGTGTGGAAATTATCGGCACACAGTGTTTTCACTATAGAAGTGTTTCGGAACTACTGGGTAACTAGACTGCGGTGCGTTTACTCTGTAATTCTCTGTAGTTGCATTGCATGTAGTTGCTGTGTGGTGACACTGAGGTGTGAATACTGTAATTCCACAGTGTGTGACCACAGTGTGTCACAAGTGTAAAGATTGCCTGAACAGTCTGTTTTCACAGTCAACGCTATAGGAGTATTTCAAAACCACTGTGTAACTTCACTGTGGTGCGATTACTCTAGAATTTCCTATGTGGCCGTGTTGCGCTGTAACGGCAGTGTGGAAATTGTGTGAACACTGCGTTTGTTTATAATTGACACTGAAGAAATATGCCAATTCATGTTTGGACGCACTATGTGTATCACTGTCCTTTCCAACAAGGTTGATGGTGGGTCATGTGACGATACGATATCGATATTAGCCCTGAATATGAAAAAAACTCGTCCATGCTAATAGCACGACTGCATCAATAGAACCGAAAGAATGTTGTACAAAAAAAAATAATTAAAAAACATCGACATCGTGGCAGATATGAAATTATTTCATTGTTCAGAGCAAATTAAATTAGGAAACATGGAGACGAAGTGTGAACTGAGGAATTAACAACTATGTTGATCCTGTCAGACGATGGAACAACTGGCGGAATTCGAGTATCAAGTGTTGAAAATAATTTACTCGTCATAATAGGTGAGGCTTTTAATTAGACACGGTCCTGCCATTCTCTATACTGATAGCTGATACGCACGGTTGGACGAGTAATAACACCCTGGTAGCCTAGAGCAGACCGTTTTCCATTCAATATGTCCAAAGTGTGTGCTTTGGTGTTATGCATGTCAGCAAACGAATATCCCAATGTAACACATGTACTGTGTTGATCCTTCGTAGATGCTTATCTATTTGAAAATATCATGCAAAGTAGGCAAACATTATCATTCCACTGTTGGATTACATGTCTAAATATACATTTACGATTATGTATGAAATACTAATGAAAAGATATATGTAGCAAATGACGCATAAGATAGCCGATGCCATTTAGCTGAAGCAGAATATTCGGATGGCACGTCTCTAAAAGTGAAGGGGCAATTATAGTGTGCTTATCATTCAATAAATGTACTGATGCATCATGTAATCCACATGTGTTATCAAGAAAAATTGTGGTAAGGCAGAATCAGAATGATTATTGCGATGTTGACACAGACGTTATTTCGATAAGGGGTGTCCATATTTACAGCAGTCTATTGAAATATTGGGACGCTGGTACATTGATGTTCCTTTTCATTTTCAGTTGTTTCTATAACTTGATAAAATACTCCGTCCGTATGTAAGTTGTACCAGCCCATCTCCCTCGTTGTATTTCAGTTTCAGTACTAAAATAAGCACGATTGACTGCCTTGAAACCCCGTGAAATCTAAGACGTCCTTTTTTAACCTCTATAAAACGAAATATTGCATGTACTTGGTGCATAGTGCAATTTTGGTGGCATTTATCACGCCATTCATATCGCATGTCGCGTGAGATATGTTTTCTGGGTTAACAGACTCCTTTGGAATTCAAATTTGCAGCAAGATTCTCCTTAATTTTAATTTTTATTTTTTCGCATATCAATTCTGGAATGTGTCACGAGGGAGCGATATTGTTCACGTAGGAACGTGCAAGTTCGACTATACGTCTGGCAAACTTTCTCACTTTCTTTCAGATTCAATGTTTAAAAGTGTTCTTTTTACATTCCAAGGATATGAATAAATGATCATATCTTGCTTTATGTAATTGCCATGCTTACACTTGAAGTAGGCGATGAAACATTTCTCCTCCGACGCTATAATGCAACCAATCTTTCTTTTCCCGATGTAGCCTACATGGTTGTAAACATATCTCCCAGGCTCTATGCATCCCCAATATATCCTAATCACTTAACGGTCTTACGCGAAATAAATTGGATTTATATGCATCGACCTAATTAACTTACGAAGAAGATATACCCACAATCATTTTGCCCATATTCTAATTTGATTCGTATCCTCTTTACGAGCAAACATTTATAGTGAGGTATACTCCTACTAATGGATATGTTCCAAGGAGCTTCTATATAATAAACATGATAAATAACTTAAATTACACTCAAAGGAGGGGCCTGATCTTGCAGTAGATCAGCTAATTGAAACTGTTAAATGCTTGCCCCGTTGGAAAAAAGGTGTATCTCACATACAATTTGACAAAACTTTGCTATTTGGTAAAGTGCTGTTCTTTTTTAACTATGTGATCACACTGCTTTTACACTGTGGACTCAGAGAGAAACATGGAGTTTGGACACTACAAAGTTGATTCGGAATACATTCATAATGTTGAAAATAACGAACACTTTATCCAGAATGTGGGGTACTGTGGTATCGCGAGCATCTTAATCACACCACGTGTGGGTGTGTGGGTGTGTGTTGGGCGTGTTTAGCAGTATGTCCGAGGATATTTTCGGACAGAGAACAAAAAAAAATAATGACAACAATGGTCCTCGGAAGCCGGACAATAGTCCTCGAACGTCGAACAATGAATTTGTGCTTTATTCCGTCGACTGTCCGAGGACGGAGGAACAATAGAGGAACAATACTTGTCCTCGGAAATAAAGCAATACAAGACTGTGTGTGTGTGTAAAAACACACTGTGTAGGAAGCATTTCTTTTTACCACAGTTGTGGTCTTTTCTTCACACACTTCTTTGTTTAGTAGTTGGATAATCCCCTCATTTGCTTAATCACTATACCACACTGTGGACTGATCTCCCGTAGGGAAATAGAAGTATGTATCAAATGAGAATTTAATACATATACAGCGAGGGTAAGAGAGAAAAACTGGGTAGGAGTAGTTTGAATTCACGTTGAAGCAGACACACAGGCAGATTAAAACATTGTTCTGTGATTTCTTCTCCGATATGTATTTAATGATTAAGGCTTTGCTTTGGCTGGACGAATGTCTTGGATGTGCAATTTATCTGTAAAAAGTTGCTTACTCTCCAAGGATGAATATCTTTTCTGGATATACAAAAAAGGGCAGACTCGTAACCGAAATATGACCCCTATATATAAATGAAGACAAAATTTGTTTCGTAATAACGACCAGTGCTCATTATTTTGGGTCAATCGAATTTGATGTAGGTGTACATGCTTGATTTAACCCACATTAATGACGTCTGTATCGGGTGGACTAATACAATATGTTTGTTCAGGTGTTAAAGCGACTTTATTTTAGAGAAGAGGCAGAGATAAGCATTTCAGACAATGATTTCAATGTATTTTGTATTGGTATCTAAGCGTATATGTATTCATCTTCGTGTGTATACATTATTACGTGGTATTCAGCAGTGATTTAGAAAGACCTTTCTAGAAAAAAAGAAATTATATCTGCACTCTTGCATCAATATCAGTCTTCAGTGGATCAGTGCAGTATATTCTTTCCGGAATTCGATGCAATTTTAGTTCCTTGCCTATTCTGAAAATCGGTCACATTTTTTCCTTGACTTTTGACTTCCGTTTATGAGTACAAGCGGAATACATAGCTGAAATATTTCAGTGCTGGTATGGTTTTGCACAATATACTTGTCAAACATTCTTAATTAGGTTAAAGATGAATACAAACAGTTAAACAACTCTGAATGAGCAAACATGAATTGCAATTATAGAGGTGTTTCGTATGATGACGGAGAGGAAACAGAATTGGGTTTTCGTGCTTGTTTAAAGATTCTGTTCAAATTTTTACACGATTTCTAAATAATTGCATAGTGCTGTCGCCTATTATAATCCCACTTCATTAACTTTTAGAAATTGTTTGTCCACATGTATTTTCATGCTCTGAATTAAATTTAATAATAAAGTAATGAAAATGATGCATGGAAATGTAATTTTAAGCAAAACCGCTAAACATAGCGTAGACATGCACAGTATCTAATTAAGATTGGGGAAGGTCTATTCATACCCCCCCCCCCCCCCCGCCCTTCATTCTCCATTTTCGGCGATGCGAGCGCAATGACGTAATGCTTGGTAATAGTAACCAGGTTGGCCAAGCTAATATTGGATTCGTGCTTTTGGTATTGCTCCGCGCCGATTTCCGTTACCTCGTATTTTTATTTCAGTAGTATTTTCACTATAAGTCTACGATTACCTTGCTCAACTTTTGAGTTTGTTTTGATGGCTTCCTTACTGTCTTTTGACAAGTTTAGTGTGAAGAATTTACAAGATTTTCTTCGAGAAAGAGGAGATTCTACCGTGGGATTCAACAAGCTGAGTGTTTTCCCATTTTCCGACCTTTGTTTGAACCGTTAGTACGCTAGAAATATTAAATAGTCTGTTGAAAAAGATATCCAAACTTTCATTTTGAATTTCCCTCCATCTCATCCGTCAATAATCTGTTCAAATAATGCAACAAACAGTTCATTAGCGAAAGGGCAGTAGTTGCACAGTGAAACATGATGTACAATAGCCGCTTCGCACCGCCAGTCACCGTTGTTTGTCCAACCCTCCGATTACGTAATCGGGTTTAAAGGTCTGTGCGTACATTACGAAACTGGCCTTATGAAGGGTGTCTACGCCCATGCTCATAATGAAACAGAAAGAATAGTGAATAGGGAGAAGTGATTAAAAGCAAATAACTAGGCTGAGGAAGAAAAATGGAGAGATGGAAATAGCTAATTGCAACGTTGTATATTCATCAGTATTATTACTATGTCATCAAAATCTGTATTCGATGGCTTCGATTCTGTTTGCAATACAAGTGCTCTGAAAGTATATATGACTTTTGTCAATATTGATAGTGACATAACCCTTGTGCGTCCGACTTGTCACGCTTGTTGAGGTGCAAGATGTAAACTGGTCTGTTAACACCGACAGTTTAAACCAATACACCCTCGCCCTCCATGTGGTGCTTAGCCTCATGACCCTTCTCAATATCGTAATCATATTGGTCTAGACAAATTATGCATTAGCCAAATACAGTGATGCAATGGTCTACTTGGTAGTGGAAACGTGATCGATTATTACCTGATCGCCAAAGAATTACATCTCTTTGGATCTGCTTGCTGTTTATTTTCATTCTTCACACCTGTCGGACTTTGCTTTGAGTAAAATTTAATCTGCCGATTTTCGGCATTAATCATTGTGGTTTGGGTTATATCAATGGTTATGGTCAGAAGATATTCGGTTAGGGACCGAGAACCAAAGTGATTTACGCCAAATTACACCCCAAAAGGCGACGAAACTGCCTCGAGATTTAATCATTTGACGACCACTACGCATATGTTTTTGTAAACACGCAAAGTCAATGTATGACATAAGGTTTTCATTTTGAAAAAAGGGTAAACACAGGCCAAGAAATTTCAGGAATTCGGATTTTTAAAGTAAAATAAGCACGTTTACGGCTTTAAGTAAATGTCGGTAGAATGCCGAAGAATAAGGATTAAAGTTGTGGTACGGGAGACATTATCCCTCTCAAACGGATTATAAAGGGGCATATATAATCGGTTGTCCATGTACAGTCAAAAGAGAAAGATACCACGAATTTCTGAGCCTTTTCAAACCGAGGGCTGAAGCGTGAATAGGTAGAAGAAAACATGAAGGCCTCAGGTACTTTTTAGAGCCAGTCTAAATTTCGTTGGATATGCCTGAACGGATGCGAATAAAGCCGCCAGTTTTGTCAGTTTTGCATTGTGAATACAGTATTCGGTAAAATAGCTTTATACCACGATCCACACGCAGATGTGGAATGTTCGAGTTTACGAGCTGATCTTCGTTCTCGCTTTCGTCGAACTTGCGGTTGTTTTACCAAACGAGTGTTTGACTATGTGACTTTATCCAGTTGGAAGTCGACCTCGAATGATAGTCTTCGTCGGAGAGCCAGATTAAATCTGTGGTGAGTGCGGTTCCCTTTCCAAGCAAAATTCTCGAAGATTGTAGTAGTGGCGGCGAAGCGATCTTGAAAGAATAGTGCATAGAAAATGTACTTACTTGGTACTTGGTACTTGGTTGATATCCTCCAAAAGACGCCGTAAAGGTGTTTAAACTGGAGGTAAAACTGATGTACCCCACAACATCATTAATGTTGTTAAATGTTGTAATTGTGTATATATGTGTTATGATGTGCGTGAAGTTGCTTGTTGACTTTCAATTCGAATTGGCGTTTTTGATCAAAAATTTAATGCTTGAAGGAAAATGAGTGAGAACTGATTTTATTTCCAGACAACATGTACCCTTATAATAATAGTCACCAATATAATATTATAATCTGACACGGGTCTCCTGCTAAAAGTTCCTGATAGAATGATAAGAAATGTTGAATATATTCTTGGCATACTATATGCATTTAAAAAAAAGAAAGTTTGTGGCATGGGAGCGTTGTATTGGAGGAAGTAAGGAAATTGTTTTCAGATCTTCATATGATCCAGACATAGGAAAGCATGAGAGCCCGCAGTAGATGAAAACCATACTGCATTGAAGATAACATATAGAGATAAAGAGAGGAGGTAAGAGAAAGAGAGAAGAAGACAGAAAGATAGAGAGTAATGAATGAAAGGAGGATAATTATATGAAAAGAGAAACAGAGTAAGATTGAATCGAAAAATAAAGGGGGCACATCGAATATACATGTATCTGTGGTGCTTAAAGCCTATATCGGCGTAAATGATATAGGCCTCATTCTTAGTCCCCTTATCAACAAATGCGATTTATCATAATGAAATGTATCCCAAATTTACAAGTTCTGTGCAATTTCTTGCTATTCAATTCAATTTATGAAAAAGAAATCAGCCGTCAAATTGAATTTCACATAATACTGGTATTTGTAAGGCAGCACACACTCATCCCAACGAAGTAGTTTTTAAATACAGTTGTCTGTTAGGAATATGTGTTCATTTTATTTTTTTATTTTTTATTTATTTATTTATTTATTTTTTTTTTTTTTTTTTTTTTTTTTTTGGGGGGGGGGTGAATTAATGAGGTGTCCTCTCAATAGGATACACATTTAATCCCAAAGCTATTGGGAGGGGTAGGCAACTGGCCCCTGCCCCAACTCCTAACTCCCGAGGATTGATTTTATGAATTGCTTGCCAAAATGAACGATCTTCGCTTACATAAGTTTAATGCCATCAAAATGGACCTTTTTTTAACATGATCGATAGGTTGCTAAATGAATTTCCATTGATTGTAAATTAAGGCTAATCCAGATTGGGATTAAGTGGACAAAGTCTTTTTGAGCAGAGTGATTGGAAAGCAAAAAAAAAAACCCAACTTCTTGGCTGAGTAAATTTGTACAGGAAGTTTGATAGGATGAACTGTATCGCAACAATGAGACAATGTAAATTGTTGGACGTCCTTGATCTGTGGAAGCAGTGCGGAACGGATAAATTGTGATTTAAAAAAAAAATGTTATTGAATCATCTTCATCCCTACATAGTTTCTTGTACATACATTGGAAGAATGACGTAGGCTGCATAAACTTGTGATTTTATGGATTTACATTTTCGCCTCGCTCAACATTACCCTAACTTTCGTGTAAATGTAAAAGGCACATTACAGATAATACATTTTTGCTCCTAACTTTGTAAAAAAAAAAAGACGAGACACAAGTATTTAAATTTGTATTCTTTACGAACAGAGTTTATTTATTTATCAACATGATAACTTAATCATTCAATAGATGAAATGATAAAATATGAATTTCTGCAAAAACAAAAATGTTGCATGTTGGCATTTTGAACTGAAAACGAAACCAAAGGATAAAATAAATGGAAAGAGGAACGTTTTTGATTTTTTGTTCTAAATTATAAACTAATACCGAAATATATTGATGTACTTTTAACAACAAGACATTTCAATGACACTTGTTGGACCTTACACAGAATGGAACATGAGATTTGTACATGAAGGTAGGGCAACTTCTAGTTCTATATTGAGTCAGTTGAAGAAAAAAATCCCTTGTGCATTAGTATCCATTGTTAGATTATGACAGCTCATTTCCTCATGAAAAAACAAAATAGATGAAAGAAGAAGTCAAGTGTGCATGATGACTAATTAATTGAGATTTCATATTGATTCAACCGTGATTAATAAATACCTCCACCCCCTCGTTGTCATGGTTGTTGCTCGTAATACCGATTGTGAATTTGTGAATATACTAAAGCACACAAAAGTACATGGAATCATAATAAACCAAATTACAGCGTTTTCCAGGACTTGAATATAAAGTTCTTTTCATGATTTGAATCTGTGGTCCTAGCAACTGCATATGTATGCAGTCTTCACCCGATTTCGTACAGTAGGAAAGTAATATTCGTATTACATATGAATTTCCCTCTGCTTTTCTTGCTAAATTTTAAGTCTCAAAATAATTCTGAATTATAAAGTAAGAAGTGCGTTTAAACATGTACGGTAAATATCTTCATAGAATTAAGCCTTTTCATATAAAAAAAGAAAATACCCCAATAAATCTATGTATTTTTAACCCGTAACAAATTTAATTTGATGTCATGATTTCCGAAACGAATTGTAAATATATATTTGTTCATTCACTGATAGTGCTGAATAACTCTCTCTCTCTCTCTCTCTCTCTCCCTCTCTCTCTCTCTCTCTCATGTTTTTCTTTTGAGTAATGAATAGCGAGGCTGTTATTTTCTCTCTAATTCAACCGCACCAATTTGATTGGAAAACTTTCTGTACAATTATTCACCCATCCAACTTTACGAACAATTAAGACTATAAAATACGAGGGACTATAATGACTCAAGCGTGGTAAGAATTAAATGCAGGTGAACATAATGTTTATCCCGAACGTTACGTCAATAAATCCTGACATTCACTTCCTATTCAATAATATATGTATTATAATTATCGAGGGATTGAAAAGCAAAAAAATAGTAAAGAAAGGGAGTGGTGCTAGACGTCTGTGATAATTATGTTTGCAATAGTCGGAGAGCCTGGAAAGAATATATAGTTCGTTTAAAAAGAGAATGAAAAGACCTTAAGGAAAAAAAAGTCTTAAACATAACGAGCGTCGCAATCGTAAAAGTTCACCCTTCTTTTTTCATGAATAACAACACTGACTTTATTTGCTTTTTTGAGAATTTGATGAAAAATAATGCTCAACTTTTGTGGTTTTGTAGCTCTGTGCTATGTTCTGAAACGACGCCATTAGTTCGGTATCAGCTTTGTCGTAACAACGACGAAACAAATAAAACTCGGAAGGGATTTGTGTGATGACTAGAAAAGTTTAGGAGTAATTAAATGTATGTGAAAATTGTGAATGGCATTGCCTGGATATGATATATGATATGCAATGATACATAACTACCAAAAATAATTTTCGAAACATTTTGGAAGCACATAGAGAAATTACATCATAATGTGGTACGCGCTTTATAAAAAACTATTTAAAAAAAAATCATTATCTAAGTCTAGATGCACAGACTTCTTTCCTTTTGCCATTGCAAATTAGTTTACGCGATTTGTGGGTGAACCTTGAATGCAATCGGTATTTATCAGTGGTATCTGTGTGTTTGATGGTTTGGGAACAAACAGTCGAGTTTTTCTTTCGAGAAAGACATGAACGAAACTATAGCCATAATACTGATATAGGTCAACGAACTTTATATAAGAGTGCACCGCCTCCGCTCTGCACATCATAAAACCTCTTCATTTCGTTTTTACCTATTATTTTCCCCTTATTTATCATGATCATATAAGATTAAACAGTGCTGTATTCCACATAAACTTATTGTAAATTACTTCTAACGTATTGTATTCCCACACGTTTGCAAGAAAAACCCATGTAAATCTATGCTGCTGTATCAATGTTGTGGCCATGTCCACTCTGATCTCTCTCCTAGTACCCCCATAATTAATTCTCTCTCTTTCTCCCATAATATATATATATATATATATATATATATATATATATATATCCTTAAATATTCTCTTTCTGTCTATCCCTATACTTGCTTGTCTGTCTGTTTCTTTTATTTCTATCTCTATCTCACTATCAAACTCCAATATATGCATCTCTCCCTCGCCACCCCGTTTCTCTTTCCTTTTCTCCGATGGCCTAGATGTCGATGATATAGATACCTTGGTATATCCGTCTGTCATCATGCAGGCTTCCAGGTGCCGAAATCAAGGCAAATCCTAAGAAAATTACGCGGCTTCAGCTTTGAGATTCGACAGCCGCTCACATGTCACCATTCTGTTGAAAGCAAAGGCAATACCCACATTTATCGACCAAAATACAAATTCGGAATCATCAAGGCAATAACCCTATTCAAAGATTAATATATAATTTAGTTTGCCATTATCATTCAAATGATTACAAAAAACATTGCCAATTATCATAGTAACAGTGACATTGCTTGTGATTATGGTTTTCAATATTGTGCGTGATTATCTGTTGACATTGTAGTAACCCCATGGAGCTATCTAAACTTCCAAGATATGCCTGATATAGCAATGATCACATACGATATATACAAACATTATTTTGACGATAAATAAAGGATATTGTCCATTAAATTCATTCTTGAAGAACAAATGCATTTTCTATTGATTCCGTGATTTCATTAAAAAAAAAATCGTTTGATGTAAAGTTCAGTTTGAAATGACTCCTTCTGAAGTGGTTATGGTACATCGGTTTGTTGTTTTAGATAGCTTAAATAGGCAGCCATATCTCATTTTTAAATATTAGCTTTACATTCTTAATTCACATATCTCGAATACACGATGCACTTCATTAATTAACCTTGTTCTGTCTCGCCGCTTTCGTACAATTTCTCGACTCCATATCGTCACACTACGCATTCACAATACATACCATACACATGGCGTAATCGGGTCATTATGCATATAGCCCGACACGTGATCATGAAGCCGTAAGGTCATTTGTGGACTGTCGCGGCTATTTGACGTAATAATGCACCTCCATTTCATGCACCGTAAAGTGTATCCAGTCCCATCGGCAAGACTGACATCAGGACCCCGTTTCATAAAACTTGTTATCAATAAAAACTGCCTCATTTCTTTGACAAATTCGCTCTCAGCCAATCAATTCAAAGATTTCAGTAGCTTATAACAATTATTGTAACTTGTCATTGATGGAAAAGTTTGATGGAAAAGTTTTATGAAACGGGTCCAGACCGACAATAGACGGACGTAGGACCGAACAAAAAATTACATGAAGATTTTGTCGATTACCGGTGGGTTTGGAGTCGGTTTGGCGGTGTGACTTGGGTATGACTGAGAGGCGTAATTACCGAACATTTATATCTGTGAGTTCTTGAAAAAGAAACGCTATCTTTTGTGCCTTTGTGATAAAGTAAGAACATAAACTATCAAACCGAAGGACTATTCGCAGAAGAGCCCCATTAGGAGAACGGCTTTTGTCGAATGATGGAGGTCGTTTTTTGAGGAGAAGCTCTTTAAAAGCCCAACTTTTATTGGAAAGCTGCTACAAAACCATTGTCTCCTTTTGGAATATAATGTGCACGGTGCGTACCAGTTTAGCTTGACCCCCTTGAAAAGAGTCTCGAAGAGATAATCAGGGAGGGGAGATTGGTTGACATGCTAATGTCTTTTTCTTGACATATTCCTGCAACATGTTTATCCCAGAACTAGTACCACCTTTACCTTAATAACATTCGATTTTATAGATGCTGAAATCAGTATTTTTGTGTTTGGAAACCAGTAATTTTTCATGATAAACTAGGGTGGAAATGTGTTTCTTGTAAACATTCTACAAAGAATGCCTGTAGTTTGTGTGGGAATATATGAGGCAAAGAAGAGAGGGGACAGATACAGATAGCGGAGTGAGATAAATGTTAATTTAAACAAAACAACTACCTGTGGAGTCGTTCTCTAATTGCAAAGTTATGTTTAGGATTTCAGTGATTAAACAAGCTTCTGTGAAGGTGTTACCAGGTTACAGTGCCACAACTGCTTGTGAAAAGAATGTTTGGCTCTGCGTGGTCTTGGGGAGTTTAGAGTCCTGTTTTTGTTCAAGAAGTCATGTTTTGTCTGACTTGTGGGAGATCGAGTAACAGCAGTCATGGCAGTTGTTTTACCCATGTTCTGGTGCATGGGCATGATGGGTGTGTCATATGTCACGCCGTGACTTCTTTTCTGTATCACGGAGAAGAAACATGGAATAAAAGAGCCTATATTCCATGTGCGGGAGTGAACTCGAGGTACATACACGACCACCTGACATGGTTTCGGTGACCTATGAGAAACTATCACTTCCCAGTTGTTTTAAAATAGTAGCCATGTTTTGAAATGAAATTCTAGCTAGTACCACGCCTATCTTGGCATAGAAAACACACGTGATATTGAATATTCCCATATTCTGTATGAAACCCAAGTCTTAGGGCTAAGTTAAAACAGCAACAATACACGTACTATTTTAAAGTTTAAAGCCTATATTCAAAATAACTGTCAATTCAGTGGAAAATAAGTCACTCTATATTTCAACTATTTCAGAAAACTCATTTTCATCATTTGAAGCCTCCGAAGAAGTGCTTGGTTGACCTAGGTCTATATCATGATTATATGCTGGTAACGTTATTTATGTAAAGTCTGTAATCTTGGGCTGTAAAATAAAGTATATTTATTTGCGTAATAATCTCGGTTAATCTCTGCCCATGCCATCTCAACGAATATAAGGCCATGTTTCACGATAGGAAACTGCACCAAAGTAAACTTATCTTTTCTCCAGCTCTCCAAACCATATTGTATGAAATCAAATATTTGCAGATTAAAATGAAATAAATAACGTGACCGACAAAGACCATGTTTTTGCCCAAATCTGTTTATACAGGATTTTCAAGAGGACCACCGATAAAACATGAATATGTTTATGGACTAGCGATATCCTTAGTGATATCTGTATTTCATTAGGGCATAAAGGGGAAGGGGGTATTTTCTGAGTGTAAACACCACCTTTGGAATACGAGAAGTTTTGTATCCATTTTCTTCATTTTAAAAGGTAGCCGCAATTGATATTTAACTGGTTTTTTATTTCATTTTCATATCAAAGTTGTGCACATGACCGATTCTTTTTGCTGTGCATTGAACTGTCAATGCTTCTTGCATTGTTCAGCTGTCCAAGAAATTAACGAGTACCGATAATTATGCACAAATTAGCATAACTTCCATTAATGGCATATTTTTTTTGGTGTGTTTTGATTGTGAGAATGGATCCCGCTAAATGCTATCGTTAACTTTGAGTTTTTTCAGGGAATTATAGCCGATGGTATGTGTTTTGTGTTTTAACTTTGTGTTTTTATCCGGTCTCTTTACGAACGAATGCGAATGGGGGTGTTGAAGATGCCCACTCTTTATCGTCATTTTCCGTCGATAGGACGTTCGGCAAATCGGCACGTCGCCCCGATTAAGGTGGGCTTACTGACAAATCGGTCTCTTGTGACACCAGATATACCTCCCAATTGATTTGAATCGAGACAATGAAGTGGGCGGCTTCTATCTCCATGCGAACAAATAACATGAATGGATGTAGCATTTTCTCAAGTAATGTGCAACGCGGCAGAGTAAACTAGCCCAGAGCAATTGATGTACCGTTTTGGAGCTGCTTGGGAGATGGCTTTCTCATTTCTCAAAGATCGGTCTCTCCAATTTTATCCAGTATAGTTCCCTCCATCCAGTGTACATTTTCCATGCTTTTTTTGTATGTACACCAGGCTAAAGCCGAATAAGACGGCACTTATCACCATATATACATGTATTATTGTTGTGGATGTTGGTGTGGATGTTATTTCACGTATGGTACTTTTCCATTGATGTTTGGACGTTACAACTTACACAACTGTAAGTTGGGTTTAGGTCCAGTATGTAATATAGCTTTATTATTTATTGATCTGTATGTAACTTATGTTCAGTGCTGATTTCGATAAAACACTGTCATAACTCGACATCTGCCCCGCCCTATGCCACTCTCACACCATACGTCGTCAACAATAAGTACATTGTACATTAGATACTGCCGCATAAAGTAACATCGCACGTGTTGAAATCACATTTCCATCTCAATTTCAGTTCACTGTCACGGCTCATTCGACTGCAAATCTTCCAACAAAGCAATCCATGTTCATGATCAAACATCGACGTAATTCGAACAGAATAATAACCTCTGACCTCAGAGGGTTTGAACAAGCTTCGTTCTCTCAATCTCCTTGCCCCTGCCATTACAATCTTATGCGATGTGCTTGACAGAGGGACCAACAAAAAGCCATATTCAACAAGAAATAAGCCACCAGTTGATGCAATTCACACGTGCAAATTTTCCGCTAGAGCTGTGTACTGCATATTTGATTCTCCAAAATGCCTTTCAGAGTAGCTCCTTCTTTCCTCAAACAGGAACAAAGTTTTGACTTTCATGTTTGCGCTTTTGCATAGAAAAACAAGTCATTTATCAACACAACATAATCATAATATAATTTAAAACATTCATCGAGGACAACAATGGGACAATATTATTTGACCACTTCTCGTCAAAAAGGCCATTAGAGTTAGACTTTTGTAAATGTTTATTTTGTATTACATTGTTTACACGGCTGGGATCCATGTTATAAGGGTTTGTTTGAAGCGTGGGGCCGGTTATGTCACACAGGTGAGCACGTTGAAATTAACGATGTCACTTCTCCAACATTAAGTCTCTTTACTGTAAAAAATTGATACTATCAAAAGGTTATTAATGATTATGCGAATTAGGGACAGTGTAAGTCATTTTCTTCCCAGTGCTCGTTTCTTGTGGTTCCCAGTGCTAGTAAACGATACATCAACATAGTGTGATATTACCATTCTAATCCTCAAATGGTAAATCTGAATTAGTTCAGTTGAGGGGAAGCCCTTGCAATTTGAAAATTAATAATATCGTGAAAAAGGTGTCGAAAATTGCCCTTTTTCCAAACAACGGAACTATACCGCACCCCTCCCCCGTCCCTGCCTTCTCTCTCTCTCTCTCTCACACACACTCTCTCCCTGTTGCGCTCCCACGCCGTACTCAAGTTCCACCAGTTGCCATGGTGACGAATCGATGAATGCTTCCCATGAAGCTAGGTCATTGCCGTAGTACGCTGTATACAATGAGGGAGAGATTGGAGCTGTGGTTTGGTCAGACTTCTCTCTATCCATCATCACAATGCCATATGACCTGATATTTTTAGTTCAGTGGTGCGATATAATATTATGCATAGCATGTATGATAATTATTCAGTTTTAAAAATACGTTTCCGAACCATTTCCTACAACAGTTTTCTTCAATTTCACGATAATGCCTGTCGAGTCTTAGGAAGTCTTAGGAAGTCTTTGAATTCCAGGCATGGACAAATAATATATAGATCATAGTGAGTTAGGTTAACCGCTAATCCTAACACCTTGAAAAATAAATTTATATGATATGTTTGGTTTACATAATGTTTAGTTCTGTGTTTTGCGTGGGATGATAGCTCGCGTGTCCGTCTTCTCGGCCTGCTTCATTGTGTCATGGCATGGCCATTAGAAGACGTGAAATCTCAGGTGTCCACACTGCGTAGTTGCTTTTGTTCTACTGAGTAAACAAAGGCAAGTCATCGAAGCCGTTCTTGTCTCACTTATTTTTGCTTTATTCTTCCCCTCTTTCATTCGTGTTGTACATGTAGGCTGTTTGATTTAGTATGGAGTTAGTACATAAGGAAGTGCTGTGCCCGTGTATAGGGTGCGGTATGGAACTGAAGAAGTAGGTTTGCAAGCGTTTGGTGGGATACTGTGTCGGGATGTTCCATCTAAATGTCGGCCGATGGAGGATGTTTGCTTATGTCGCTCTCGGTGTTGATGTCGAATTTGATGGACGTCGAATAAGTGCTCTTGAGGGTTTCTTTTTTTCTCTTCATAATCTTGGCGAATGTGGGTTGTTGCAGCTTCTCTGTCTTCAACATTTGTTCTCGTGAGTGGTTTTAAGTGTGTAGCAAAATGATGCAAATTTATATAATTCTGTTGTGAATGTACGGAAGCATGATTTATGGGTATGGCCATTTAACACAATTTATCTCATTTGGTTTATATACTGCATCTTTTTATTGCCCTCACTATTGAGTAGCAGTTGACTATAGCGAGGTCGTTCGCTTCGCACCAATCATTTTCTATTGAATGTGTATTGTCAAAAAGCTCCCTTGAAAACGATTTTCGACGGGGTATTGTCTGCGCGCAGAGACTTTGCTCAGTGGGTAACACCAAAGCCCCTCCTTGTGCACCCCCGCATTCAATCCTTATCTCGTTTCTCTCTTTTCTACATTGAAACCTACAGGTCTTCAAGGGCTGTGAAATCACAGCATCGTCCACCCAGTCCTGATCGCACTCGAGCCCGTGAATCTTCAACGACCTCTTCGTGATATCACGCAGTGCTTGGACACTAATCTGAACCAGCATCGTCGTGGGATATATACTATACTAACCAGACGAACTCAACGATCTATACATGCTGTAAGTTTGGACTACTCGATCGAGCAGCATGGGGAATAAGTCCTCGGCAAGTTTTTCAGTCGAGGCATCGGCTTCGGCAGATGCCGATGTGACGGCGGGGGAACCTGTCAAGAAGAAGAGACGGCTGAGTTTCAACCGTGTTCTCCGTAACTCATTTCGTCGATCTGGCCGGGAACGACGAAGTAAGCGCAAAGGAGGACGAGAGGCCGAAGCGGGCGCGCATGTCAGTGTGGAAGCCGAGACGCCCAACATCGATATGGACATCGATACATCTGCTGGAGCTGGGGCTGGACTTGGAGTGGGCGTGGGCGCTGGAGTGGGCGCTGGAGTGGGAGCTGGAGTGGGAGCAAAAGGAGGTAAATATCCCATTTTCATCATCATTCCGCATAGCTTGACCACAAGGGCTTTATACTATTAGGGAGTATAGAAGGGGGGCAGTGAGTTAAAATAAGTGATTTTTGTCTTTTGATTTAATAAAACATACACTTAAAAAAAAAAATAACTAAGATTGCAAATCCTATGCATGGCGAGTCTTGGCTAAGAGCCGTATTAGAATAGACACAATCAATATTTCTATTCACACCGTGCTTCACAAGGCTCGCTTCGCTTCACACAAGAAAAAAAAAGAGTCGATTTTGATGGAAACGAAAATGCGGGCTTTGTATAATTAGGGCCGAGGCGATGTATAGTCCAGTAGTTTGAAGGAATGTGGTGGTTTAGAGTGGATCATGGGAATGGATAAGCCCAGCCCATCCCGGTAAATATGAGTGGGAGAACGCATAGTCAGTTTTCGGATACCCCTATTTTGGAGTCCATTATGCAGTGCTGCCGGGGATCTTTAACATCATCCATTCGCTTAGGTATGTGACCTTTTTATCCTCTAAACTTTAATGTTGTTGGAAAAGTTTGATCTTAATTTTGGTTACTTGAAATGACCCGCGGGAGTTATGTTTTGAGTGTATTATCCACCAAACTTATTCATTTGGAAGAGAATACATATTTTCGAAAACTTTCTCGTTTATACTGTATCTCAATGAACACGTTGGGATGAGCGGGGGGAGTTTACACTGAAACTCGCTATTCATAATGTACTGTACACGAAGTTCACCCGAAAGTGGGCTACATATTAAAGGACATTGCCATCACTATCACGAATTGTCATTGGATTTCAACATCAAATATCGTAAAGCGCCATAATGGCGTCCATATTTAGCCTTGGGTTGTGCATACATCGTGAAAAGCGATGTGTTCTATTCCACCACTCTATTATACTTTTATTTAGGCAATACTCAAAAGACTTCTTTTCTTTGCGGTTGTGGAGAATTGTTGCCTTTCATACCCACTGAGCACGCGGGACATTTTTACTTGGGTAGAAGGGATGTTAAAATAATCATGAAATGTGGAATGCACATATTTGGTACTGTACATCCCGGTATTGTCAAGAAATGATACGTATATCCATGTGTAATGAGCACCTATGAAATTGGGATATATTATTAAGCAAATGTTTACTTGGAGAAATCACCGACTTCGGTACACGATCCTGGCAAGACCACGAGTAAGATAGTCTGGAACTCCCTTCATTGTAAGTGGTATGGTCCATTGACACGCCCTGCTACTTGTTGAACACTGATAGTATACGTTCGCTGTAGTGTGCATGCACAGCGTGAATAGAGAGGCTACGGATTATGGTGGCCTCGCTCCACGCGGTCCAAAAAAGAGAATTAGATTTTACCTTTCTTTTCCATTTAAGAAAAAAATAAAAGAAAACAAAAAAAAGTATTGCTCAAATACGTCCTCTCCAGGAATTCATTCAATTTGCTCCCCCGGTTTCTTTGAGCTACGTGCCCCAGTCCCTGTAAGATGCATTATAACACAACCGGGGCTTCAGATTTTTGTGTCGAATATTCTTCCTTCAAACTTTTGCTGCAGCAAGATGACAAAGTCAAATGCAAAACAAATTAATGCTCACGGCTCCAACATGAAGAATACTTCCGACCAAAGCACTTTCCCATGGAATATGTTTTCTTAATCCGGGTGAATAGCTCGGAAGTCGAACCAATAAGCCTGCGTATCCAATCCACAGGGCAGGATCAAAATGTAACCGTGTTGTATGCAAAGCCACTGATGTGGATGGTATGTAGTACATTTCCAGTAAAAATGAAACACTCCTACCCAATATTTCTCTTGAAGAGGATAAAGTTATCCATTATGGTCCTATCTTTCTGATCAGACAGATGCGATAAAATGTAGCCCCGCGACATGCACGTTGTAGTCCTACAATATTTTAACCGTTCAACCTATAGATCAAAATCATGTATGGTAATGTTATTGCGTAGGTATTTTTCACTTTTTAGTTTCATTGCAATTTTATATGCTTTAAGTAGACACAATGTCAGATAGAAACACGTACTTTAAATTAAGTCATGAGTTTGTGCGACCTAACTGATCTATAAGCCAAAAAAAGGGGGGAAAAAAGAGGGGGAAATTTCACAAAATTTCAACGGAATACAGAATACCAGAGGTACATGTAGTACCAAGGAGTACCAAGCATACCCCATCCCCGCCCATACTTGAAGTAGAGGGGCTCATGTCAAGGAGGCCAATTAAAAATTCGGTGAGACGAAACAAAAATATTTTGATCCTTAAAACAACAGAAGACTGGGCCCTGGTTTATCAAAACATAGTAAATATGTCAATAATCGCCACCCTGAAGGCATGAATTAGGAATACTACTCAACTACTCTGTGAATAACTCCTTGCTCTAACTCGTAAGTCGTATATCCAAGCAGTTCCTTTCTAATTTTCACAAATGCCAGTGGGACGTTATAATAATTTATGCAATACATTACGCCCTATACCCTATTTGAATCAATATTCTTAACATTAACTTCAAAAATTAATCCTCATTTATGATGTGAAATATTTGTTTGGATTATTTTTCGTGCAAGAACATAGTCCACCACATCTAACATTTTCGTGCCCCCTTTTTTTAGTCGTGGAGCGAGGCTTGCCATAAATATACCGCAAATTAGCACTGCAAAAATCAGTTACTTGATTTGTAATTTTTCAACATGTTTAGTCCCGTACATGTACGTATATTGCCACCTGACGTAAACAGTTTTCTGTCATAGATGTTACTGAATATTGTAAACATGTTTATAATTTTTAAAACATAACTGCTAGAACGCTCTTGTATCCGGGTGTAGTAGTAGTATGCATGTTGTTTTACGGAACCTCACAAGACTGGTGGTGTAATGTCTGGTAACAAGTTTCAATTCGAGAGGAATTTCGGAGGTCGGAGCTGGAGGTCAGACAGATGAGTTTGGGAGACATCATTCGACACTTCATCTCGCCGTCCTCCTAGGGTTGGCTCTGTGACCCTTGACCCCAGATTGGCTAAGCTTTTTGCTCAGGACGATGGAAAACGGGAATGTTACTTGAAAAGCAACGCACCCCCCTAGAAATAAAAGGACAATGGAGAAAATAAGTTATCACAAAGTTAGATTCTCCTTAGTGTAGCAAATCACATTTTACTTTCCTTTCTTTTTTCGAAGTTTACGATTCTAATCCAATTAAACTAAAATCATTGCAAAAAATATGCCTTGCAGCCACTGTCAATGGTTGACATATTCTGCACATTGACACTCATGTTTGCCGTCGATTTCACCTTGATTTTATTCAGCAGATGAAGAAAAGAATAGTGAAATTGATTTTGTAACACAATTGGGGAAAAATGCTCTGCAATAAGTATTATTCGTAGTTTTCCCCGCAGATTACATCATCTAGGAAATGTGAATTCACAACAGCAAAACTTTTTTACTTTTGCATTGGGGTCTTTGGGGATGACAAAAACTATTCTGAAAACAATGGATGTCGAAAGAAAAAAAGGACCATCATATAGCACATAATGAGTTTTTAAAATTCTTACAAGAATATAATACTGTTCAAATAGAGTTTGGATCGATATGCGTTCATGCAATATGCAGAATAATAAATTAGTATTTCAACGACTCGAACACAGTGGCGGCACCAGGATTTTTAAAGTGGGGGGGGGGGGGGCAAACAAATTTTCCACCCTTTTACTTTTTTTCACTCCGAAAATTATTGGGGGGCAAATGCCCCCCATGCCCCCCCCCCCCCCTTGGTGCCGCCACTGCTCCAACAGTAAGAGGAACAATTTAATGAAGTAGAAAGATTTTGAGCATTTTATATGTTTAAAAGTTGTATTACAGGTGATATTTTATTAGGATTTATTTTAATGCTTCAAAAGTTGGAATAGATTTGTTAAATGTTAATGGCAATTTGGATGTCATACAATCGGTTAATGCGCACAACTTTCTGGGATGGTAATCTTAAATATTACTCTATCGTATTAGCTCAGAATTTTAAAATTAGATATTTTTGTTTGCCCCCACCATGCAAAGCCGCTATATTTTATAAACTGTCGTAGTGGATCCATAGTCCATCTCTTTTCCTTAACCAGTGCGCGCACCCACCCTTCTACCTACCTTTGCGATCAGTCTCAAATTGGCATCTTCACACACTTGGCCCAGGGAAGTGCTTGGCCCAAGAGCGTTTAGCTCCAGAATCTTGTTTTCTCCGTTGACCTTGTGTGACCGTGTCGGTGGAAACAATTGGGCCAAAATGTGCTGCTTGGTGGTTTCCGAATTCCAATGGTGAAGAGAGTGAGGGAGGGTAAGAGAGAAAGAGGGCAAGGGGAGAGAGTGTGAGAATTGAATCGCCCGAGGGTAGAAGTTCAATTTGAGAGCGTGCTAACTACACCGTTTTGAGGACAAGTTACACGCGAATGGCAGTAATCTCCCCAACACCATACTAGTATCAACTCTCAGACACGTTGACAACTTTACTGTTATGATTGTATCCTCATTTCAGTGATTCAGAAATTGACCTTCATTGGTAGTATTAAATGGATAAAAAAAAATAAAAGGAGCATTTTCATTTTCATTTTTACTTTCAAAATCTTGCTAGAGGAATAGGCCTGCAAAATTGTATTTTATTAGATCAGTGACTTGATTGTTGAATCATAGTTTTCTGTATTAAAGCTAAAAATAGCATATCCAATGTGCTGCATAATTTTAAATGGTAATTTTTATGAATTTTATGTGGCGGTACCGTACTGTGCGTTATGATGGATGTATGGTCCATACATCCATAACTGTCAATTCAATCAAGACGAAAAAGGGAAGACATTGTTAAGGGAAGACATTGTTAAGGCAAACTTACATTTTTTCAACAGCCCATGGCTTGCCAATCACTGATTTCAGGTCGTCGTTTATTGCGTAAGCTGATTTAGGTCTCATCGGAGTCTGTGAGGGGTAACCATTGCGTAATGTAAGGTAAGGTGTCCTCACGCGACCTCAGTGGTGCATATACGGTGTCCTTGTGTGACCTCTGAACTGCAGATGTTCTCTCTGATTACAGGCTATTCGTTGCGTAGGCTGATCTTAGTCTCATAGGCCTGGGGATGTTGTGTGAGGGGTAACCATTGCGTAATACAAGGTGTCCTCACGCGACCTCTGTAATACAGACAATTCCCGTTAGAAGGATTGTCACATGGCCAGTGTTCTGCCAATCACTGATATGGGATATTCGTTGTGTGGACAGACCTTGGTCTCATCAAGGAGTTATCACATTACTGGTCTCATCAAGGAGTTATCACAGTACTGGTCTCATCAAGGAGTTATCACAGTACTGGTCTCATCAAGGAGTTATCCTTGGTCTCATGGCCTCGAGATTTGTGTGAGGGGTAATCGTTGCGTAATGCAAGGTGTCCTCACGCGGCCTCTGTACTGTAGGGTGTCTACAGTAGGTAGACACCCGAGTCTGAAGGATCAGGGAAACGTGTACCTGTTGATTGAAAGGGTGGTCAGTCTTATTCCCATATTGTTTAGATGCTGAGCCTGGGTAATAAGGGTTCAAGGAAGATACTCGGGAAACAAATTTTTAGTTTTAACCCAGTTAATTTGAAATAGACCGAATACTCGTTTACTCGAGTAAATCATCAAGTCTCTGAACGCGAATACGTCTTCAAAATTCATTGCCATTTGCAGTTGGTTATCAACAATGACTCGTACTACTTCATGAAACAGTTTAGCCCACTGTTTAAAATAATGGAACAGGTTTTTTGTGAATTTTTTTTAGAATCACTTTTTTCAGTTAATATAATATGTTTATTCAATAGCAAGGAGATATCAACATCCAATAACGCTGTACGCCTTGTCAGAGAACTTGTAAGTTCTATACCTTTTCAATAAATACTAATAACTAGTTTTAACATAACGGTGAAGGTATTTCCTTAAATGTTAGCATGTAGCCGTCCGAAAAGCACAAGAAGGCAATATTAGTTTTTGGTACTTACACTAGTTATTTAAATCCATATCTGTATAGAAGAAAAGTTTCAAAATAGTACATAAAATGGACCGAACAAAACAGGTATGGGGCATGTTGTAGATTGTGAACGCAAGCAGAATTGTGTTCGTGTGTGATTTTTACGTCTTTTATCCCCAATTTATTTATCAAATTCCTCGTAACATACATTACAGGGAATTAGGAGATATTTCGTCAAGCATGTTTGCTTAGTTATCTATGCTGTCCTGTAGTCCACATATTCCACATATTCCACATATTCCACCCCTCACCCCCAAATTTCCTGCCTGCAGTTCACCGATGTGTTGGCTCAGTTGAGCGTCCGCCTCACAATCGGGAGGTCGTGGGTTCGAACCTCGGCAGCGTCATACCAAAAGACGTTAAAAGATGGAAGTTGCTGCTACCTTGTTTTGCGTTCAACAATTGAAGGGATAGAGCAACGTCGATCTGGCGCTGCACAGTGGCTGCCGGGCCCACGATCAATTGGGCAAAAAGAATTTCCATTTCGGTTCATAAAATTTGGAGTGGACTTTAATTGGATGATTATTAATTATTAATTATTTGAACCGACGTTCCGTTCCATTCTATCGTTATCTGCGAAAATTTATCGGTTTATTGCGAAGTCAGGGTTGACAGAGCAGACGAACAGATGTAGATTTTATGACTACTTGTGTCAACGACGTAATTCCGCTTTTATTGATCGCGTTGCGATTGCTTTATCCCATTCTGTGTTATTTATTTTGCAAGCTTGTAACAGATAACTGGAAAATTAAGTTGATACCATGGGATTTAAGGAAAAGACGATGTTTAGTTGACATTGGTTTTGCAACGCGATATTTCTTTTCATGGTTATTTATTTTTCAGAATTATGGGTTGGGATTTCGTAGCAAATTAGTGGCATATTCAGTCAATGTATTAAAATTTTATGTATAATTATTAGATGATAAATAGTACGTGACCACCCGAATCTTTTACGAGGCCTTCCAGACACAGATGGAATTCATCCATAATATCATACAAATTACTGTAATTAGTCAGCAGGGATCTAGAAAGTAATATCCCTTTGTTAAACTGTTATACTGACATGTCAATTTATGATCGATCTGCTCTAAGTCTATACAAATTTTATGCCAAAATGACAAAAATTACGATAAAATGAGTGTTCCATAATTAACACACATACCAGTATGCGAATAATTAATTTAAAATTACGTGAATTAACCACTATGATGATTGGTGAACAATATTTGCAAGCAATAAGTTGAAGCTGTCAAGTGTTATCTATTCTAATTATATAAAAGCGGTGATCATAAAACCATATTGCATAATAAGTAAATTGACCTCAACATTGGCTTTTGCGCCCAAAGGGCCTGGCGGGGAATCCTTGTTGGAAAAGATGAAAATGTTTTTTTTTTAATGGTGGAAGATATATTTTTGGCATGAGAAGAAATTAAGTTTTCTTCCATTGAAAATTTAGGGTAAATTGAAATGAAGCAAATACGTAACAGTTCTACAATGATGGACCCATAAATTTGTAAACATGATGTAGGATCTTCCTCGGATGTACGGGGTGGGGTGGGTTGCCCGACTTGCACATCAAGTTGCAGTTACTTTATATGGGTATTCTTGAAACGGGGGAGGGGGGGGGGGGGGGGGGGTCGGACATTGCCCCCTCCCAATACTGGATAAACCACTAGTTCTGTAATATGTGAAAGTTAAATGGATGACGTTTTAATCTGTACCACAATCATTCATTCGTTTCAATATTATCTTTCACATACCACTTTAAACAGTGGCTAATCTATGATGTGGAAACTGAAGGAATGCTTCCTCTAAATCCTCAATTCTGTTTGGTCAAAGTAGCGCATCCTACGCGCAGTTCTACGATAATGGAACACTCGAGTTTGATTGTTAGCCTGACAGTACTTGGAATTACATTGTTGAATTGTATAAGTTGAGTCACTTGTTCTATTGTCCATCCATTATTGGCCATACCAATTCCGAGTTTTAAGTTTACGGGGGAGGAAAGAAATATTCCGAATTACATAATTCTTTGAAGCTGTAAACTACGATTATAAAGAAAAACCTTCGTTGTGTAATTTCGTGATCTAATGCGCCTGACCATCCAGGTTCCGCCGCCATGTCGGTCTAGACGAATGTCCAGTTTGTCCGGTTGACTGATATTCGACCCACGATGCATTCAGTGAATTCGTGGTAAAGATTGCACTGGCTTCCTCTTGCAGACTTATATACGAACAACAATGCGCATTCGAGGCACGCCTTTTAAATCCCCCATTCTTCGCCGATCAATATCCCCCTTATAAAAGCATTGTTTGAGCTCGGGCCGTGCAGTCTGCGAAAAAACAGGGTTGCCATTTTATTTATTTTCTGATTTTCTCAATCAATAGCCTGGCCAGCAAACACAATAGTAGTAAGAAAGGGTCACCGGCCATGCCTGCAGATAGCGTATAATATATTCCAAGTGTTACATTTGGAAACAAACGAGGAGAATGATTCTCCTCGTTTCAACAGATCTTCGAGACAATTATTTTCGATTGAAACAAACATTTTCACGTACCTTGAGACAATTTAGCATTTCCCCCTCCATTCTGAAGGTGAAATGAAATGATGCATAGATGTTTTAAAGGAAATTATCATAGCAGGTTTTAACTTTCTGGTAATGCCATTCTGCTTTTATATCGTGCATGCATTCTGTAAAATCATGATCATCTTGAGTTATTCAGATGAAGCTGAACAAGTTATTTTTGCCCGACAATGTGCAAAAGGCGGGAATATCAAATCCATAAAATATTCACGATTGCCTGCACTTTAGTAATCAATTTAGACGCGATACTATATCAGCTGTCATTACTGACATAAAAGATGAACAGAAACACCTCACATCGTTCAGTATAGAAACTAAATAGGAGAGTAAGGGAGGTCAGGGAATTTGTTTTTAGTCTGTTCATTATCCTACCAAGAGAAGAAACTTATAACAATTATTATTTGGATTAAATATTTAGAACTTGGCGAAAATGTGTGGTTTAGGGAAATCTTGTATGTATTAGCGGTGATATTTGTCAAATTTGCGATTATATGGTACCCCTTGTCAAGCGATTGCCGTGCTTTTCTTCTGAAACAATTCTTACGTTATTGGGTCATTATTTTGACAAGTTCATGTCCACATTTAGTGCTTCTTTGTCCGGCGTGCATGGTAGCAATAATAATCCTGCTAATAGGTCACGTTTTGAATTCAGATGTAAACACAGCTGCCAAAGTCAAACACCCTACCGAGAAACAGCATCAATTTGGAGAGGAATCAGAAGACAAAGATGAAAAATATAGAAAACATGTTATCTCGTTGCTTACGATTATTCAAATATGCAGTGCTATAGTTTACTACATCAAAGTATTCACTTGAATATATTTCACATCTAAACAACCTTAAAGCGTCGTTAATTTACGTCTTCCATAGCGGTTTGCGGCCATTACCAAATACGGGTAAACGCTTCGCAGGGGTTACTAGTAGTAGAAGCAGATGCTTATTCTGACCAGGGAAGTGTTCGCCCCTGGTAATTCGTCCCTCCAAAGAGGCGGTCCTACAAATCTCGTAAATTGGGTGTAATAAGTATAACCAATTCATTTATTTTGTTCATGCAAATGTATTGGGTTTATGGGAATATTATCGGAACTTTGGGTAGAGACTGTTTGGAATTAATGAAAGTATGAGATTACATTCTCAACAGTACTGTGTAGTCAGAGAAGTTAACGAAATTCTCAATATCTGCAACATTATCCTACATCCATTCAATATGCTATTTGGAGTAGGTCCATGATCCATCCATGATCTATGACCCAGAAAAATTATGTTGCTACCAAAGGCATTGGATTCCTTTACAATTACAGGCCTGTTTAGTCGAACGGGGTGGGGGAGAGGGATGAAATTCGGCCTTCAAGATATCGTAAGTTTGTGAAGAAAGAGGCTCCCCTTTGACCCGGGCGTAGTAAACCTTGCATGTTGATGTCAGATCGCTGAATTATGGTGGGTCTGAAGAAGAAAAAAAAGAGTTGGTTCCATACGATTTGGAGGTCCTCTTTCAATGCCAGCCATATCAAAATCAAACAGCCGGTGCTTACAGCTAAACGGGAGAAATATTTGGACGAGGCCCCAAAGAAGGGAACAGGTAAACATCTCATAAAAGGGTTTGTTCAAGACTTTCGGAAGTTCGCAAGCTTGTTTACCGTTGTCAATGAAAGGATAACATTATTTCCGAAACTATTACAAATCAGTAAAAAAAAAAATATTCACTACATGGACGTATACGATTTGATTTTTGGCATAATGAATAAATGGTTGGTGCTTTCAAAGTGAATTAGAGATAGAATATGAATAATTAAATGAATCATGGAATGTCAATAATGAAACTAAAGTAATATGAATATGTAGTCTTTTGAATCAAACCAAATAACTCCTTATCCAACTTGTTTTCTTGACGAGGCACACTACTTACTACTTGTAGTTACACCTTGACCCTGACGCCACCAATTTAATTTTCTGTTTTTAATTTGCTCTCACAATCCGTAAGGGCCTCTTAGAAGTGTGGCACTCTCCCAACGGTTATTTCTCTAGTGATGTTGGCCTGGGGTTCCAGATTACATACTTCAGATGGAGGAAAAGGAATCGCTCTTTCACTTCATCCTTTATCTTGTCATCAAAATTTCGATTCTTTTTGAAAAACAAACTATTTGTTGGCATCACTTGTACGTTTATACAATCATTAACGTATTCCAGCAGCGCTGAAAAAAACTGCATCGTAAATCAACTATTGCATAGAATGAGAACGCGCCGTGTCGTGGAAGAAAAGTACTGAAAAGAGCTCAAAGAAAAGAATAAAATTCGGAGATAATCTGGAGCTCTTTTCTTGACCACAAAAACCTGGAATGTGAAGCATGCCTATTTGCGTTGTAAAAACGAGAGAGAATGAAGGGGGGGGGGGGGGTGAATCAGTGTGCACTTTCCACACTTGAATAAGTTCAACTCGATTTGGTCTCTTTAGTGCTTGAAGGCCCATTATTATTATGCGCAGTAGCGACAAAGAAAAGAGAATGGTTCTCTTTTTGAGTGAGCGTTCTGTGGCACTGCTCAATTACGTTGCGTGAAAACGCCCTTGTATACCACTGTGGTCGGGTGTGGAACCAGAAGCGTGGAGTGCGTAGTGGGGTATGCCACCAGTGCGATACCAGTACGCCCTGATCGTAGCATCACCCGTCCAAAACGTGAAATCATATCTCGGATGACAACATCCTCTTCATTGAATCCATCTTTGAGATGTGACTTTCATCTCTTGGAATATATTTTTTCGTTGGGTCGCTCGTGAGTTTTCGAATGATTATCATTGCATCTAATGGCTTGTACAAAACAGGAGATACAGGATTATAACAAGTTCGTTGTTTTAGAACAGGCAAGTTTACTCATTTTCTTGAATATCATCTTTAGACAGTAAATTTTGACAGTGCGTGAACATTATAGTTGTGAATTTCAGCTTGATCATACTCTTGTTACTTTCATGTAACCCTCTCAGAATATTACGTAGAGAGCTAAAACGCAGGGGAACAAAGCGCAGTGGTATTGAATTGACGAGGCAATAGCTCAGAAATTTAGGGTCTCTTTTGGGGCTCGATATGCCAAGCTTTGGAATACAATAAACAGATTCGCCGCGCTGAGTTTAGCAGCAGTAACAGGACGCTTTGTGTTCATTCGTTCATTATTATCGGAACAGATGTTGTGCCAATGACGCGTTGAGATGAGAAAGAAATTGGGGTTGAGAAATAAACTCCAAGCGAAAGGGAAGAAACTCAAAAGGAAGAAATACATCAGTAAAAATGTCCACGGATATTTCATACTTGCCTAATTTGCGATTTTAAAAATGTATTTAAAACAGAAATAGAGAAGTGAGAAGCTCAGTTGTTCTAGGATGGCATTTCTTTTTTTCTAGGCAGGTCATCGCACTTTGTATAAACTAAAATGGCGTCCCTCTCGTGGAGAACGCAGTGTCTAATTAATGATGCTATCCTTGAGCCCAGTGTGGTTAATTCAAGTCCATTTACGAGTCAAAGAGTTGACTTTTTGAACTGTACTTATGGTAGTACTTGTATGATTGTATTTTTTTGTTTTTTAAAGTGAAAAGTGGACGGATTCTCTCTTCTTGAATTAATAAACATCTGTCATTTTTAGGAAAGCTAACATTTCTGAACTTTTCGAGAGCACTTCACATTCCAGTCCTTCGCTTAATGTCAAAGATTATTGACTTTGAGCTGATTGGTGGGTGTTCTTTATGATTATGTTTTTAACAAGTACTGCTTGGAAAGGTTTTAAGAGTCTGGGCAAATATTAAATTCAAACAAAGGCAGACTTTCATCAATTGTTGTAGTTTAATGAGTGTATAAAAAAGGTTGGATTCCAAGGGTTGGTTTTACTTGAGTGGAATATCATGGTAGACCATACCACTGGCATATTGTGGATACTATACGGAGATTGTCATATACTTTGTGTTATTCATCAGAACTTTTCATGTTGGTACAATTTTCCTGAGGAATTCATTTTGAGATCTCTCACTGAAGGCCTCTATCTGTGACTGAAATGTAAACCAATTTTGCAGAAGTTGGATATCTCATTCCCTTGGGCAGGGAATGCTCAGTTTCTCGGCATAATTGTGGAGGCTTTTTTCCGGAAAGATAATGGGTCAACTTTTAAGTTGGCTGCCAGAATTATTTGACGAAAATGATGATGGTTTGTATAGTATATTTTGAGACTGTTGCTAAACCAAAATGTGTTGTCATGCAAGGGATTTTAGTTGCAGATGGGAGTGGGTTTTTTTTTTCTTTGGTTGAACAGAAAAATGTCGGAAAACCATGGGAAATGGATGAAATGTTGGTCACAATTCGCATCCCGGAATGTTCAAAAGAATGAACATGCGTGATATATCAAGTCCTGCCCAGTGACAAACCAAATGGGCAGATATGGCTCACTTGACATGCCTCGTTTTATTTTCCATTCGTCCATGACATGACAAGGACTGGTACTCGTGCTCCGTCCACCTGTCATTCTTTATTCTGTGGGTTTACCGTGTTTTTCTAGAAGAAAATCCTTTGTATGAGTGACTTGCTTTGTTGCCTCGGGA
Source organism: Heliocidaris erythrogramma (assembly GCA_025617745.1). Classification (NCBI taxonomy): domain Eukaryota; kingdom Metazoa; phylum Echinodermata; class Echinoidea; order Camarodonta; family Echinometridae; genus Heliocidaris; species Heliocidaris erythrogramma. The sequence goes on along the minus strand of CM046855.1, from coordinate 45,692,673 downwards.
AGACATTTTGCTTTTGTATTGCACTCGAGTTGTGTCTCAAATTGATTAATTTTTAGTTCTATGTGTGTGGAATGCAATGGGTGCTTGCTTTGCGTGGATATGTGTGTGGTGGTATGAATATTTGTGATGTGCGTTTTGATAGTATTTTTATGGATGGAACTAATCATCTGTGGGGTGAGCGTCCAGTGTGCGCGAGGGTGGGTGTGTGTCTTTGCGTGCATGACCAGAAACATTCAGATTTTTAGTTCCATTATGTGTTATGATTTGTTGAACGTTTATGCTGGCACAGTGACGATAACGGATTTTTAGATCAAATCATATATATTTTGCATTTTTCGTTGAGGTGGAGTGGGGGCAGAAGAAAAAAAGGTACAAGTTTGCACCCTTCAAATGCAACAAAAGTTGCACCTTTAAGGGTGCAGTTAGCTACAGAGTTGTAACCTTTAGAAAAGGTTCAAATTTGCACTTTTGGATGCTAACATTTCTGCACCCTTAAAGGTGCAAAGTTGCACCTTTTAGGGTGCAAACGGGTATTAACCCTTTCGAGACAATTGACCACATTTTGTGGTTTGGCTCAATAACTTTTGATTCAGACTTCTTAAAAATAAACCTGATGCATGAGTGGAAAGAGCAAAAATTTCTGCACACAGTGTGTCCATTTCTGTTGCATGACCATATTGCGTTTGATGCCAGGGATTTTTGAAAGGAGAATAAGCTTCAAAATCCTTAAATTGGCAACACATTGAGAAGTTCAAAATAATTTTTTAATCAAAATTGGCAATTTCTCAACTTTTTTGACAAAGTTTGTTACTACATATGTTGTTTTCAAAGACATTACATTCATTAGAACCATGTGGCACTAAAAAAAAATATTGTCAATTTGAAGAACGAAATGTGATCAATTTAGCCCTTAAATAATTGCTGTTATGAAAGGGTTAAAGGGTGCAAACAAGAAGAAAAAGGTGCATTTTTGCACCTTTTTCGTGTAGGGTGCAAGGTTGCACCCAAAAAGGTGCTGCCAGTGTTGCATTTAGGGTGCAAACTTTAACGTTTTTTTCTTAGTGTGCATGTGAAGCGACATGGTCCCTGTAGTGTTTTTAAAAACTTTGTAAAGGAATATGCTAATATGCATGCCTCTACTGAGTCACATTTTTAGGCAAATACAATTTTTGTTTGAATTCATATGCAGGTATGCATTTAATATAGTTGGAACTAAATCTTTTGATAGTGCAAATGTGGCACTTTGTAGGCCAATACATTTGTTGTACTCCCACAAAGATAAAAGGTAGCTTACGTTTGTCTCTTTAAAAAATTCTTCAATTTGTATTGATTTTTGGCTTAGATTCCAGCTGAAACAAGGTTATTTATTGTTAGTGTGTAATGTTGCAGAAGCTTTGAACAAATACTGAAATATGACTAATTTATAAGCCCGCATTGTTGATTTATTGCATGATTAGGTATATATTCAGTTCTTATATTCCCTATGCATACACTCCTCTGTTTTGGGGGTGTTTGGTTTTTGTTTGGTTTTTGTTTGTTTTTTGTCTGAAGACTTAATAGTTTTGACAGAAATAGGTATTTTATCAATTACCTACCAAAACAGCTAGTGTCCTTATAGATTTAGAGTAGGATTATAATATCTGTCCACATTTTTGGGTATTGAAATGTATGTGCTTTCTGTTGAATACATGTATTTGATATATTTCCCCTTTTCGATCATCACTTGATTTTTCTGAGATATGAATAGATTGGTAAGGGAAATTTGTTTCTTTTTATTATATGCTTGTATAGGCTGTGTTTCATAACAATGTTAAAGGAATCTGTGTTGCAGCAATTTCCTGATATGAAGCTCATGTAGGAAGTCTTATTACTGTTGGTGCTTTGCCCTTTTAATTCACCAACTGCGCACCCACAAAAAAAAATACCATATTCAACCCATGCATAAAATTTTTATGCATATAAATAAATGCACAATATATGGAACATGGTTGGTAATAATTTCATGTTTTTCTTTCATCTCTCTGCAGGCGCCGGAGCAAGTGCAAGGGGTGGAGGAGTGGGCAAGGCCCCACTAGCAATAGACGAACTAGCACAAGCCCAACCAGACCTTGATACAGACGCAAGTAAGTAATCTGAAAAAACTCCCATACCACATCCATTAAAGAGCAACCATGTGCTGGGTTGGTGCTCGTACATACAGCCCTGGAAAAAATTATTAGACCAAGCTTCTGTAATAAAGGTACTATAATATGCAAACAATTATAAACTTGATTTGTCTTTGTATTTCACTGAATGAATACCAAATTCCAGCAATTACACCTTGCTTTTACGATTTTATTTCCTTCTTACCACAAAAATAACACTATCGGTGACCATTTTTGGTCTAATTTTTTCCATGGCTGTATATGCTCCAAAAACAATTGCTCCCGACTTTATTTCGTAAAAGTAATATGGTTAGGATTAGAGTTGAAATTGGGTTTTAGGTTTTGTTCAGGGTAAGGGTAAGAGTTCAGTAAAGTGTTTGGTCCAGGGTTGAAATCAACTATTCAAATATTTTACGGATAACTAGGGTATTGGCCAAGGATCAATGGTCTATGGAGCATGTGTTGTACGCTTTGTTGCATAAACTGAAAATGAAAGAAAAAGTTCTGGATTCACCGATTGTGCTTTCACTCAAAAGAGGTGTGTTAAGGTTATGGATTAAATGAAAATGTCCTTTTGTTGGTCATCTCGTTGATCTAATCCCAAATCAAATATTCATCTCCAGTTATCTTTCAAAGCTCTGAGAGGACAATATAGGTTGGGTTTATCTGTCTGGGCAAACCTAGATTTCCCCATTAAATGTACCCTGTTCTGCTTTAACAATTTTCAATTCCTCATTACACATGTGTACAGTTAGTAACAAATTTTGACTTAAAACTGCTAGTATTCTATCATGAAAAGTTGTGTACTGGGGTTAAAAAGTTATATAAAGTGAAACGTCATCTCGACTGCAAGGTTGACACCCTTAATGAAAATGCTGGAGAATGTGAGATTTTCACCTATTTTATAGCCTTGACTTTAAAAAGGTGTTTCACTGAACTTTCAAACTGATAAAGAAAGACCACCTTACTGATTAAAATACATTAATGACAAATTACGAGTAAAGCCATTTATAGAAAATAATTAAAGAGAAGAAAGGTCTGTGCATTTCAGAAAAGCCATTAAAGGGTATTCTGAGTTGGGGTTACCTCGCTTGTCATAAGGACCACTTATTCATAAGGACCGCTATCCATAAATGTGAGCGGTTTTGCATGAATAGCGGTCCTTCTAAATAGCGAGCAAACCATAAACAAATTACCTTGCTATTCATAAGGACCTCTATTCATAACGACCACTATTCATAACTATTCATAACGTGTGTAAAATGAATATCGTTTTCTCTATGAATAGCGAGCGGGAACCCTTCTGAGTTCTGGTCATGAATCTGCATTCCAGGCAAAGGCATACGATGGGGGGGGGGGGACTATAGCCCCACCCCGTCCCCTGTTTCCCCCAAGCTTGTGTTTACACTATTTATCAATTTCCATTAAATTATTTTTGTACAGAACATTTGCTCGGATTCTATAATTTTATTTCCTAATTAAAGAGAAGGTTGAGTTCTGGGATGTCAGTTTGGAAGAATATCACAGTAGAAATGTTCCTTCGAAAGGATTGATCTTTATATGCCTTAAAATTTAAAATATAAGAAATGACGAGAAATGTTCAGGCCCGACTTTCATGCCACAAGTTTCTTCAGTCCCGTATATAAATATATAAATACCCATTTCTGTGTGAAGTTCATGTGCTTTTAGCGAGACTGGGTCTATTGTTTAAAATAATTCTGATTCCAACACCTCACAAATGGTGCAAATATGCTGACTGAATGAGAAGCGCCTTAAAACACAAACACCAACACCTCACAGTATGCACCAATACTTGGATAGACACGATCAACCTTTTCCAGTTGCTTTGAAACGGTTTCTTTCACAATCTACTCACATGACCAGAACTCAACTTTATCTTTCATATCATAACGTAACAATACCATTAATCTCTGAAAGTGCATTTGTGCAAGATAAATAAGCTCATTTTTTGTCAACACTCAGATCAGCATGTAAGTAAATACCAAAGCTTGCACAGAGCCTAACCCCTCATATTTTTGTTTGCGCAAAAAATTTTCACAGGCGTTGAGGCATGTACAAGCATACATTATTATTGACTTATTCAATGCTCTTTTGTCTAGCATGAAAAGATCCTCCCGATCCCTTCGTTTGAAACATTTCAAAGATAAAAAAAAAGTCATGCAATGTGTTTTTGATTTGACAGCTGAATATTCATGAATACATGGAAGCCATTTTCTACGCCTCCACCTCCCAACATTTTAGAAAATCATAAACAATCCACCCACAATACAAACCTTGAAATATGCTCAAGGACTCGTATTTAAAAAATATTGAAATCGGTTATTCTCAGCCATTATACGTGCAATAGTAATAGATTTACTTCTTACCCCCCCCCTTATTGAAAAATCCTGGCTATGCCAGTGCGTGTGCACATACAAATTGGGGTTATATCAGGGTCATTTCTACCAAGTTGCAAGAACAAGAAGATGAAGAAATACTAGGTGTCAAAGCAGTTATAGTCTTATGATTTATAATAACTTTTTAAAAAATACAACTCTTATCAAATTGAAGATTATATTATATTTGGTACAGTTGAAGGATTTGACTCTGTTTTTAGTATTTGAATAAGTGAATCACCTTTTGATAAATCAAAACCTTGAAATCTGCATGTGCCACTTCAAAATACAGCAGTGATAATTGCACATGACACCTGTCATTCCAAAATGCCTATTTTTTTTTCCAGTTGCCATTAATAATTCAGGATAATGGTGTTGGAATAAGGTGTTGTGGAATGATACACAATGGGTATTTGTGTTCAGAATCGCATGGAGCAGTGTTTAATTGATTATGCGCTATATAAGTGAGTTTGTTATCAAGTCATTCATATTCATGATACATTTATTCGTTATGACTTCAAACAAACACTGATATTGGAATCCCGCTGGTTCCAATTTTTTCTGACTTGTGTTTTTCATTACAGATCGAGCATACGATCTTTAACACTGGGAGTAAAATGCCTAAAAATTTGTTTACAAATTAAAATTCCCCCATCAAGCTTCATTTACTAAACACTGATATTGTATGAAAAACACTTGATTGTAGGTATAGATTCTAAATGTTTAAATGCTAAGATAAAAATATAGTCATTATATATGCACAATATGCAATATACAAAGTGTATAATGTTGAACTACTTTCAGGGGAAAACTTATAATAGCTTCACAATATGGCATGCTTTTAAAACATTACATTTGGATAACATTTCAGATGTTATATCAAATGCTCTTCAACAATTTACTCCATGATTTTAAACCGATTATATTTTTTTTCATTTTCAAGATTTTCGTTGAAGTGAATGTATATTTATATGTATTTTAATAATGTATTGTTGATTGCATCGAACAAATGACCTCAGAAGAGGTAAAGAAAAATGTAAAAATCAAAGGATTGTCGTACATTGTGACAATGTGCAAATATTCAATTTGATACAAGTTGTAGCTTTTTGAGGGTTTTTTTATACAACTTGTATAATATGATATCATGCATCACAAAAACTTTATTTTCTTGACCATGTATATCATGGAGATTGTTTAATTATATTTAGTATTTGCATACTTAATGTATTTTGATTAAATGTCTCTGAATATGCTTGTAATTATTTTTATCATTCCTATCAGTAGTAGTGGTATGAGAATGATGACTATTATAAAAAGTATTAACATGTGAAATACATCTTATCTTTACCTTCAGGTGCCGGGATGTCTGTTGAGGGGTCAGTCGGCGGTGAACTACCATCAGCTTCAGTCGGAATCGGCTTGCTTCAGCATCACTCCCTGTCGGGGTAAGTATTTCAAGAGATCAATGTAAAACTGCATCAAGTATTAAAAAGGATGTTGAGCTGGGGCGGGGATCCCGGGGAGGGGGTGGGGACATGTTTGTATTCCCTGGGGGATTGTCCCGCGCAACCCCCAAAATGTGTTAAAAGGGTAGTTTTTGCTGGTTAAGGCGCGTGACGCATTTTGGGTATCAAATATCAAGGCTAAAAATCAAGAAAAAGGTATGTCTGTTCACTTTTAGAGGTTTAATTGAGGTAGACCTCGTTTAGGGCATATGTTCAAAAGGGTTGAAATAGTTTGGGGGATTTTTTGAAGAAATAGCGCCCAAAATATGGAAAAGGGTGTGATTTTGACCAAATGGGTAAAGCTTGTTTAGATTTCTTTTTTTTTAAGCTGTTGTCAGTCATGTGAACAATACATGTTTATTGTGACTGGCCTCAACTTGGGGGGGGGGGGATGGGGAATTTACTGCAATAAATCAATATACCTACCTATTCTTGCTAGTCTCCTGACATGTATATGAAGCTGCAGATTGCACATTGTACAGTTCACAGATATATTTGAAGCAAGTTTTATTATGATTTTTCAATTAAATATTTTCAAAGTTATGATTTTAAATGCAGGATATTTTTTATGACTAGGCCATAAGATAGGAGTGTATTACCTATTGATTCTGAACACAATATATCACAACTACCATTCCAGAACACTTACTAAAACCCAGAGTCATGAATTTTCAAAGGCATAGGGCAGCAAAACCTTATTCTGGCAATGGTGTTATTAATGATATACAGATACCATGACTGTGCTTTGTGAAATAGTGTAAACGTATTCTACATTTAAAATTATTTTAAAAAGATGACATTGTTCAAACTTCAGTGTGATGTTAGGTGAAAATTCATGGTTGTTGGAAAAGTTGGTTGATTTTAAATGCCAAGCAGTAGCA